>CM019694.1:19903182-20388182 GCA_009760885.1 Achatina immaculata
TTATGCATGCGAAAGCTGGAAAACAACCAAAGAAATAGACAACAAATTAGAAACTTTTGAAAACAAATGCCCGAGGAAAATACTCTACATAAATTGGAACGAATAACAACCTGTCTCATGGGTGATCATAAAAAGAAGATATACATATGTCGGTGACGTGATGGGAAGAAACAGAGAATCCCCAAACAAGCTATCAAGTTGAACACAACAAGCCGAAGAAAAAGAGGTCGACCACGTGAAACTCTAAAGAGGACATTCTTAAGAGAAGACAAATTAATAGGCATAAAATCCCTTGATGAGGTTGAAAAGCTCGCCGAAAAGAGGAAAATTTGGCAAACTCCCATGAGAGCCCTGTGTGACGTTTAACGGCACGGGAAGCTTGTAAAATGTAAGATGTAAGATTTTTAACTTTTTTTGTTTCTTGCTGCTAGGGTACTACAATCACTGCACCTCGCCCACCTCCAAATTCTGGGCCTACGTTTTATGCCTTTCATCATGGGGCCTCCTACAATGATTTTAGAATTGTAGTTCCAAGGAGACACAGCAGCAACATAAACAATGACAGCAACCGTAACAACAGCAACAGTAACAAAACTATTAAAACAGAAAGGATCAATTTTATTCATTAACGAGCACACAATTGTAAGATTTCAGTTTACACCTTAATCAAACATAAACATACAGGACAAAAAAAAATAGGAAAAGAAAAATAAATGATAAATTAACATCTTACTAAATCCTTCCCGTGCCGTTAAACGTCACATAGGGCTCTCATGGTAGTTGCAAAGTTTTCCAGCTTTCGGTGAGCTCTTCAACCTCATCAAGGGATGTTATGCCCACTGAACTGGCCTCTCTTAACAGTGTCCTCTTTAGAGTTTCACGTGGTCGGCCTCTTTTTATTCTTATATTTCTTATTTGTAAATAAATGTACGTGAAAGACAACAAATAAGAATCAAGGAAAAAAAATGGAAGCACTTAGCTGCAGCTTGCGCGAATCTTTGTGGAAGAGTGCATATGATGAAATTTTATGAATGCATATATGAAGACCTGTGAGGTGGGGTGTCAGTTTGATTGGTTGGTGTTATAAAAGGGATGAAAAAAAAGAGCAACAGAGAGAGGGATACACTGATTGCGAAGCCGAGATAAAGATGGATGGAATAATTGAATGTTTGTGAGGTAGAAGGTTTTCAGAATATCACCTGCAGATGTGAGAATTTAGTACACAGGGAATTTGATTGTGGGAAAAGGAAATGTTAGATATAGCTGAATTCAGACTTCAAACCGTGTGATTCCATGGTCCCATATTCCTGTATGAAGAGGTTTACGGGTGTTGGGCGTCTTCTGACATCAGAGTGACATTGTTTAATGGCTTTTACTAGAAAGTCTGTCATGTTTTTGATAATAAAAATGTTAGCCTTTGTTGCGCAGTATTTCGTGTACATTCTTGTACCGTGAAGTCCTTCCTTCTGCAATCTGTTTTCTGCTAGACTTACAAAATATAGAGAACGTTTTATTTATTATACACAAGTCAACATGCACAACAGACTTTCAGATTCACACAATAATTTCACAGAAAAAAAAGGCATATGCCCGAACACTCCCTTCCCACCATACACTTCCACTGCCTCCCCGTTCTCTCCAACGCCCAGATGGCAAAGCAAGGATGGCCATAAACAGCCAAGAATTCAAGCATCTATTTTCAGCGCCGTCACAAGAGCCAAGGAAAACGCAACCCACAGCTTGTGTGACTTTCCACAACAGAAAAGAGACAGTGCTGGGCGGTTGACCAGTTTCGTGTCCCTGGTGATGATACTCGTCCAACCTCCCACTGCCAGGGTTTGACTTTCCGAGTATTCGTTTCGCATTATTTGCTGCGCTTTGTATTCCTCTATTCCCTGCAATTATTCCTCCATTCCTCTTTTTCCAGGAAAAAAAAAAAGGTATTCGGTTAAAGTGAAAGAGCAGAATGGTTGCCAATCCTCACATGCGACAAACTGACAAAGAAGAACTGCCGACTTTGGAGTTTTCTTTCTTCACACATTGACTATTTATCAAATGAGGCAATTTTCAAAATTCCCCTTGTTACCTGCTTTAGTTTTGGTTAAAACTGTGTGTTTGATAGAAAGAAGGAAATTGCGGGGGAAAAAAGTTAAATTCAAAATTTTGAACCACAGAATTGGCTGGAGACATCAAAGAAATTGTAGCTGAAGGTATACATAGATTATTTAACCTTTGTTAAAGACTTTGGTTTTCAACTCCTCAAAATGATTACATTCTTCTGAACTGGTTTTCAACTTCCCACAAACGATTAGACTCTTCTGAAATGGTTTTTTAACTTCCCACAAACGATTAGACTCTTCTGAAATGGTTTTTTAACTTCCCACAAACGATTAGACTCTTCTGAAATAGTTTTCAACTTCTCACAAACGATTAGACTCTTCTGAAGTAGTTTTTTAACTTCTCACAAACGATTAGTCTCTTGTGAAATGATTTTCAACTTTTCACAAACGATTAGACTCTTGTGAAATGGTTTTCAACTTCTCACAAACGATTAAACTCTTCTGAAATGGTTTTCAACTTCTCACAAACGATTAGAGTCTTCTGAAAAGAGGCAGCAACAGCTTTATTCGTCAACGGAGCACACCGTTACAACTCTGCAGCTTTACGTCTCATTCATACAAAAAACATGCAGGACGAGGAAGTAGAAAGCGAAGAGAGACAAGACTAAATTTACCTGTATGATGTGTGACACTTAGGAGTAGAAAAGAATATTTTGATGGAATCCCTGCTGCTGCTGCTGCTGCTGCTGCTGATGATGATGATGATGATGGACAACATACTGACAGCAGGAAAACATACTTCAGCGTTGATTTCAATTTCCTCTTTGCCACGATAAAAAAAGGATTTCCGTTTTCTTACAGTATTCACGAGTGGCGGATTGCGTGGAATTAGGGAACTTATCATAAAGGTCCCATCTCTAAAGAAGAGCTGAGAAACACTGATCTGAAAAAAGGGGTTGGGGGGAGGGGGGGTGGGGGAAAAGGTCAATTCGTAAAACATGTTTTGCAGCTTGTGAGATTGATTCTGTGAGATGAGGCAAGTGTTAAAGTCGAGACGGGGGAGTTTATATTAGTCTGTGAAATTAAAAGAAAAAGAAAAAAAACGATAGCCAAAATCGCCCTCGGTTTTTTTAAATATTTTTATTTTGCCTTTAAATTGATTTTCATGTAAAGCTTCCAAGATCCTGCTTGACGCACTCAAAATGGGCAATTCTGAGGGGTCTAGAGGCTTTGCTGGCGTGAAGTCGTAAAGCATGAACTTGAAAGGCAACCTGGCAGTTTCCCTTAATGTCTGAAAGACAGGATACGGGGTCAATAATAGACGTCATCATATTGGGAAAAAAAGAAGAAAAAAAAACTTGACTTCCCTTTCCCCCCCCCCCCCCTCTCTCTCTCTCTTAGAGGAATGCACAAATTGCAGGCGCCGTGTTGTCATGGCGACCACTATTATCTAAAAATGAACTTGTGGCGCCTAAAGTTTTCATTTTAAAAAAATTGTAAGACGCTAAGAAAATATTCCTTCTTTCTTTTGGACAGCTAGATATAGCCCTTCTTAATAGCCTTATAGTTGGCTAAAAGAGGATAGCCAAAAGTGTTATCATTGTCACGTCAGTTGAAATGTCCAGCCAGGTTTTGGAGTTCTGCAGGTCGCCGGACACCACCTCCCGTGCGCATACTCGCATCTATACACACATGTACGCATGCGCGCTGACATATAGATGATATCTATCTATCTATCTATCTATCTATCTATCTATCTATCTATCTATCTATCTATCTATCTATCTATCTATCTATCTATCTATCCATCTATCTACATACCTACCTATCCATCTATCTATCTACCTACCTACCTATCTATCTATCTATCTATCTATCTATCTATCTATCTATCTATCTGTCTGTCTGTCTGTCTGCCTGTCTGTCTGTCTATCTATCTATCTGTCTGTCTGTCTATCTGTCTGTCTACTGAATGTAAATGATAGCACTCTGAGGTTTTGGGTAATAACGAATGTAACACTGATTCCATGAACTCAATGTTTTACTTTAGACCTGCTCCTAATATTAGTCCTGTTAAGTCTAATATAATATAATAACAAAGATCAACGAAAATTGCATAGAAACAGAAGAATCATTATCAAAGAAAATTGCATCGAAACAGAAGAATCATTATCAAAGAAAATTGCATCGAAACAGAAGAATCATTATCAAAGAAAATTGCATAGAAACAGAAGAATCGTTATCAAAGAAAATTGCATAGAAACAGAAGAATCGTTAACTGTTGCAGATAGATCAGTATGTACGTTAATTATTGAACATAGTGCTGGCACGTTTCAAACTGCCATGTAAAATCTGCACGTGCCTTGAACACCACGTCCACACTAGAAACACATCAACCCAACTCTTGCTGTCATATATACCATATCTGTCTCGCACCCTTTCTTGTGGATCGCACGACAGAATACTGTTCAGTCCTGGAAGGAAGCCGAGACGAAGATGATTGGCATCTGTTGGAACGGCCCTGTTCTGTCAAAGTTCGAATCACCGATTAATTCCCAAATCAGTTCATAGATCAGGTCAAATGTTAGTTCACAAATGCTGATTAAAACATGTAATCCTTGTCATTTCGGTAATTACAGGTTCCTTCCCGTAATAAATTACTAACAATAATAATATAGCTGTAATATCATCATCATTATTATCATCATCATCATCATCACCTTTCACTCTCTTGTGAACATAGGCCATGGATAAAGGCTCTCCAGTCATCTCTGTTCTTGGAAGTATTCTCTGTTTCCTTCCATGCCCATCCCTTGTTTCTGAGCACTGCCATAATTTCTATTTTCCAAGTAAAATAATATGGTTCGTCTAAATTACTGTTTGAAATCATTATACCTTTCTTTTTCTACATCGTCCTATATAAAGCTGTACAATATTAATGTTTTCTAGTATAGGACATCTATCGCTCTTTAAAAAAAAAAAGAATAAAACAATTAAAGAAGCTGTGGAGAGGAACAGACAGAACTACAAAGACAAGGCTTTTAAAGGCATGTATCTTCCCCACCGCAACATATGCCTGTGAGACCTGGACACTTAACAAAACAGCTGAGAAACACATAAATGCCTTTGAATGTAAATGCTACAGAAGAGTACAAATATCATGGACACAAAAAAGAAAAAAATATATATATCCCAACTACAAGAACTTAACTTTGAAGAAGGTTGGCTGGTAAAGAAGGTTAAAAAGAGAAAAATTATTTTGGGCATATTAAACGTCATGATAATTTAGAGAAGACTTTCTTGGAAGGGTACATAATAGGAAAAAGAAAGAGAGGAAGACCAAGGCGAAAATGGTTGCATAACATCGTTGATGATCTACGAATAGGCGCATCGGCAGCAGGGCATCTTGTTTACAACCGAGAGGCCCGCAGGAGAGCTGCTAGGGAGGCAAAGTTGAGCAAGGGACATGCAAGAAAGAACGACTAACTGACTGAGTATAGTTTTTATAAAAAATGTTTTCTAGTATAGTGTTTATACTAATGTCATTTGTAGTTATGAAACATTAGTATAAACATTATACTAGAAAGCTGTTTATGCTAATGTTTTCCAACATAGTCTTCATTCTAAAATTTTCTGGTATAGTGTTTATTCTTAAATTTTCTAATATAGTGTTTATACTAATGTTTTGTAGTACAGTTTTTATGCTAATACTTTGTAGCAGAGTGGTCATATTAATGTTTTCTAGTACATTGTTACATACTAATGTTTTCTAGTACAGTGTTCACACTAATGTTTTCTAGTACAGTGTTTGTACTTATGCTTTCTAGTACAATATTGTGTATACTAATGTTTTCTAGTACGTGCCCCGCAATTAGTGAAGCAGAATGAAAGATATGATGCTATGTGGGTATGACATATGAACTACGTTTATGAATAGAACGAGGAGCACTCGAGTCTTGACAGTTACATACATTACTATATACTAATGTTTTGTAGTATAGTATTTATATTAGTCTTTTCAAGTATAGTCTTTATACTAATGTTTTCTAGTACAGCGTTTATACTAATTTTTTTTCTAGCAGAGTTTACACAAATGTTTTCTAGTACTGTGTTTTTGACTATGGTGTTTTATACTACGTTTTCTACTGCGTGTCTGAGTGGCGAAGTGGTCAGTGCACTGGTCTCTCATGGCGAAGGTCGGGGGTTCGTTTCCGGCCGGAGGCACCCCAGTCACCCAGCTGTAGAAATGGGTACCCGACTTCTTCTGGAGTTGGGGAAGGAAAGGCGGCCAGGCGTGATACTGACCATATCACTCTCTAGCGTGCTGACAGGTCGAGGATTGGCACTAACACCATATCCCTATGTGCCTCTAAGGCATGACAAGGTCCCCTTTATCTCTACTTTTCTACTATAGTATTGTAGACTAACGCTTTCTGGTACAGTTTTAGAAAAGTTTAGGTGTCCAAAGATAAATAAAGATATTTTTAGTGTTTAGAGAACTAGAAGAAATAAGGTTGTGTTAGAATACTTTATTCCATAATAAACTCTGTATAAGCTAGGCAAAGGATTCCACTTTCATAGCTAAGAAAGTGAATATCGTTAATTCACTTTCACTAAACTAATACAAACGTAACGATAGTCCTACTATATGGTTCGGAGACATGGGTTACGACCCGGACATTACAACAGAGGATACAAACATTCATGAACTACTTTTTGAGGAGGATTTTAAGCATTAAATGGCAGGACAAGATCAAGAACGAGGAGGTCTGGGAAAGGGCAGGACAGTAACCTATGAAGCTACAAATCATGTGTAGGACATGGAGGTGGACTGACCAAACTATGAGGAAACCCGACACCAGCATAGCAAGACAGGCACTGACATGGAATCCTCAAGGACATAGAAAACGAGGAAGACGTAGACTTACTTGTCAAAAGAGAAAGTATGACAGTGCTCAGAGACGAGGGAAGGAAACAGAGAATAATTCCAAGAACAGGGATGACTGGAGGGCTATGCTCTCAAGGGAGTGAACGATGATGATGATGATGATGATTGATGATGATGATGATGATGATGACGATGATGATGATGATGATGCGAGATGTATTGCACGTAATAAGAGATCACATGTTCTCGACATGGAGCAATTAAGATCTAGGCAAAGTCTCAACAGCAGTTACATGATCGCGACGGCATAAAAGTGGACGGCGGAATAATTCTATATCACAAGTCTTCTTCTTCTTCTCCTTCTTCTTCTTCTGCTTCTTCTTCTTCCTTGTCGTTCTTTCAGACATTGACATGCAATCTTTCTCACAAAAAAATGCAGCAGTTCGTCTCTGGCTTTCAGCATCGCCGTTGCCTTCTTCTCTTGAAGGGAGGCGCTGAGGTCAGAACAGGTCCCGTGCCTAAGTGAGTTGCGTAGCTGGTAACAGTGTAGTATGTGATGTGGCATCTGTTTCTCTTTGATGCAGGCAAATAGGTCTCATGGGGGCAATTATTAACGAATTAGCGCTGGTTTCATATTCAACTGTTCCTAATGTTATTCATGTGAATGTAATAACAAGCGTCAGTGAAAGAAAAAAAATTCCGCGGGAACAGAATAATCGCTGTGGTTGTTTCACTTCGATAAGCGAGTATACGGGATTGTTGGGGTCTGGTTCGGTTCTTTGCCTGAATGGGGTTCGGTTTCTGGCGGTTCTGAGTCTGCTCATTATAAGAGACACATTGGCCTAGTGGGCCAATTTTTATCTCCTGGAGGTGAACCAACGGCTTGTTACGACTTACGTCTGTATCTACATGTTATTAATCCAAAACTAATGAGTAACTTGTTGCCTAAAACTAATGAGTAACTTCTTGTCCAAAACTAATGAGTAACCTGTTGTCCAAAACTAATGAGTAACTTGTCCAAAACTAATGAGCAACTTGTTGTCCAAAACTAATGAGTAACTTGTTGTTCAAAACTAATGAATAACTTTTTGTCCAAAACTAATGAATTACTTGTTATTGCCGTTGTTGTTTCTCCATCTCTTAGCAACAGCGAGCAGAAAGCTCTTTGCTGCTGAAGCAGTGAAGATGTTAAGGGACAGCATGATGTCCGATTGGGACTGGGTTACTGCAGCTGTTTCTTTTTTCAGCCCCATGGGTGGAGCTAAAAAAAGACAGAGATTGCTTAGTACTTCTGTAGCAGACTCCACCACCATGGCGATCCCTTCCCATTTTGCCAGGGTTGGTCTGTTACTGGGATTACCAACAGAGAAGTGGGAGAGGGTCTTGGCCGGCTATGATTCACCAGCCCTGGTGCGAGCACGTCAATTATGGGTCGATAATCGCCCAGCTGAATAACACCTTCACTCTTAGTGAACTTGTGATATAGCAACATATGTACTAATGTTACTAAATAGTCAATTTCCATTCATGGATGATGCAAGATCACACAGAGATTAATTAGTGAGTTTAGGTCGCATGTAAGACCCCCCCCCCCCCAAACATGAGAGATGCAGGCCCCGGATGTTTGGTACTTTTGTTGTGGCCCTATATCTGGTGGAGGACGTGAATGGTAAGAAACCACGCTCTAGGTGCTCCCTTAGATATAAAGGAGTGCCGTGGGGTCTGGGGTCCACCGCAATCAAGAAGTGGGCCTCCCACAACTCGAGTGCAGGTTCTGGGCCAGAGTGGATCATCTGCGAGATCTTCCTGGAGAGAGGAGGGGGTGGGGGAGAGACTCGATGCAGACCACTCACCAACAGGTTCTCAGGATGCTTGAACTTCGACTGCAAATTCCAGTCATTTTATTCTTTGACTTGGCTCATTCCTCTGACTTCGTCCTGGTTTAACTCGTTCTACTGAGCTTTCTTCCTTTCTCCCCTAGTTTAAGTTTAACTCGCTCTCTTCAGCTTTTTTTTTTCGTTCTCCCTGGATTAACTCGCTCTTTTCAGCTTTCTTCCTTTCTCCCCTACTTTAACTCGCTCTCTTCAGCTTTCTTCCTTTCTTCCCTGGTTTCACTTGTTCTCTTCAGTTTTCTTCCTTTCTCCCCTAGTTTAACTCGCTCTCTTCAGCTTTCTTCCTTTCTCCCCTAGTTTAACTCGTTCTTTTCAGCTTTCTTCCTTTCTCTCCTGGTTTCGCCCGTTCTCTTCAGTTTTCTTCCTTTCTCCCCTAGTTTAACTCACTCTCTTCAGCTTTCTTTCTTTCTCCCCTGGTTTCACCCGTTCTCTTCAGTTTTCTTTCGGCCTCCCATGGTTTCACTCGTTCTCTTCAGCTTTTTCTCGTTATTCCATGATTTCATTTGTTCTCCTCAGCTTTTTCTCGTTATTCCATGGTTTCATTTGTTCTCTTCAGCTTTTTCTCTTTACTCCATGGTTTTATTCGTTCTCTTTAGCTTTTTCTCGTTATTCCATGGTTTCATTCGTTCTCTTTAGCTTTTTCTCGTTATTCCATGGTTTCATTCGTTCTCTTTAGTTTTTTCTCTTTATTCCATGGTTTCATTCGTTATCTTCAGCTTTTTCTTGTTATTCCATGGTTTCATTCGTTCCCTTCAGCTTTTTCTCGTTATTCCATGGTTTCACTCGTTCTCTTTAGCTTTTTCTCTTTATTCCATGGTTTCATTCGTTCTCTTTAGCTTTTTCTCGTTATTCCATGGTTTCATTTGTTCTCTTCAGCTTTTTCTCGTTATTCCATGGTTTCATTTGTTCTCCTCAGATTTTTCTTGTTATTCCATGGTTTCATTCGTTCCCTTCAGCTTTTTCTCGTTATTCCATGGTTTCACTCGTTCTCTTTAGCTTTTTCTCTTTATTCCATGGTTTCATTCGTTCTCTTTAGCTTTTTCTCGTTATTCCATGGTTTCATTTGTTCTCTTCAGCTTTTTCTCGTTATTCCATGGTTTCATTTGTTCTCCTCAGATTTTTCTCTTCATTCCATGGTTTCATTCGTTCTCCTCAGCTTTTTCTCGTTATTCCATTGTTTCATTCGTTCTCTTCAGCTTTTTCTCGTTATTCCATGGTTTCATTCGTTCTCCTCAGCTTTTTCTCGTTATTCCATGGTTTCATTCGTTCTCCTCAGCTTTTTCTCGTTATTCCATGGTTTCTTTCATTTGTTATCTTCAGCTTTTTCTTGTTATTCCATGGTTTCATTCGTTCCCTTCAGCTTTTTCTCGTTATTCCATGGTTTCATTCGTTCTCTTTAGCTTTTTCTCTTTATTCCATGGTTTCATTCGTTCTCTTTAGCTTTTTCTCTTTATTCCATGGTTTCATTCGTTCTCTTCAGCTTTTTCTCTTTATTCCATGGTTTCATTCGTTCTCTTTAGCTTTTTCTCTTTATTCCATGGTTTCATTCGTTCTCTTCAGCTTTTTCTCGATATTCCATGGTTTCACTCGTTCTCTTTAGCTTTTTCTCTTTATTCCATGGTTTCATTCGTTCTCTTCAGCTTTTTCTCTTTATTCCATGGTTTCATTCGTTCTCTTTAGCTTTTTCTCTTTATTCCATGGTTTCATTCGTTCTCTTCAGCTTTTTCTCGATATTCCATGGTTTCACTCGTTCTCTTTAGTTTTTTCTCGATATTCCATGGTTTCATTCGTTCTCTTTAGCTTTTTCTCGATATTCCATGGTTTCATTCGTTCTCTTCAGCTTTTTCTCGATATTCCATGGTTTCATTCGTTCTCTTTAGCTTTTTCTCGATATTCCATGGTTTCATTCGTTCTCTTTAGCTTTTTCTCGATATTCCATGGTTTCACTCGTTCTCCTTAGCTTTTTCTCGATATTCCATGGTTTCACTCATTCTTTCCATTTTTCTCTCCCCTCCCCCCTCCCGTATGTAAAGCAACAACATATCCACAATTAACACCATTTTACTTTCCTGTTCGTTGCTCTCTCTCTCTCTCTCTCTCTCTCTCTCTCTTGGGCTCTTTAATCTCTTTACCCTTTGGCTTCTCACACGCCCTGACGAATTTGGTCAACATACTTAGTGCTTTGTTTAGCAATGATCTTTCTATCTTCCTACATCCCAGCCAACTATGTATTATTTTCTCTCTCCTCCCCCCCCCCCCCCCCCCATCTCTCTCTCTATGAGACCTCTAGTGGGACAATATCTTCTGCAAAATCAAAGCAAAAGATTTGATTTACAGACACCCCCCCCCCCACATTTTTTTCACCTATTCTGTTCCTTCACACATCTTACCCTTGATCCGTTAGATATATCTGGACCCTAAAATATCTATTATTACTTCTTACGTTCACACGGAGTTCCACATTCTCACTCTAGTGTACGGCCCTTTTTTCTTTCACTTCTGGCTCGCTTTTCCGATTTCTGGCACTCTCCACGTCACGTGACGTCTTCCATGATGTCAACAAGTTCCGTGCCGATACATGTGTTAGAGCCGGTGTTTTGCTCGTCAGAAACGGAATGGTTTACAAGTAGACTAGGCTGAACATCACTAACCCAGCGTATCACATCTGGCAGATAGTGAGTGAATGTTCTTCAGATATGGAGGTTACCTATGAGTACAGATTAGCCGAAATGAGCTACCGCGGATAAAAGTGTTTCAGGAAAGTCAATAGGAAGAATGAATCTCATTAAACTCATAAGAGAAAGAAATGAACATTTATTGAGACATAATGAGAAAGAGAAGATCTGACATGAGCGATAACTGAGGAGACAAGCAGGGGAAGGCCAAGAAAAAAGGTCAGTCCAAAGCTATGTCAGTCAGTCAGTCAGTCATTTGCATGACCCTTTCGGAACTTTGCCTCCCTGACAGCTCTCTTGTAGGCCTCTCGGTTGTGAGCAAAATGGCCTGCTGCTGATGCATCCATTTGCATATTATCAACGATGTCTTGCAGCCATCTTCGCCTTGGTCTTCCTCCTTTCTTTTTCACATTATGTGCCCTTCCAAGACGGTCTTCTCTAAATTATCATGACGTTTAACGGTAGTTCAACGCTATAGTACTGTTAAAAAGTCGCTTACTGAACTGATGGAGAATATAAAGGGTCGATATGTGCGGAGAAATATGACCAGTAGCGCCTGGGTCAGTGCACATGATGATGATGATGATGATGATGAAAGGGGTACATTATAGTTCTTTATGTGACAGAAAGATTGTATTCTTACAGTAAGCTGTCGTCCCTTTCCGTGCCCTAAAGCAGAAATTTACACAAAATTTCCACAAATTTATTGGTTTTATTTATTGGTTTCTCAAAAAGCCGGGGGTAAAAAAAAAAGGAGTGAGAAACACTGCAATGGGGTTTGGGATTAATCGTTATCTCGATCTACGCCAGCTCGAGAAACATGAACGCCGCAGCGACAGAAGATCAGGAAGACAGGAAACGTCATCAGCTTTACAGTAAATCACTGACAAGCCATTAAATGTGTTTGTAAAGCTAAAATGATGGGAGGCAACTCTCAGGATTCTTTAAGAAGTCGTATCTTTTACTTAAGTTCAGCTCCCGGCGAAAGCAGAAGAGCAAGGAGAAATCCCATAGATACCAGAAGTCCATACGACAACAAGTTCTGTCAAAAATTTATGGCCTCGATCTCGCCTTCCATTCATCATGCTGTTCCTCCTATGTTTCTTTTTTTAAAACAGGCGCACTTTATCTTTTTTTTTTTTATTTTACAAAGGTGTATGCCCAAAGATGCTGTTAAGCATTTCAACATACATCCTTTCATGTTCATTTTTTCTCCTCTTTCTTCCTGTCTCTTGACGGATTCTTAAACATCAAAATTTTTTTTTCTTCTTCTTCTTCTACGTTACGTGAGAGTTCGCTTCCTTGTACCTTCACTTCCTTGTACCTTCAGGAATACAACCAAGATATTTGTTGCTGGTCTTATAGCGCCCTGATACAGAGAGTTTTTTTTTAGTCTGTAGGTTTTGCTTGTCCCGATGTCTCGATGTAGAACACGCCATTCGTTCAAAGGGTTATTTGTTTATTTTACTATTGAAAGATTACTAGATGCGGTGTGTTGAATACTAAAGTGAATACAGAAATAGAAATAGACAGAGTAGACAGGAAGAAAAATTGCTGAACAGATAAAGAGAGTGAAGGACAGAGAGACACAGAGAGAGAGAGAGAGAAGAGAGAGACAGCGATAGGCTTTTGAAGACAGTGACAGAGACTTTTGGAAAGAGACAGAGAGAGAAAGAAAGAGAGGAGACAGACAGAAAGGCAGAAGGAGACAGACAGGCAGAGAGAGGGAGAGAGAGAGAGATCTGGGCTGGCTTTCAGACATACAAGTATTCATATTTACAGGCAGACAGATGCATAAATATGTACACAGATAGGAGTACACACAGACTAATTTCTATAACGGACAAACAGACAGACAGACAAACAGGCAGGCAGGCAAACAAACAGACAGACAGATAGACGGATAGATAGATAGATAGATAGATAGAGATAGATAGATAGATAGATAGATAGATAGATATAGATAGATAGATAGATAGATAGATAGATGGATGGATGGATGGATGGATAGATAGATAGATAGATAGATAGATAGATAGATAGATAGATAGATAGAT
This sequence comes from Achatina immaculata, assembly GCA_009760885.1. NCBI lineage: Eukaryota > Metazoa > Mollusca > Gastropoda > Stylommatophora > Achatinidae > Lissachatina > Lissachatina immaculata. The sequence goes on from CM019694.1 coordinate 19,916,755, forward strand.
AGATAGATAGATAGATAGATAGATAGATAGAATTACACATACTGTATATTAACGACTACATTTCGTCAAACTCATCAGACAGTGTTTGTTCATAAAAGCTCAAGTTTGTTACGGTGATCAATCAAGAGAATTCAAAGATTTTCTGATGGACGGACAGAAAATTTTGACAACCGAGTTATGAAATGGAATGTTGCAGAGATAAGGCTCAATGAACGCTTGAAACTGAAGGACTGTTGGACTTTTCGAGTTAGAAAACAGGGCTTTTGGAGTTTAGAAAAAAAAAAACTTTCGGAATTAGAAGAGAGCTGTTGGATTTAGAACAGAGGACTCTTGAGTTCAGAGAATGGCTGGATTTAAAAAGGCGTAAAAGAGCTAATATATATCTATGAGACCAGTGAAATTTTTTAACGTTCACGTTAAATCATCATCATCATCATCATCATCATCATCATCATCAATAGTGCTGCATCAATAGCTGTTGAGGACCATGCTTTTCCACAATCTGTGATGTTTATAATCACTTCATTTTGGTGCCTGGCTATTATTGTGCCATCGTGGCAGACTCACTAAGATTAACCTCTCTGATATTTCACCCTCTGTTTCTCTTCTCATTTATCTCTCCTATTCTTATAACGGTCTCAAGTCCTCCTCCATTTCACTATATGGCAGAAACAATGCACAAGGACCTTCCAAAAAAAAAAAAAAACTTCAAAAGAAGCACATAAAAGTGAGTACAACAGTGTTTCCCCACCTGTATTAAATGAGGTTATAAGGCGTCTGTTTTCTGAACAGTGTAATTTCGCTGACGATGAAAATAGAGAAAATGTCCCTCAAGCAACAAAACAATTACAGCAGCAGCCGGCAGATGATAATGCTGTATCTTGATATTTTAACATACCCATGTTTACATTTGAAAGTTAGTTCTTTCTTTCTCACTGAAATATGCCTCGTAGGTTACTCATGAGCCGCGTTCAACCTCTCATCCGTCGTCAACACAAGATTCCAGTGTAGTAAAACTGAACGGAAAACTGCAGCGTCGACGGTTGAAGTCTGGAAGTCACGTGTTTTGCGCATCATTTTGACGTGTTTTTACTCACCCTCAAATAAGCTTTTGGTCTTTGAATTGCTCGCACGGGGAGAGAATTTTACGGTGTGTAAATAAGCGAAATATCACTTCAAGAAATCTAAGGTTTTGTGTTGGTGATGTAATAAATTATACTTCAAAGGATTCTGGTACCGCTATTCAAAAGCGGCTAATTTAAAGACAAACGCGTTTGCTACATCGTGGGTTTTTTTTCTTTTCCTGGTTCTCTTGATGTTCACAGTTAAAGTGTTTCAAGGCTCCATTGACTGACGTGGGAAAAAAATGCGGTAAACTACGGAAACATTGTAGACCTTAGAGTTTGCTCGGCTCATGTTTCTTGCATCCCTGCGGACAGCATACAAGGCATCATTCCATGGATGCTCACCCGTTCTCTGGAACTGTTCAAGCGTGACTGAATGTACATTTGGAATATGGATTCGTTTGTTTTTTTTTTGTTTTGTTTTTTTTAAAGAAAAATTTGAAATATAGTGGTAATAACGATGTGTATGAGTGACTTCAATAACAATTACTCAGAAACTTTTAACAGCAAATTGTTGATTTTGTGTGTCTCTTTGTAAATGGCGAATTTGAGCAGTCTGAAGATGTTGTTGCGGTGAAGATTTCTTTGTAACACAGGCAATGGAGTAGGATGGGAAGTTGACTATAAAAAAAAAACCAACCTTACTAGTGTCAAGAAAAATGGAGAACAGGCTGATACCTACCCATCAGCTTTTGACAGAAGTCAGGCAACAAACTGTCATGGGGAGATAACTTCATAACCACATCCGCCTGTTCCTCTCCCTTCCCTCTAGTACAGTCATTTTTGTTTTATTTTGTTTTGTTTCGTGCTCGCAATAATGGCAAAATATCATAAGAGAAACACAGACCCGCACTGGAGAATATCACGGCAGCTGCCACAAGAATACGCGTTTGATTGTAATGAATATCAGTGATCACGTTAACCAGAAAATAACTGTGAACTACTGGTTAAGAAAGAGAACAATCGAAACTTTTGGAGGTCGTTGGTTGTCCGTAAGCGGTGAAGATGATCACAAATGTGGTAAAGAGAACCAGTGAAAGACGATGACGGAGAGGAATCAACCAGTTTTTGCTTTGGTTTGGCGTGTGATCAATTTGCAAATATTAAATCTCGTCGTTTGTAAGATCAGGGAAGAAAAATTCCCACGAACAATTACATTCCTCTGGCAATTTAAAAGTGCTCAATTTTGCGTTAAAAAAAGTATGAAGTATCAAATGGTGTAATGCTAAAACCGGTGTTTCGACAAGTACTTCCTTCATTCATTCATTCATTTGCATGTCCCTTGCGGAACTTTGCCTCCCTAACAGCACTCCTGTAGGCCTATCGGTTGTGAGCAAGATGGCCTGCTGCTGATGCATTCATTTGCAGATCATCAACGATGTCTTGCAGCCATTTTCGCCTTGGTCTTCCTCTCTTTCTTTTTAACATTATGCACCCTTCCAAGACTGCCTTCTCTAGATTATCATGATGTTTAATGTGTTCAAAATATTTAAGTATTCTCTCTTTAATCCTCTTTAATAGCCAACCTTTTTCAATATTATGTTCTTGTAGTATAGATATATTTGTTCTTTTTTGTGTCCACGATATTTGGAGAACTCTTCTGTAGCATTTACATTCAAAGACATTTATGTGTTTCTCAGCTGTTTTGTTAAGTGTCCAGGTCTCACAGGCATATGTTGTGATGGGAAAGATGCATGCACTTTAAAATCTTATTTTTGTAATTCTGTCTGTTCCTCTCCACAGATTCTTTAGTTGTTTTACTTTCTGAAGAGCGATAGATGTCCTCCTTTTAATTTCCCTCATTGTATCTCCATTATTAGTTAGGCGACAATATGCACCCTTGACGGACCCCTTGTTTTATGTCAAACCAATTTCTTGTTTCACCATTTATTCTTACTGCTACTTGTTGGTCTAGATACAGCAGTAATGTTAATTATATCAAATGTGTTGGAAATCCCATTTTTAAAATCCTTCTTCAAGGACGGTAAAATACAGGTGCAACTCTACCGGTTTCAAGATATCCTAGCGCGATCACTGGTTCGTTATAATAAATGATTAATGGAAGCGACATTTGCCATTAGATAAAACGTATCTACACATATCTCCTATAGAAGTGAAGATTAAAAAAGAAAAATAACGTAACATACGAGGAAGAGTCAAAAGAAACCGCAAATCAAGGGATGTGACCTGTGGAAAATATGTGGAAAGGCTCGAGAGCGAGGCCAGGTGCTGGCGCCCCTACCTCAAATGCTGTAATGGCCTAGAAATACGAAGGCACTAACACTTCACACCCCTAAAGCAAGCGAATACTACGGGACATATACATGTGTCGCAACATCTTCACAGCATCGGTCGCAAAGAACACCAGCTCGCATTTCCTGGGAGAGACAAGACAAAACAAGACAAGACAAAACAAGACAAAACAAGACAAGACAAGACAAAACAAGACAAGACAAGACAAAACAAAACAAGACAAGACAAAACAAGACAAAATAAGACAAGACAAGACAAAACAAGACAAGACAAAACAAGACAAAACAAGACAAGACAAAACAAGACAAAACAAGACAAGACAAAACAAGACAAGACAAAACAAGATAAGACAAGATACCTGTTATTTGTTGGTTGATCATCCGACTGGAGCTCTTGATACATCGTTCATTTTTCTTTCGCCACCCCAAGTTTCACCTCTTCCCCGCCCCGCCCCGCCCCCCTCACTCCCAACACGAGCTTAATGAATACAAGAAAAGAAATAGACAGTTGTAAATACAGTTTCTAAACCTACAAAGAATAGATAACTTATACGTTTATTTTCTACCTCTACATTTTGTGTCACCATACATACAAGGAAGTTTTCCGGAATATCCAGTTTTTGTCTTAATGCACTTAACATTCCTATGTACTGCACAGTCTGGAATACCTAGTATTCCTGCAGAGGTTCGGTGACTTCAGATGTAGTTTTTCTTACACGGTTATCTCAGGTACACATTTTGGCAGTAGGCCTGGCTGCACTGCTGTAGTAAAGAGTCAAAAACATTTGTAGCGTTTCATGAGAAGACAGTCCGCTATAACTGTACGCTACTTGCTCAGGAAAGATTTTTAAAAAATTGAAAAGGGAGGATTACATGCAAGAAACTGTAAAGATGTGCTTAGAAGGGAACGATTATGATTGAAGAGCTATTAGATAAATCTGTTGCTTTCCAGGATCCTGAATATTGATGAGGATTTTCCAGTTCTTTCTTTGTCACGTCCTTTCTTCTTTTTCCTCTAAATCTTCGTTTAGCTGCTGTCAGTCATGCTTAACATTTCTATTGGCTATTACTCTGTCTTTGTCCACACTTACTCTCTCTCTCTTTCTCTCTCTCTCTCTCTCTCTCTATCTATCTTAACTCATTCTGGTTACCTAATAAATATCTGACGTACAGGACTCTCTTGTCATGTTTTGTCCCATAAGAAATGTTTGTTAAAAATAAAGACGTCTTTGCCTCCTGTTACTGTATCTAACAGGCGTGAACCAAAGTTGTGTGGCGTCCCCAGAAACGCTCACAATCTCAACGTTTCTGCGATCGATGCTTACAAAAGGACGTGCCAGTATATATCAGCTCTAGACAGACCTGAGTGTGATACATTCACATGTGACTGTGGCAAGCTTCTTTCTGAATGTAACATGTGGCATCAATGCAAATATCCCCCGTCGCCATATTTCATACTTCTTCGATCGTTCTCAGCCGTCGACATGTGGTACTTCTCGATCTTTCTCAGCCGTCGACATGTGGTACTTCTAAAGTAATCAGTGGTCACCTGGAATATCACCATAAAGCTTCTCTTGAACTGGTATAGGTGTTGGTCACATCTGTTTTCTCTGCACCTTACACGCTCGTGTGTTGGGCACTTCTGGCAGAATACGTTCTCCCGCCATCTTGCCAGTGCCACAAGCGCACACGTGGTCGGTTAGGCGGGTCTTGAGCTTGTTGTAAAGGCCTTTACAACAAGCTCAAGACCCGCCTAACCTAATTCTCTTGTGACCTGTGCCGAGCTGAAATCAAATGATCGCTTGCTCTCCTCTGCTGAGTCGGTAGTAAACGTCTTTTTTCTGATAGCCAGTGTGCTCTTTTGCCGATTTATGTATAAAATAGGAAAAAGTAGGAGCAGCTTTATTACTTAACGATTACAAAGTTGTGACGTTTCGGCGTGAGCCTTAATCATACAAAAACATACAGGACGAAGAAATAGAGAGAGGAGATAAAGTATAGATTCGCATGAATACTATTAAAAAAAAATTTTTTTAAAAGAGTACTTAGCTGTAAATTGTAAGGTGTGACTTGTCCGGCGGTGTGTGTCAGGAATGGATTTAGTAGAACGTGGAGACTGTTTAAATAGAGACCTGTGATATGTGGTCAGCGGGTTGTAATTGGGGGTGGTGGATGGGGAACCGGGGAGGGGAGAGAGGGTGATACAATATTGACCTAGCTAGGAGAAGTTGAAACAGATGATTGGGGAAGCGGGGTTGCAGAGTGATGCTGTGAGGAAGTTTGAAAAGTAAGAAGGGGTGGACTTAGTGGAGAGGTACTCTAATGATTGAAGAGAATGTTACGTGTAGCTAAACAGCAAGTTTAACCCATGTGGTTCTAGCGTCCCATAATTTTGAATGCAGTGGTTCTCAAGCGCCAGGCTGCTTGTGTCATCTGCGTTACATTGTTTGATGGCTGTTACCAGAAAATCAGATTTGAAAATTTTTTAAATAGTATTCATGTGAATCTATACTTTATCTCCTCTCTCTGTTTCTTCGTCCTGTATGTTTTTGTATGATTAAGGCTCACGCCGAAAAGTCACAACTTTTTAGTCGTTAAGTAATAAAGCTGCTCCTACTTTTTCCTATTTTATACATTCTGGTATCACAGCTTTACTGCAGTGCTTCGTGTATAGTTGTATACTTATACACTAATTTTTATTTGTTCTTGAATGTTATTTTGTTCATTTGTTCTTGAATGTTATTTTTCCGATTTGTTCTTGAATGTTATTTTTCCGATTTGTTCTTGAATGTTATTTTTCCTATTTGTTCTTGAATGTTATTTTTCCCATTTGTTCTTGAATGTTATTTTTCTGATTTGTTCTTGAATGTTATTTTTCCGATTTGATCTTGAATGTTATTTTGCCCATTTATTCTTGAATTTTCTTGTGCTCATTTGTCCTTGAATGTTGTTTTGTCCATTTGTTCTTGAATGTTCTTTTTATGACAGGTTCAGACTCCTCATATGCCATGTTTACATCTGTTTGTGGCAACCTATCACCTTCTTCTGATCTTATATCCTTCCCGTGAAGGTTAACGTCGCATAGGGTTCGCAAAGTAGTTCGCCAATTTTTTTCTTGTCTTCGGCGAGTCTTTCAACCTTATCAAGGGATTTTATGCCTGTTAATTTGGCCTCTCTTAACAATGTCCTCTTCAGAGTTTCCCGCGGTCTGCCTCTTTTTCTTTGGTCTGCTGTGTTCCACTTGATAGCTTGTTTTGGGATTCTTCTGATAGGACACAATAAAATAAATCCTTGTTTATCTATCATCGTCTGTTCTCTACCGCTGTTATCTCCATTTTCCTTCACCGTTGTAATCACCATCGCCATAATTATTTTCATTTACTCATAATCCTTTTCTGTTTTCATAACCTACATCTTGATGGCTCAGTGTTTAAAGCTTCCATTTCGTGATCGAAAGGGGTCGTGGGTCTTGTTGCACAAAAGATTTAAGGTTTCTTCCTGACGTTCGGGTCCTGTTTATTACATGTTCACTTTTATTGACTTCTTAGATGAGGCCCAATTAGAGAGAGGGGGAGGAGGAGGGCCCGTACGGTAATGACGCCAGGGCCTGGGGGAACTCTCCCTGTTTTAAGGGATGGCCTTGGAAGTTCCTGGCAGCCCCTAGTGGATGAAAACAAAATGCTTAACCGTTATAGTAACCCGGAGGGGGGGGGGGAGTTAGGGGAGTCCAACAGGTGCTTTACCCTGGGTCCTATAGGACTTTCCTTGTTTTACGGGAGGCCCTGGGAAGTTTCCGGGACCCCTTACTGCAATGGTCCCCAAACTTTGTCAAACTGCGGCACACTTGATAACACAAATTTCGGTGGTCGCACACCTCCTGTAATGTTAATGCTGGCCTCTCGTGCAGTTAACCATGTAGTTGTTAGTGTTTTCTGGGTTTGCACACTACGCTGGATGTATTCAAATGCTGTAGCACAAGGCGTTGTTTTCAACGTGAAATGTGAACCTGTTTGGAGGCACAGAGCTCTGGCCATTTCAGCTCATACAGGACCGGGACTAACAACCAAACTTCTTTGGGTTCTCTAGCTTGTATCATATAAAAGATCATCATATATAGATAATATAAATATCATACAATGTAAATAATATGATACCATATAAATATCATATATAATCTATAATTTGGTTACAAATGTTTTTACGCCGAAATTTTGCCGGCACACCTCTTGCTTTCTCGTGGCACACCACTGGGTCGTAGCATACCACTTGGTCGTGGCACAGCACTGGGTCACAGCACACCATTTGGTCGTGGCACAGAACTAGGTCACAGCACACCACTGGGTCGCGGCACACCACTGGGTCGTAGCACACTTCTGGCTCTCTAGTGGCACACCATTAGGTCGCGCCACACCTCTATCTCTCACGTGGCACATCACTGGGTTGCGGCATACCGTTTGAAAAATAATATACTGGATAAATAGAATGTTTATTCAATATGGTAAGAGGGAAGTGCGGGGGATTCAGGGGGGGGGGGGTTGAGGGAGGGAGGAAGATGCAAATAATTTTTTTTTTTTTTAGTCAGTATCCAAGGCAGCATTGACTTTCAAGAATCTTGAGAACTTGCGGCATTCAAAAGTTAAGCACAAAAACCAAGTTAAAATTATTCATTTCAAATGTAATATCCACCCTCATTTATGGATACGAAGGCTGGAAAACAAATAAAGAAATAGACAACAAATTAGACTCTTTTGAAAACAAACGCCTCGGTGGAAAGTGGAAAGAATTCAAGAACAACGCAGAGATAGGGCAGATGAGCAAACAACAACCTGTCTCGTGGTTGATCAGAAAAAGAAAATGTATATATGTCGGTCACGTGATAGGAAGAAGCAGTCAGATAATCCCAAAACAAGCTATTAAAAGGAACACAACAGGCCGAAGAAGAAGAGGTCGACCACGTGAAACTCTGAAGAGGACATTGTTAAGAGAGGCCAGTTTCGTAGACATAACATCCCTTGATGAGATTGAAAAACTCCCTGAAAGCAGGAAAAGTTGGTGAACTACCATGCGTGCCCCATACGACGTTTAACGGGACGGGAAGGATGTAAGAAGTAAGAAAATCCAAAACCGCTCTCGAAGCCTCTGTCCCGGATACCTGATTTCAGTGAAATGTCACCCGATTAGAAGAAGCAACCAGTATGATATGCAATCGGGGGAGAGGAGGTCAAAGCATTACTTCCCCTTAATGTGAGTTGTTACACGGTGTCATATCTTACAAAGGTGATCATTGACTGTATAAGAGTTGCTTTCTCCTAGGTTTAATCAAATATTATGAATCACATATTGAAAATGTGCCTTCATTACTAACTAATAATGGAGATACAATGATGGAAATAAAAGGAGGACATCTATCGCTCTTAAGAAAGTAAAACAACCAAAGAAGCTGTGGAGAGGAACAGACAAAACTGCAAAAATATGACTTTGAAGGGCATGCATCTTTCCCATCGCAACATATGCCCGTGAGACCTGGACAGCTAAACAAAACAGCTGAGAAACACATAAATGTCTTTCATTGTAAATGAAAATGACTGACTGACTGGCTGACTTCATTATCTCTGCGGACTCAAATGAATTTCTCTTTTTTTTTTGTTTTTGTAACTCAAGATGTTTGGTTTCACTGGTGTTATACAATGAAGTGAAAGACCTTTTTATCGTCTGTTTCAGAGCGCTTTCTAAACAAAAGCAACTCTTTCTCCTGCGTTGACAACTTGAGATAGTCTTAGTTATTCAATACCTCCTACACAAGAAGGAAGACAAAGTTGTGATCTCTGGCGCAACCAGCAAACCTTGGACCACGGGCCCCCAGCCTTTCAAACCATTCCTGGTGATTATCTCAGATCACAGCCTGGCTTTCGTGCAGCCATTAAAATCAGGATAGAAACAAAACCAAAACAAAAAAGTATTAAGTTTCGGTCAAAATGATCGTCGTCTGTTCAGTAGGGGTTGCTGCGTTAATGGACGTGACCCCCCCGGTCTGTGGCATGTTTTGTTAGCCCGGTGCCGTTGTTTGTGTGTGTGCTCATTGATTTTGTTCACGATTCACCATCAGATCTGATGTATCTATTTCAAATGTTGCGTCCATTCACTTCTGGGATTAGTTCACATGGAACTGACATAATAACTTTTATTACGTGAATTAGACAGGAGAAATATTACTCCTGAGTTTTATGAACACCAGGACATTCTTTTTTTTTTCTCTTTCCTTTTCTAAATTCTGTTTCAGATTTTGTTTTGTGTTTTGTCTCCAGTGCTAGACTCGTGATGTGTACAAAAGGATGAGTTTCTTTTTTTTCTCTGGACTTTCTAGAGAGAATTAAAGAAATATCCCTTATTCCTGCTCTGCAGTCACGTATTTTCCCGCTTAAAAATAATATCAGGCGGTATAAACGGTTGGCATTTTCCCATATTTTCATGATAGCAAAGTGACAGCAGCCAGTGTGACAGCACTGCTGAAAGTCAACGGTTTATTCATGTCCAGCATTTCATATATCACTTGAAATGTTTAGCCTGTTTTAAATCGGAACTACTTTATTTTTGCTTTATTTTTGCCTTGTGTTATTGTACTTTTAGTGAAAACAAACCACTTAATTACTCTTTACCATTATCCTTTTTTTTTTTAGATGATGTAAATTCACAGAGTAAGAAAATTAGTTTAGAATTAAAATGTTTGAATCAACTGTCACAGAACTTTGTATTTTCATCGAAAAATAGATTTTATCTTCAAAACTGTGGCAATTTCAAGTTTCAACGTGGCTCGTTCATAACAGAATCAGACATAGTAAGGAGCGATTTAAAAAAAAAATTAGTTCACAAATCTTTTCTTGTGTTTTTCACAAAATATGTCACCCTGCCCTTTCTTTTCACCTCCCCCCCCCCCACCCCCAATCTGTAAGAGTTATTTCCTAACAAGTTATTCTATTTTTTTAAAATTTCATGCAAAACACTTATTATTTTAATAAACTTTCACACACACACACACACACACACACACACACACACCACACCACACACACCACACACACACACACACCACACACACACACACACACCACACACACCACACACACACACACCACACACACACCACACACACACACACACACACACACCACACACACACACACACACACCACACCACACACACACACCACCACACACACACACACACACACACACACACACACAGAGACAGAGAGAGAGAGAGAGGAAAAAAAATGTGACTTTTCCTCTCACAACAATCCTCATCACGAATTATTTGAGCTAGAACAGACATAAAGAGTTAATATATTTAATAACCAATTGGGGGAGGGGGGTTAGTATCCCATATTCACTGTCTACACGTGCTGTATACTGCTATATGTGAGGGTGACTTCATGAGAACAGCCTGCGAAATGTTAACTCTCTTCCTACAGCCAGTCACAGGAACTAGCTTTGTTTTAAAAACTAATAATAATAATAATAATTTTAATGAATTTGTTTAGATTTTGCTCTTTCCTGCAGAGATTAAATTATTTTAAATTGCTGTACGTGCTAAATATACGTTTCTTGTCACTTTTTTGTTTGGGGGGGGGCGAGAAGAAAAACATGGCGGCTGTATTTGTTATAATTTGTGTGGTCTCAGACTTGAGATTACTCTTCGGTAGTTAAGGAACGCTCTGCCAGCCGCACCATGTATAATACAATTTAACACTGGATTTACATCCAGCGACAGACATTTTTTTCCCTGTTAGAACAGGTTTTCATTTGCGGGGCTGAGAGTACTTGGAGCTCGCTGTCTGAAAACTGGGTAACAATAACTGTTTTCTTCCTTTGAAGGCAGTTCACTTACTGTTGTGCTCCTGCTGCTCTTTAATCATCATCATCATCATCATCATCATCATCATCATCATCAGGTGCCGTGTCTTCTGGCGTTGGCTGTTATATTTCTCCATATTTCCGGATCCTTTACGCAAGCCATCAGCTCAGCTGGTGATCTTATCTCACACCATCTTGTCAAACAATTCACTATTATCTCTCTCGGTCTTCCCCTGGCTTTTTTCCCTCTATTTTTCCTCTTGTTATAATATTTTCATTGTCCCTTTTTTTCTTTCCATGTCCCATGAAAGTACATTCTTTCACGTATTTTTTTTTACAGGATTTCTTTTGTCTCTTCGGATCTTCTCATACATTCTTCATTAGTAATCAGGGAATTCGCAACATTCTTCTCATAAACCACGAGTCTATTGCTTCCAGTGATCTTTATGCAGACCTGCCTATTGTCCATGATTCACTTTCATGTAATATAATTCTCTTTAATTGCCTGATTAAATACTAGATTTATTGGTGAATATCTTCTTCTTCTTCTTCGCATGCATTTAACTATTTACATCTGCAGATCTGCGTCTCTTGGATAAAACGTATTGGGTTTTTTTTTCGTAGTCTCTATATAGAGCCCGTAGAGCCTAGCTTCCTGGGTGGTTTCGCTGGATCCAGTAATTGATCTCTGTGTTTCCTAGCTGGTACAGCTTTGGAGAACGTGTCCCACAGACTTGGATGTCTATGCACGTGCACTAAGAGGGCACACTGCAAACGTTAAACTCTGGAGTCGGCCGTGTCCTGTTCTGAGACGGAAAATGATGACCTGTTTAGTTCTGTATAGCGTATGATGGTTATGTGATGGCAAACCGGTGTGAACATTATTATGTTTGTATGGGGTGAAAAGATACTTTGAGCACAATGACAGTATGGGTATCTGAGAATCTGGACATAGCACCTAGAAATTTTGCAGAAAAGGGGGGAAGGGGGGGGGGAATCACTTGAGAGTTGACCTCTAAACTCTAACAAAGCAGTCAAATTTTAAAAGTGAAGGCAAGGCACTCCTGCCACCAGCCTACATAAACCTGGCAGTTAGTGGATATTATTAGCGTGTTAATGGCTGGGACATGTGCTCCGAATGACTGACAACTCACTACCAAAAATAGCACTACGATGGACACCACAGGGGAACAGAAGTAAGGGTAGACCAAAAGAGACATGGAGAAGAACAACAGAAAGGATGTTGAGCAATAGAGGGCTCACCTGGGCAAGAGCAGAAAAAAAAAGGCGAAGGACAGGCATTTGTGGAAAACCCTTGCGGAAGCCCTATGTGTCCTGGGCACTTAAGGTTCAGAGAGAGAGAGAGAGATTAGCGTGTTAGACGGTCAGTGTGGCTTGTTATGACAGTTAAATACGAAGGTTCTCATTAATCACAAGGAAATGCACTTGTTTCAAGAAAATAAGGTGCAACAAACAACTGCTAAAACCTAGAGGAAAGTTAAATCGCACACAAACCATTCCAAATATGAAAACAACCGCTGGTGCATGCTAGAATGTTACACAAGCTTGGCATGTTCCAGTGTTACTTGCTGCTGCAAATAAATATCATAAACATATCTTGTACTTCACTGATTTCAATGTGTTATTTCTATGTACTTCTAACTGATAGGCAGCGTTCGAAGACAAATGACTTACCCTGAAGTAGTGCATAGCTGGGGTGACCCAAGTGATGGTAAAAGTAAAGGTAAAACTCCCTGTTTCCATGTCATTAAGGCATATCGGGGATACGGTGTTAGGCCCGTATTTTCCATGACCTTCGGCACACGAAAATCTGATGTGGTCAGTTTCACTGCTGTCCGCATTTACCTTATCAGATTTCTCTGCTACTCAATTTTAGAAGCTGGGTAGACCCCAGGGTCTTTTTGGTGTATACCAGAAAGAAAAAAAAATCTCACGGTTGCGACTTGAACCAGTTACCGCCGGAATAGTACACCGAGTGCCCAACCATTCAGCTAACCAGGCAACTGGCGGTAGGTGGGGCGTTTTTATATGGCCCTCCTGGTTATTATGAAAACATACTTTCTTTTATCAGATTTGATATTGATAACCAGGTAACCGGTCTGTGTTTTATGCTACAGAAGAAAGAAATGTCCATAGCTACAACTGACTGTGCACTCAGAGACAATTCCCGAAGCATGATCCAGCAAAGACGCGACTGGCCATAGACTCCTGGACTGGACCGTCATTTTTGGGCCCTTTTACGTTGGATGCCTCAGATGTATACTTCCTGCTTCCTCTGGGTCCTGTTTCTTGAACATTCCGAGGTTGTCTTCCACGTAGGGGTAAACGATGATCCTTAATTCCCAAGTGTACTCACCCTAGATGAAGATAGAGGAGGTAAGATCATATAAAGACCACCAAATGTTCAAAGGATCTAGCCTACTAAACGCGTCTTTGATCTAGCATCTAGTCTACTGAAGACAGGAATGTTGTCATATCTGTCAAACTACGAAGAATTCTTCCATTTTCACGGCTAAATGCCAGCTGTAGCAAAACAGTATAGTCAATAAAAAGTTCATGGGGAGTCTAAGTGTTCCCAACCGCTACCGGCATGTTCCAGGCGACATATGTTCCATATGACACGTTCCGTGTGACATGTTCCATATGGCATAATCCAGGTGACATGTTCCATGTGGCATAATTCAGGTGACATGTTCCATGTGGCATAATTCAGGTGACATGTTCCATGTAGCATAATCCAGGTGACATGTTCCATGTGGCATAATCCAAGTGACATGTTCCATGTGGCATAATTCAGGTGACATGTTTCATGTGGCATAATTCAGGTGACATCTTTCAGATGACGTAGCAAGTAAATATAGGAACCTGACATGTCTGTGGGGGAGAGACTGCGTCTGAAGCTGGATATCAGTCTGCAGGGCGAGGCACACCAAAACACACTGTAAAGACGGCGGAAATGAAAATGTGATTCTTGCTCTCGATCTTTCTGCTTAGAAGGAGGGCACTCTTTTTGAAAGATGTGGTGAATGTGGTGAAGCAGAAGAGTTGTGTCGGATAGGGAGTGGGTTACCGCGGCTTATAAGCCCGGGGTGACCATAAAAAACGAAAGGAGGTAAAGATGCAGTTATTTTTTTCCAGACGCTACCGCCATTTTTTTTGGGGGGGGGGGGAGGGGAACAATAGCGATCCCTGTACTCTAAGGTCAGGCTATACCTGTTATATGGAGCAGATATATGAAGAAAAATGTGATACTGTACCACCCAAAACTCAGTTCAGCTAACAATACGGTTACTTCAACCGACTTCATGAAAATCGCGGGCAAGGAATATTGCCTCTTGTTGTTTATGACCAGATGCAGACTTCCTTCCTTGTCCATGTGAAGGCAGACAAAGTCTGTACTGTTCGAGAGCCAACATTAGGTGGCAGTTTCAGAGGAAAGCTTCAAATTAGTCTGCAGTTGTTGACCTTCTCCTCAGAGAAATGAAACTTTAACAGAATTACCAGGACGGTGTCTTCCTTCAAAGTATTGACTCTGGGTCTATCATGTACATTTTAGCCCCTCCCCCCCCCCCCCCCACCTTTCTTCTGCATTATTTTATGAAAGGTTTCTGCTATTCCCAGTGTCCAGATATTTCACTTGACAGTCTGGGGTACAGATATTTTGGTTTATGTTCAGTATTTTTGACTTGGTAACAGGGAGTAGAAATCGTTGACTATAAATAGCATGGCCACGACTGGGGAAAAAAAAAAAATAAAACCGCAACATTTATTTCAAGCAAATCATACTTTCTGTCATAAGACTGCGCATAATCACTATTCTGATACCTCGGTGGGACTCGCTCGTCTGGGCACATAGTTATTAGTGCGCAGTAATACCAGTCTGGGACTTTTTTTTTTCTTCCAGGCGAAGGAACTCAATAAATAGAAAACGATCAGTTTCTACGATTAGTCCTCGTTTTTTTTTTTTTTTACGAGTTTTATGTCGGCACTGTCAAGGGGAATAACTGTAACTAAAACATGCACAGTTTGGAAGTGCTTTTATGTGTTTTTCGTGTAGTCGCGCGAACACTGGAGATGATGCATAATTTTTTTGTGTATATTCTTGCAGTAACCTTTCATCCTCATGACTTAGGGCAGCTTCGTGCATCTCGCCATGAACTGTTACCCCTCCCCCCTCACCCCCCCCCCCACCCCCAACTTCTTTGTTTGTTTGCTGGTTCGTTATTTTTTAAAATTTCTCCTTTTTTTTCTTCACAATATTTCTCTCTCTCTCTCTTTTTTTTATTATTCAAGCCAGGCCTTCCCATACGTCCAAGCCCGTCATAAAGAGCACGTGCTAGGTCGTGGGTCGCTCAGGCTCCAGCAGTGGACGAGATCCAATAAAACGTCATTAACTTCGTCACGGGCAGCGCTTCCACTTTTTGTGTGTGTCATCACAGAAATCCTGGATGTGACAAATGGAGAAAGATGATTATTTCTGATAGATTGTTAATTCTATAATCCCCAACGTCCTTGAAATCAGAATGTAGACCCTGGGCTTGCTCATGACCTTGATTTTGTTAACGCAAAGCGTTGCTCTGAGACAGAACGCATCAGTAAAAGCGGAACTTTAGCAAAACTTTTCATTTGTGAGGACGAGGTACACGCTGTGGACAACTAAAGAATAATTTTTTTTTCTGTTATTTATCGTGATGCTTGTTCCGTTCAGGAGTGGAGCTAGCAGAAGCAGAACATGAATGGTTAATTAAATGCAACAGAAGGAATAGCTGGCTCAAGGCGTGTGTTGTAAGTCGTTGTCGGGTGATTGACATATAAACGACGTGTCCGGATGGCAAAGATGATGGCTTTTCACAGTATCTGTCTCTTGTTCGGCCTGTTTCATGTGTGGAAGAAGTTTTTTTTTTTTTTATTAAGTTTCTTAGACATTTGATGTTATCTGGATTTATTGCGTCTGTAATACTTGTTCTTTTCTGCTTCGCTTTATTTTGTTTTACCAGCAGCCGTTTCTGGTTTGTTTGTTTTTTTTGTTTGTTTCAGCTCTGCGGATTCGGTAAAATATTTGTTTCGCTATCCTCGGGTTTCTCTGCGAATTTAAGAATAATGCAGAGATAAGTCAGATGACTGAACAACAACCAGTCTCATGGGTGATCAGGAAAAGGAGATGGACATATGTTGGTCACTTGATGAGAAGAAATTATCAGAAAATCCCAAAACAAGCTATCAAGTGGAACACAACAGGCCAAAGAAAAAGAGGCAGACCGCGTGAAACTCTGAAGAGGACATTGTTAAGAGAGGCTAAATTAACAGGCATAAAATCCCTTGATGAGGCTGAAAGACTCGCCGAAGACAGGAAAAATTGGCGAACTACTTTGCGAGCCCTATGTGACGTTTACCGGTCCTCGGGTGTGATTTCTATATCACGTAGCGGAAGTAACGGATTCCCAGTACACTCAGCTAGCTACAAGTTTATTCCTTGATAGAGTCGGCATAACTTGCTTGTGGTTTTTAAGTTGCAACATTCAAACTAACATGTGCTGTTTGGTCCCAGGCTGATTCTTATACAGCTAGACACACTTCTTCTTCTTCTTCTTCTCCTCCTCCTCCTTTTGTCTCCATGGAACTGCGAATCAGTATTCTTTGTAGCCGATGTACTCAAGATGTTGAGACGCAGCATTATGTCGGACTTGGAGAGGGTTACGTCGCCTATTTTATTTTAGCACTTAACTGGAGCCGAGCAGAAGGGACGTGCAATTCTTCTTTAGTAGATTCCAAAGCTATAGGGACTATGGTGATTCATACCTGTTACTTGGGGTACAAAACGGTGAGGTGGGATAGGGTCTTGATCGGCTATAGTTCTCCAACCCTGACTCTAGCATCTCAGCCTCGGGTCGCTGACTGTGATTCAAACATGAAATAAAGCTGAAACAGTTTATAAGGTTGTTGGTGATGACGGAGATTTTAAGAGGGACAACGCTGCAAGGAACTAAACGCTGTAGATATTAATTAAAACATGTATCATAGTTTTCTCATAACCAAGTTTTATTTTGTCACATTTTTACTTTATCTTCCCAGGTCCAAACTCCAATCAAAGACGGCGTGGCAGGCAAACATACACCAGGTTCCAGACACTGGAGCTGGAAAAAGAGTTTAAATTTAACCGATATCTGACTCGTCGACGGAGGATAGAGCTGTCCCACATGTTGTGTCTGACAGAGAGACAGATTAAAATCTGGTTCCAGAACCGGAGAATGAAGGAGAAGAAAGAGTTGCAGGCCATTAAAGAGTTGAACGAACAGAGCCGAGGTCACGAGAAACCTCAGCAGCAGCAGCAGCAGCAGTCGTCTTCGTCGTCCACGGGTAAATCTGACGACAAAACATCTTCCCAGAGGTCGTCTTCTCTAAACGCCGTCGAGTCTCCCAGCAACTCAAGTTCTGAACTTAGCTGAACTGCTTGAAACAGATCAGCATACAACTTTGGAACACTTCGGTTCTTCATTCTCTGACTGTACACGAGCAGTGACTGAACTCGCCCCCCAGTGCTCGTGCAGTGTGTCATCAAAGATGTCGTCTACGCCATGGTACCACATTTTTTTAACGTGAAATTACTTCTTCACATTATTTGTGAGTCGTGTTACAGTTCCATTACATTAATTCTTCAGCGCGTGAAATGCGCAGTTACTCACACTGTGTGTGTGTGTGTGTGAGAGAGAGAGAGAGAGAGAGAGAAGAGAGAGAGAGAAGAGAGAGAGGGGGAAGTTACGAATAGACAACATAAATGACTGTCTTGTTGCATCAGAAGTATAACTGTGAAAACTTCTCGTCTTCAGTCAAACTTCATGGTGTACTTTCTGTATTGTCCAACAAATACTGTACTTTTCTGTCTTGTTAAATAAATAACTGTTCTTTTCTGTCTTGTTAAAAAAAATAGCTGTACTTTTCTATCTTGTCCAACAAATGACCATACTTTTCTGTCTTGTTAAAAAAAATAACTGTACTTTTCTGTCTTGTCAAACAAATAGCTATACTTTTCTGTCTTGTTTAAACAAAAATAGCTGTACTTTTCTGTCTTGTTAAAAAATAACTGTACTTTTCTGTCTTGTTAACAAAAAATAACTGTACTTTTCTGTCTTGTTAACAAAAAATAACTGTACTTTCTGTCTTGTCCAATAAATAGCTGTACTTTCTGTCTTGTCCAATAAATAGCTGTACTTTCTGTCTTGTCCAATAAATAGCTGTACTTTCTGTCTTGTCCAATAAATAGCTGTACTTTCTGTCTTGTCCAATAAATAGCTGTACTTTCTGTCTTGTCCAATAAATAGCTGTACTTTCTGTCTTGTCCAATAAATAGCTGTACTTTCTGTCTTGTCCAATAAATAGCTGTACTTTCTGTCTTGTGCAACAACTAACCGTACCTTCATCAAAGCAACTCATTTCACCCGGGTGCTTCGAGCTGCATCCTTTTTTTTTTGGGGGGGGGGGGGGGGGGGGAGACACACCTCGGAAACGTTTTCGAACTGAAAATCTGGCAAGAGGGCACGACCTAATAGACCTCCAAGGAAGAAACAGAAGGAGAATATACAAACAGTTGCTAGGAAACAGAGAAAATATAAATCATCAAAAGCAGCGAAGCGGAAATTAGAAGCGGGGTGGGGAATACAAAACTGTATTTTGTACACAGCTGAAGGTTTATTTCTTGACAAAACCAAAGACCCCTGCGTCTTGTCACTAGAAGTAATAGGGTTTTGTTTTGTTTTGTTTTGTTTTTTACTTTACTGATAGGAAGGAGTAGCGTAGGGTCAGTGGTTCTGTTAAGGAAATTTGAACGATCAAATAATAATCAATATTTGTTTCTGTCTCACGTGGATGGCTTCACGCTGAATGTAGCGTGTACGACTGTTATAGCTTGACGTAGAATGTAACGTGTACGACTGTTGTAGCTTGACGCAGAATATAATGTGTACGACTGTTTTAGCTTGAAGCAGAATGTAGTGTGTACGACTGTTATAGCTTGAAGCATAATGTAGCGTGTACGACTGTTTTAGCTTGAAGCAGAATGTAGTCTGTACGACTGTTATAGCTTGACGCAGAATGTAGTGTGTACAATTGTTATACTGTACTATTTCCTGCACAAAAATTAATGATACTTTTTTAAGAACTAAAAACTTAGAAAAAAAAAGGAAAAAAAAAAAGAAACTGAGGTTTATGAATCCCTAAGTGAAAACAGATTGGAGGGGGGAGGGGTGTCTTGAAAAGTCATTTAAGAATCCCACCTAGCAAGTCTAGATTAGGTAAAAAAAGAAAAGCAACCTCCATATAAGTAAACATTTTAAATTTTTACATGGAAGCAGTGAAGTAAAGTTTCTACAGTGAATTATTACTGAGTCCACCTGAAAAAAAAAAAATTGATAACCACTGTTCTAGTCTTGGTAACTGGCGTTAAAGATGGGAAAAGAAAAAAAAAAAAGAACATTTCCAGGAGCTGGTGTCCTTCGGTTACCTTGACATTGGCGACGCTTACAACTTTTAGTGAGAACTTCGGAATGAAGCAAATTTTGGATGTGATGAACTGCTTACATCACAGTGTAAGAACATATTAATAATATTACGCATGCTCGGTTGTATTTGTATGCCTCATGATGTGTTTGTGCCTTCAAAGGTCACAGAATTGTGAGGTGGGTGAGGACGTCGCTTTGTTCTTGCTTTTTTTCCCCGGAGAGATCCCCGTGGATTCACTTCCTGTGTCTGGGTAGATCCTGCTTCCCAGAGAGATCCCCGTGGATTCACTTCCTGTGTCTGGGTAGATCCTGCTTCCCAGAGAGATCCCCGGGATTCACTTCCTGAGGCTGGGTAGATCCTGCTTCCCAGAGAGATCCCCGTGGATTCACTTCCTGAGGCTGGGTAGATCCTGCTTCCTAGAGAGATCCCCGTGGATTCACTTCCTGGGGCTGGGTAGATCCTGCTTCCTAGAGAGATCCCCGTGGATTCACTTCCTGAGGCTGGGTAGATCCTGCTTCCTAGAGAGATCCCCGTGGATTCACTTCCTGGGGCTGGGTAGATCCTGCTTCCTAGAGAGATCCCCGTGGATTCACTTCCTGAGGCTGGGTAGATCCTGCTTCCTAGAGAGATCCCCGTGGATTCACTTCCTGGGGCTGGGTAGATCCTGCTTCCTAGAGAGATCCCCGTGGATTCACTTCCTGAGGCTGGGTAGATCCTGCTTCCCAGAGAGATCCCCGTGGATTCATTTCCTGGGGCTGGGTAGATCCTGCTTCCCAGAGAGATCTCTGGGATTCATTTCCTGGGGCTGGGTAGATCCTGCTTCTCAGGTAGATCCCTGGTATTCACTTCCTGAGACTGGGTAGATCCTGCTTCTCAGGTAGATCCCCGATATTCACTTCCTGAGGCTGGGTAGATCCTGCTTCCCAGAGAGATCCCTGGGATTCATTTCCTGGGGCTAGGTAGATCCTGCTTCTCAGGTAGATACCCGTTATTCACTTCCTGAGGCTGAGTAGATCCTGCTTCCCAGAGAGATCCCCGGGATTCACTTCCTGAGACTGGGTAGATCCTGCTTCCCAGAGAGATCCGTGGGATTCACTTCCTGAGACTGGGTAGATCCTGCTTCCCAGAGAGATCCGTGGGATTCACTTCCTGAGACTGGGTAGATCCTGCTTCCCAGAGAGATCCGTGGGATTCACTTCCTGAGACTGGGTAGATCCTGCTTCCCAGAGAGATCCCCGGAATTCACTTCCTTAGGTTAGGTAGATCCTGTTGCCAGTTGGGCTGAGAAATCATTCCACTCATATCCGAGGACCCATCTGGCACCTTGTGGTTTTATTGTGAAAATATTGCAGTGGTTCCAAAACCTTTTTTCTCAGGCAGAATCCAACCTAGCAAGTCTAGATTAGGTAAAAAAAAAAGTTACTTGGTAACAGAAATTTCTATCGCGGCACACCTCTTCTGTCCTCTTAATGCTGGACTCTCGTACTGTTAAGCATATATATAACTGAACTGATGGCCTGTATGAAGGATCGGGTACTCTGGAGAAGCATAATAGCCAACGCCAGCCGGCACGGCACATGATGATGATTATATATATATCTTATATCCTTCCCGTGCCGTTAAACGTCACATAGGGCTCGCAAAGTAGTTCGCCAATTATATATATATATATATATATATATATATATATAAGCATATATATTTCAGTTTACACACTACAATTGAGTGCATTCAAATTTTTTGTTATGTTTTTTTTTTAAAGAAGGCATTATTTTCAGGGTCAAAGGTGAGCCTGATTGGAGATACAGACATCTGACCATTTCGGTTTGTGGGGTGGGGGTGGGGGTTGGGGTGGTGGGGTTGGAGGCTGGGATTAATAAAAAAAATTGCTATAGGTTCTCTATCCAAACGAGTATATTGAAAAGAAAGATCTCTCTCTCTCTCTCTCTGAACCTTAAGTGCCCAGGGCACATGGGGCTTCCGCAAGGGTTTTCCACAAATGCCTGTCTTTCGCCTTTTTTTCTGCTCTTGCCCAGGTGAGCCCTCTATTGCTCAACATCCTTTCTGTTGTTCTTCTCCATGTCTCTTTTGGTCTACCCTTACTTCTGCTCCCCTGTGGTGTCCATCTTAGTGCTATTTTTGGTAGTGAGTTGTCAGTCAATTGGAGCACATGTCCCAACCATCGCCAGCGTCTTTCCTCAATCATTGTTGTCAGTGGTTTCATCTGCATTTCTGCCAATAAGATGTTATTTCTTATGGTGTTTGGCCAAAATATTTTTTTAATTCTACGTAAACATTTAGTCTGGAAAGAATTCAACTTGTTTTCTATGGTTTTGGTGATTTTCCAGCATTCACTTCCATAGAGTAGTACACTTAGAACATTACTCTTAAATATCCTGATTTTCATATTTATGCTTAGTTTATTTGATTTCCATATATTCTGTAGCATTGCAAAAGCCTGTTTTGCTCTAGTAAGTCTGCTGTTGATGTCCTCTGTGCTGTCTCCATTTTCTACTATTCTGCTGCCAAGGTATACAAATTCATTGACCTCTTCCACTAACTTGTTATCTACTCTGAGTACATTTCTGTTGTTCACATTTTGCTTCATTAACTTTGTCTTTCCTACGTTGATCTTTAGTCCTATGTTGTTTGCATTCTGGGTTAACTTGTTTATTTTATCTTGCATATCTTTGTGACTGCTTGATAATAGACAAATGTCGTCCGCAAAGTCAAGGTCCTCCAGCACTGTGTTAAGGGTCCATTGTAATCCTCTGCGTTTGTCTGATGTTGCCTCCTTCATTAACCAGTCTACTGCCAAGATAAATAATGTTGGTGATAGTACACATCCCTGTTTCACTCCTGTTTGTACCCTAAAGCTGCTGGAGGTATGTTCTCCACAGATAACTTTGCACTGAAAACCCTCGTATAGGGCTTTGATTACATTAACTATTTTATGGGGGAGGCCATGCCATCTTAGGATTTTCCACAGTGCATCTCTGTTGACACTGTCAAAGGCTTTCTCAAAATCTATGAATAATGCATATGTTGTGCTATGCCATTCATTTGCCTGTTCTAATATTTGTCTAAGTACAAATATATGGTCTATGCATGATCTTCGTTTCCTAAATCCTGCCTGCTCTTTCCGAAGTTTTTCCTCAAGTGTTGGTACAATTCTGTTGATGATTATTCTGCAAAATACTTTACTAGTGAGTGGCAGTAGGGTAATGCCTCTCCAGTTCCCGCAATCTCTGAGGTCACCCTTCTTTGGTAGTTTTACTATAAGACCAGTTTTCCACTCCTCTGGGGCTTTTTCTAAATGAAAAGAAAGATGGTCCCATAGAAAGTGCCGTAGGGGATGAAGCGTTAGAGACCTCATTATACTGGGCCATCAGCGTATGAGGTAGGATGGGCCAGTTCCTTTCCTCGCTGCTTTTCCTTCCCAGATTTTCTCTGGTACCCATTTTACGAGGCTGGGTCGACCTCGGGGGCGTATTGGTGTGAAAAAAAAAAACAACTCCACTCAGCTGGGGATTCTAACCCTCGACCAATCGGTTGCTACACGAGTGCTCCAACCGCTACGCTAGCCAGTCCCTTCGTTATCACATAAATAAACAAAAATACCCGGTAAGTTGATCAAAAATATTTCTTTACTCTAAAAATTGGGCGGCACATCTCCAGCTCTCCGGCGGCACATTGGTATGCCGCGGCACTCCGCTTGAAAAAAAATCTATGAAATGGTGTCTAGCACTAATCACTGCGCTACCGCAACGCTCTGGAGAACAACACGTCGTAAATAAATGTATCATATGATTTGTTCACCACTCGACACGAATGGATCCTTTAATGTTATTGAAGAATTTCTAGATAACTTTATTATTTTTTTTTATTTCCAAAGATAACTTTATTATTTTCATTTCCATGTGGCAGGTAACAGGCCAATAACTTCACAGCTGTAGTCAACTCAAATATTCGTATACGTGTGTGTGTATGCGTGCGTGTGTGTGTGTGTGAGTGAGAGAGAGAGAGAGAGAGAGAGAGAGAGAGAGAGAGAGAGAGAATTTTGTTAATAAGGCTCTGTGTACAGTTCCTAGCATAGCTGAGATTTTCCCTCTTTTTATTTCCACGTTGGTAAAGCCATTTGTAATTTTGTTGATTACTTTTTTATTTGGTTGTAAAGTACCTTTTTTTTCTTTCTAAATAGAACTGTCTAAAAATAAGTATTAGTTCTGAGTCTTTTTTTCTGTTATTTATTCACCTTCTTCGACTTACGAGTTCATATTCTCTCCAACATAAACTGCTTTTACCTTCCTCGATTTACGAGTTCATATTCTCTCCAACATAAACTGCTTTTACCTCCCTCGATTTACGAGTTCATATTCTCTCCAACATAAACTGCTTTTACCTTCCTCGATTTACGAGTTCATATTCTCTCCAACATAAACTGCTTTTACCTTCAGCGATTTACGAGTTCATATTCTCTTCAAAATAAATGTTTGTGCCTTCCTCGACATATAAGTTCATATTCTCTCCAACATAACTACTCTTACATTCCTCGACTTACGAGTTCACATTCTCTCCAACGTTAGTGCTTTTTATCTTCCTCGACTTACGAGTTCACACCGTTACAAAATTTTATCTTCCTCGATTTACAAGTTCGCACTTTCTCCAACGTAACTGTTTTTATCTTCCAATTATATTTATGCGAACCAGTGTGTTCTGTGTTTTTTGTTCCTTGCTTGCCACACTGAAACTTCCAGTTTTTTCTTCTTGAACATATGATGCAGATGTCAGATCTGAGACTTAGTAACAAGTCAGTGTCAGTAAAAATAGCACAGAGGCGTTCACAAACCCGTCGAAGCTCGCGGATAAACAAAACAGAATATGAGCTTGGCTTCTACAAACACCCGTCTAAACATTTGACCGCGGAGATCTAAACTGTTTTATCCGCGAGGTCTTCATATTGTTTTTCTCTCTCATCTGTAGCACGCATTCATTAAAGTGAAATACACGTCTGTATCCCCCGCGCGTCAAAGTAGTTTGAATATACTTTTTAAAAAATAATAATGTAAAACTCCAGTTTGTATTCAGTAATTTGTCCAATCAATTCTTTACGAAATTAGAGTACTAACATAGCGATCGTTGAATTAAAATTTGTATGTGAATGTTTCGTCCTGATATACTTAGTTTGTCTTTTATTGAAATTGTTATACTGGAAGAAAGATTGAATACCGGACGCATTGAAAGATGAGTTAGGTTGTAATGATTTTTTATTAATTCGTTAACTCCTTTTCTTTTAAATTTTCTTAATTAAGGCTATCACATATCACATATATATATATCACAAGTGCTCAGTGGGGATTATATGACACTGAGACTAAAATTTGAAAACCCCTGTTTTATACGAAACGATACACGTTTTCCCTAGCAACGAGTAGTGAACATGCCAAAGCTGGGCACAGAGCCCCCTCTATTTTAGTTAGAGCGTAAACAAAGAGTTGTCTCAGGGAAAAAAAAACACAGTTATGTCTCCTGACACGAGGGCGCACATGTAGATTCATAATGGCTGATCTGGAACATGTCAGTCTACGTGTAGGTCTATTATCCAGGTCTCTATGTTTTTGTATGTGTCCGTCTGTGGGATTCTAAAAGGGATAAAAATCATTTTCAGCATCCTGGACATATACAAGGCCCCTGTGTCTTATTTTAGTCCTGCTTTCTCCTTTTTGTGAAGATGTCTTCATACAATTTCCGCAAGATACATTCTTTCAGCACGCATCTTTCCCATCGCAACATATGCCTGTGAGACCTTGACACTTAACAAAACAGCTGAGAAACACATAAATGCCTTTGAATGTAAATGCTACAGAAGAGTTCTTCAAATGTCATGGACATAAAAATGAACAAATATATCCATAATACAAGAACTTATTATTGAAGAAGGCTGGCTAGTAAAAAGGTTCAAGCAAAGAAAACTTAAATAGTTTGGGCATATTAAACGTCATGATAATCAAGAGAAGACCGTCTTGGAATGATACATAATGGGGATAATGCAGAGAGGAAGAAGAATGCGAAGTTGGCTGCAAGACATCGTTGATAATCTGCAAATGGATGCATCAGCAACAGAGTATCTTGCTTACAATCGAGAGCCCTACAGGAGAGCTGTTAAGGAGACAGAGTTCCTCAAGGGACAAGCAAATGACTGACTGACATTCTTTCATTCTCTATCGGGTGAATGTCGATGAGATGTCATATGATTTTTTAAAGTATTAAGATAATACAGAGAAATCAAAGGTGGAAAGCATGTTATAATAACCAAAACACTCTGGAATCGTGTGCTCCAAAGGTACCCCAGCAACATCACTAAGACAACCATGAGATGGAAAAAAGAAGAAGGCCAGGCTGATCAAATACCTTCTGGAGAACTGTAGAAGCAGAAATGGGTGGCATGCAGCATAGCTGGATGACAATACAAGATTGGCCTCGGACTGTAAGTGGTGGAGAGAGTTTGTAGCTGGCCTGCAGGATGTCATAGGGCGTACTGGGCGATGATTGCTTAGTCGATCATCGATCAAGGATATGGAGAGATGGATGGAAAGCATAGAAAAGTAATAACGATATAAAAACAATATTTCACCACGTGTGTTATTGAGTGACAGCAGAATAGTAATATAAAAGATAACCATTTCTAACCAAGACATCAGAAAATTTGTGGAATGAAAACGTGAAAACGGTTACATGATTTGAAAAACAGAAAACACAGCAGGTTGAAGTTAGTGTTCCATTTTAAATATTCTCTGAAATATATGAGTCTGACGGGAACATTTATGTACCCGTTCTCTCGCGTGCCATATACGTGAAGAAAGTTTGTAAAATGGCTCACATTGGTTAATGTCGTCGCTTGAGACCTTACGGGAAACCTTCTTAGCGTCCTTGTCATTCAAACTGTTCATTTGTTTGATGGTCGGTATATGATGTAGAAACATTTACGAGAAGTCAAATAAAATGTTGAGAAAGGAATGCAAGTCTTGTGACTGGTCACTGAACAGCTTTCACAGTGCTTACATGAGATAGTGATTTTGCGGCATAGTTTGTTTCGTTGTCTGGATTTGTAGATCTCCGTATCACTGATCGTATTATTTTGCCTTTCCTCATTTCCTTGTTGGTTTTGTTATTTATTTTATTTTCCCCATTTCCATTGCCTCTTTAAAATATTTAAAATATAACTACTATCATGCGGAGAATTTTGATACTCCTTCCGGTGGATAGAATGAAAGGACTTCGCTTTGCAAAAAAAAAAAAAAATATTCCAAGCTACAATCTTAGCTTGAACCATGATTTTTAAAAAAAATTTGTGTATTCAAATGAAATGTGAAAAAAGAATACTCTTGCAAAATGAAAGACGAAAATGTTTGTAGTGTTCAGACACTATGTTTGTTTCGTTTCTATTACATGAAGAGGTTTTGTATTTCATTCTTTAGGTAAAAGTTTGTAAATACATAGTTTGCATTTTTTTAAAACTATAGATAATTATCTATTAGTTCTGAAGTTATAATAATGGGGTATGTAGACACTAAGGCTGATAGACATCGATGCTGAGAGAAGTTGACATTGATAATCACTGATAGATATTGACACTGACAGACACCGACACTGATAGATACTAATGCAGAAAGCACTGACACTGATAGACATTGACATTGATAGATTATGACAGTGGTAGATACTGACACTGACAGACACTGACACTGATAGACAGTGATATTGGCAGGCAATGACATTGATATACATTGGCAGACGCTGATAGACAGTGACAGGCATTGGTACATCAGAAAACACTGACTCTATTTACACTGACACTGACAGACACTGGCACTGATAGACATTGGCAGACATTGGCACATTAAAAAACACTGACTCTGTTTACACTGACACTGAGAGACACTGGCTCTGATAGACACTGGCAGACATTGGCACATTAAAAAAACACTGACTCTGTTTACACTAACACTGACAGACACTGGCAGACACTGGCAGACATTGGCGCATTAAAAAACACTGACTCTGTTTACACTGACACTGACAGACACTGACTCTGATAGACACTGGCAGACATTGGCACATTAAAAACACTGACTCTGTTTACACTGACACTGATAGACACTGGCAGACATTGACACTAACAGACACTCAGGCTAACAAACACTGGCAGACACTCAGGCTAACAAACACTGGCAGACACTCAGGCTAACAAACACTGACAGACACTCAGGCTAGCAAACACTGGCAAACACTCAGGCTAACAAACACTGGCAGACACTCAGGCTAACAAACACTGGCAGACACTCAGGCTAACAAACACTGGCAGACACTCAGGCTAACAAACACTGACAGACACTCAGGCTAACAAACACTGGCAAACACTCAGGCTAACAAACACTGGCAGACACTCAGGCTAACAAACACTGGCAGACACTCAGGCTAACAAACACTGGCAGACACTGCTAATACTCTTCATGCACTTCATAAATCACGAAGATTGTGTCAAACAAAAACAAATTATATTTTTTAAAAATAGAAACCAGCCAAATAATATGTCAAGCAAATAAAAAAACGCTTGTAAGTAATATCATGTATCTCTCTATGCATCTATATCCAAAAAATAATTTAGCATTAAATTATGTAACAAACTTTTCAGTACAATATTTTAATCTTAATTATAGCAGGAATTATAGCACATGGAACGGAGCAGAGAATAATTCCAAGACCAGGAATGACTGGAGGGCCTTTATCCGTGGCCTAAACTCTCAAGGGAGTGAAAGGCGATGATGATAATGATGATGATGATGATGATGATGATGGCATGATTACTGGAAAACAAAAGAAAATGAATCAACACAAGACCCCCCCCCCATTCATCAACCTCAGACGTACCAGTAAACCACAATCTTTCACATTAGAGCGGGCTGCACAGAGCCGGGGCACTCCAGCCACCTCCCATCGCCTCAAACTATCATACACAAGCTGAGTGTCCCCGCGACTTTGGGATCCATACACCAGAACATCCAGAACATGTCCTACAAACCTGCCCAACTCACTCAAAACCTCCGAGGACAGATGTGGCCCGAGGGAGAGGAACTGAAAAAAAAGTTATGGGGTCTCACAGTCAAGCCCGGATGCGACTGTGGACTTTGTCAAAGCGACGGGGCTGCAGATTTTACATGACCAAACTTCCTCGAGCGCTGAATAAGAAAAGACGTGAAGAGCTGGAGAGACAAAAAAACTTGTCAAAAAGATAAGAGAGAGACAATATACTTTCATAGGACATGCAATGAGAAGAGGGGGCATTGAAAATATTATAACAACAGGAAAAATAGAAGGAAGAAGATCAAGAGGAAGACCAAGAGAAATGATACTGGACAGTCTGACGGGATGGTGTGAGAGGAGATCACCAACTGAACTGATGGCCTGCATGAAGGATCGGATACTCTGGAGAAGATAATAGCCAACGCCAGTCGGCACGGCACATGATGATGATGATGATGTGAAGAAATAGGTTATACTGCTTTCCCCATGTTCATAGTAGTAGATCCGTGCAATACTTTTTAATATAGGACTACTTGATGAGACTCTAAATGCAGATTTTTTATCTGCTACTGAAACCGCTAGTTTCAGTTTGATAAAACAAACCTCACAGATCTCTAATGCTCACATCTGTCTGAGAGAAACTGGAAATCATGTAGACACGGAGAGCATATGGCTCTGTCTTAGAGAAACTGGAAAGCATGTAGACGCGGAGAGCATATGGCTCTGTCTTAGAGAAGCTGGAAAGCATGTAGCTATGGAGAGCATATGGCTCTGTCTTAGAGAAACTGGAAAGCATGTAGACACGGAGAGCATATGCCTCTGTCTTAAAGAAACTGGAAAGCATATAGACATTGAGACCATAGCTCTACGAAGTCTCAGCCTTGCTTGGTAATAATCTTTTATATGATTCTTGTTATGCTTGGAAATTAGATAATGGTGTTACTTAGAAGTACAAGCTTTGAAATCTTTTGTAAGATTAATTTTATATAAACGTTGCAAATAGCTGGATCAGGTTTAACCGCTGTAGAGAACTGAATGATTAAATTTGCAGCAGGATTAAGGTTTAGTATAGAGTTCTGTAGTACCACTTTTCATTGACCAGTTTTTTGTGGTATTAAACGGAAGATAACATTTGAACATACGAGTGTATGTGGGCATGCCTGCTTCAATATTATACTCAACGGTTTGAAAGGACTTTCATGTGAAAGAGTCAACGCATGAAAGATTGTATGTGAAAATCGTGTGGAGAAGTCTGAATATTTGTAGATAATGGAAATCTTTTGATGTAGTGCTGTAATCTGAGGATGATTTGTACATATGTCATGCCTGGTCTGTCTGCCTGCCTGCCTGCCTGTCTGTCTGTGTTTGTCTTTGCTCCCGCCTGTATGTGGTTCTGATTATATGCTTTTCTCTCCGTTTATCAGTGTCTCTTTATATCTGTTCGTCAGTATATTTCATGAACAAGTCGTGAGAAATCCATGGAATAATAAAGAGTATTTATATTGCACAATTTCCGTGTATGTAAATCATTGTTGTATACAGACCATGAACAGAAAGAAACACAGTCGTCACATGTTTTACTTACCTACAAGACTTGAATTTATGTTATGATTTTTTTGTTGTAATTGGATCTGTCATATTCCGGGCAGACACTCTCTGACTGGGTTGGATGACTGTCTTGAATTATGTCTTAATTTGAGATACCGGATGTGGGTGAATGGATATTTTTTTTGTAAAAAAAAAAAAAGAGCGTTGTTTATTTCTCGAAATGTGCTGTTATATTTTCAAAATGTTGACTATTCGAGGTTTACTGCATTTATGATATTTCATGGAGAGAAGACGATGATATTAGTTTCCTATCATTTTGCCGTATGTGATTTCTTTCAAAAATGTAAATATGTACATGCTTTACTGTGTATTTTTAACGAGACGGTTTAGAGTGATGTGATGTATAGTGATGTGATGTCATGTGATGTGATGTATTGTGGTGTGACGTGTTGTGAGTGTGGTTACACCACACATTTTGAAACAAATGTTGTGCAGTTATTCTGACATATTTAGTCGCCACATTTGCAATCAGTGTTAGCATAGCCACAAAAAGAAAGAGAACAAAAGCAGAAACCACATTTGGTGATGAAACTGTTTCTTAAAAGTTGGAAAAAAAAACACAGTGGAAAGACAGAGAAAAGAAAAATGAATTAATGAGAAAAAGAAAAAGAAAAAAAAAGCGAAGCTGTAGGGTACCGAGAAGATGGCGGGAAAGGACCTCCAGGTGGAGTAGTCTTTCCTTGTTAGACTTGCAGCGTCTTTGAACATTGCATTGATGAATAAATGATCTACTTCAGGACATAGAACATGTACTTTTTGTACTCTTGGATGACGGAGGATAAAGTGTTGGGAGGAGAAGTTTATCTGGATTGCCCGTGGTGTCGACAACAATTAGTACGCCTCTAGAGCGAAGGACTCCAGTGTGTGAAAATCCACAGGAGGTTTATTTTTAC
This sequence comes from Achatina immaculata, assembly GCA_009760885.1. Classification (NCBI taxonomy): domain Eukaryota; kingdom Metazoa; phylum Mollusca; class Gastropoda; order Stylommatophora; family Achatinidae; genus Lissachatina; species Lissachatina immaculata. The sequence continues at coordinate 19,948,084 of CM019694.1, forward strand.
CTACATCTAAGACCCGTAGCATTTTGCATACCCTGGGGGTTCAAAAGTTCAAAGTTCAGAATTCAAGCTCCGATTTCACCGCATTCAGGACCACCCCTTACATGCTCTGCCCCATCCATCCAAGGGCATGTTTGCTAATAGTTCCTGTCAAATGTTGGTTGCTTACGACGCGTCTTCTGCCACAGTTTGGATTTCCTGCCAGCACCTTTGATTTGTCCTAGCTTCAACAGTCTCTTCAGATCTACATTGTTCTTACATTCTCGTTCTTCATTTTCCGCCAGTCTGTCCAATACAGTTTTCGCAATGTGCTTCTTGTCTATTGTCAGTCTGCCATTTATTTTAGCCTATCCGGCAAGTTTATCGGCCACATCATTGCCATGTACTCCTGTATGCCCTGGACAGTAAACCCACGTTAGGCTTGTCACAGTTGACTGGCTTAACAGATGAACCCTTTCTTTTCGAAGCAATTTCTTCTCAATCTTACGAAGCATACTCTATGCATCCGTCACAATGACACCATAAACAGCATCACTGGGATGAGAAGTGTCTCCACATTTCTAGGCCACTACAGCATTTGAGATAGGGATACTAGCACCTTGCCTAGCTGTCTTTTGTTTTCCTAGGGAAACCCCAGGTACCCATTTTTTTAGACTGGGTTGACCCAGGTGAAAATCCACCCCGAGTTCGAAATCGAACCAGGGACCTTTTGATCGGCAGGCGAGTGCATTAACCACTGCAGCACTGCGGCACGCCTTTGCCAACATGAGGAGAGCAAATAAATAAACAAACTGATCCCAATGTCAAAGACTTTAAACGAGCCCCTACATACACAAATACGTATACAGTAAATGGTTGACTTGTGGAAATCAAAGAGATTGATTACTGGATTTGATGAAACAGGGGAGACAAGCACGACCATAGAGAAAAGTTATGACGAAGTCAAAATAGTGAAGATTTGCGAGTCTACGAGAGGTAAAGTTGTGACGAAGTCAAACTAGTGAAGATTTGCGAGTCTACGAGAGGTAAAGTTGTAACGAAGTCAAACTAGTGAAGATTTGCGAGTCTTCGAGAGGTAAAGTTGTAACGAAGTCAAACTAGTGAAGATTTGCGAGTCTACGAGAGGTAAAGTTGTGACGAAATCAAACTAGTGAAGGCTCGACAGTCTACGAGTACTTACCTTACACCAACTACTGTTCACTATACATTGTATTTTGACTGTGTGGTTATTATTGTAAGTAATTGGAGGAAATTTTCTAGTTTCTCGCTGACAGATTGTTTGTTGTTAGTGATTGTTGTTATTTTCTTCTTTTGTTGCAATTCATCACTGGAATATTTATTTTTTCAAATATTGTTATCGTTTTGTGCTACTTTTGTATGTAACTATTACTGTGTTGTTGTTTTTTTTTTTTAATAGTGTAATTGTTATATTTTTGTTTGTTGATTGTTTTTAGCTGTTATCGTTTGTAGTTGTTGTTGCTATTATTGCAGGATTTCCCTATAATTTCGAACAAACAAAAGTTACTGACGACTAATATTGCTGTGGCGAAGAATGTACCCTTTTGTCGACCCAAAAAAAGTGATGTGTAATACGGCGTTATTATCATGTCTGGACTGGATTTGTGAAACAGACTTCATCAGTAAGGTTGTGGGAAAGGCATGACTTCCTTTAGTTCACCCTCTCTCTCTATTCGTTTTTTTCTTTCGCCATGATGCAGTCCTGCAATAATCTGTTAGTCAAGGCTGCTACGTAGATATACACTACATAAATGAAAGTGATGTCAGACACAGTACATATATGACCTTAATGTGAGACAGTTTACACATGTGAACGGAGACATACTGTATATATGAACGTGATGTGAGACATATTACATATATGAACGTGATGTGAGACATATTACATATATGAACATGATGTGAGACATACTATAAATATGAACGTGATGTAAGACACTCTACTTATATGAATATGCTGTGCGACCAATTACACATGTGAACATGATGTAAGATAGATGACATATGTGAACGTGATGTGAGACATACTACATATATGAACTTGATATGAGACATACTACATATACGAACGTGATGTGAGACATGCTATATATATATATATATATATGAAAATGATGTGAGACATACTACATATATGACAATGATGTGAGACATACTACACATATGAACGTGATGTGAGACATACTACATATATGAAAGTGATGTGAGACATACTACACATATGAACGTGATGTGAGACAGATTACTTATGTGAACGAGATTTACAAGTCCTGCAGCTATCTTTTGAGAAGAACTTGCTAGTATTAACGACAGCCAAAATGATTTATTGTCCAAATTAACGAGAAAAATGAGAATAACTGCTCAAGATATTTGCTAAGTATAACGAGAAATGTGAGGCACACTGAACGAGAATTAGGCAACGCCATTCTTTCCCTGGCTTGTAGAAAAGGCTCAAGTTTGTGTTGAAGGAATTATGGATGTATTTATATTTCTCTCAGTATCATGCCTGTGTATAGTTGCTATTGCATTTCTGTGTTTTGTGAAAACGAGAATTACTGCAATAAATCATCTTTAGAATAAGATTGAAAACTGTCATTGTGTACTTCTTTTTTATTTACCAATTTTTTTAAAACTTTTGCTGTCGTGATAAAGTTTTGGGAAATTTTAATTTCGACTTGGAGTTCTACATTCTCAACGTGTTTCATGATATACAGTTCCCTGGGGAGTCTTCATTTTTTTCCCCCTCATACGCAAAAGAAAAAAAAAAGATTGATTTGGATCCACCATTCCATTCTCGAACCTGGCCTGGACACCACGTGTTTAACAGGCTCGAGATAAGCAACCCGATTAACGCAGTTGTGGTGCAACAAACTGACAGCCCAGAACCCGTTAAAGAACTGCCCTTCATTTGAAAAACCGGGACGGCGATTTTGGCCGTCACCTGTAGCAATCCACGTGAAGATATATGGTGACCTTGACAGCCGAAGACTTCAGGGATATCCCAGCTGACGTCTGAAAGTGTTCGATGAAGAATCTGGCCTGGTCTGACAATATGTGGATATCTGCGGGTGCGCGGAGGTTGTGAGGGTAAATTTACGACCCAAAGCCCTGGTCTAACTTAAATATTTTGGATATATTAAACGTCATGATAATTTAGAGAAGACCTTCTTGGAAAGGTACATGATGGGAAAAAGAAAGAGAGGAAGACCAAGGCGAAGATGGCTGGAAGACATCGCTGATAATCTGCGAATGGACGCATCAGCAGCAGGGCATCTTGCTTACAACCGAGAGGCCTACAGGAGAGCTGTTATGGAGCAAAGTTCCGCAAGGGACATGCAAATGACTAACTGACTGACAGCTCTGGTCTAACAAGGAGTCATGTCATATGATATCAACAATGATAAAGCCACAGTTTTTTGTTTCATGTGCCTCGAATGAGCTTTGCCGAGTGGTTTACTTCGGTTAAAAGGACAGCCTGGTTGGCTGAGTGGTTAGGCTCTCGGTTTACTAATCCGGTGTTACCGGGTTCAAGTCTCAACAGTGGGATTTTTTTCTGGTACTCACCAAAAAGGCCCAGGTTCTAAAAAAATGCGTACCAGAGAAATCTGGGAAGGTAAATGGGGTCAGGGGTGATACTGACCACGTGACACTTTCAGGTGCCGAAGATCGTGGAAATGTGAGCCTAACACCGTATACTCAAATGCTTTAATGACAGGATACGGGTATTTGACCTTTTCCTTATCTCCAGTGAAGGTTTCTTTTTCTTCAAAGACTTCTGGTTAGAGCGATGGACTTGCAAACTTAAATCTGATTTTAAAAACACGATTTATATTCCAAGGTTATGGTTTGACGTGAGTAAGTCAAAAGAATGATAATATGAGAATAACAAGATCGAAAAAATGACAAGCAAGAAAATCAGATCCAAGTAGGAGATATAAAGATTAAAAGAACAGAATCATATAAATATCTGGTTGTGGGGGGTGGGGGTGGCATTATTCAATAGCTCCAACATTGTGAGAGATCTTCTTTCTTCTTCGTTCGCTTCTACCACAAAGATGGCCCCGTGATCCTACTGAATTTACTCCTGTGTTTCTCGCGATAGCCTCATTCAAGATGGAGGCTCAGAGCATCGTGGGGCTTTGGCCTATATTCTCGGTGGGCCACAGAAGCGGGATTGCGTGACACTGGGGTTTTCGTTGCACCAGTTTTGCCTAGAGCTGGACTTCCTCACCGTAAAAACCTCGACGTGGTTTGGATATGAATATATCCCCGCCGGGTGAGAGGTGGTTACCCATCTAGCCCTAGAGTTGGACTTTCTCACCGGAAAACCTCGACATATTTTGGATATCAGTATATCCACGCCGGGTGAGAGGTGGATGCCTATCTAGTCCAGCGTTGGATTTTCTCACCGGAAAACCTCAACGTGATTTGGATATAATTTATCCCCGTCGGGTGAGAGGTGGTTACCTATCTAGACTGCACTGGTCCAGTGTCTCCGACTTCAGCATTTTGTGGTCGTGAGCGCTACGCCTCCTAGTTTGACCAGAACGGAGCTTTTGTCCAGGAGGACGAATCCTCGCCACTAGTAAGTTTCACATCAGGATTAAGCCGGTTTAGGCGTATTATCACAGTATGGGTGTATATAGCACGTGACCGACCTCTAGAGCGGAGGCACCGTGATATGCGTAGCCATCGAGCGTCACCCCTGGCTTAAGCCGGTTTAGGCATATTTCACCAGTATGGATGTATATAGAACGTGGCCGGCCTCTAGAGCAGAGGTGCCGTGGTTTGAATAGCTCTCGCCGCGAGACTACTGGACATACCAGTTAAAATTCACTTTATCCTTTCCATCACCTTTTCCATAGCGGCACCGCACGGTAACCCTAATTGCATTTACGCATTTTCTTCATTGGACGGAAGGAGTTTTACTGCACGCGTGGCAGCCGAAAAATCTCGCAGGCGATGTCTTAGTTTAACCCAATCTGCCCCAGTGTGGGTGTATATAGGACGTGACCGGCCTCTAGAGCAGAGGTGCCGTGATTTGAATAGCCCTGACCTGGAGACTACTGGTTATTTCACTTAATCCTTTCCCTTACCTTTTCCACGGCGGTGCCGTGCGGTAACCCTAATCGGCCCGGCAGCTGAATAATCTCGCCAGCAGCGATTGTGAAAGATGAAAGCAGAGCTAGGATACAAGCAGGAAACAACACTTATTTTGCCCTTAGACGCTTGTTGCAATAACAAATCTTGTCCCACAACATCAGACTAAATGTATACAAGATACAGATTAGACCAGTGTCTTGTATGGCTAAGAGACATGGAGCACTACAAAACAAGATGAAGCACAGGTACAAATCTTTGATAACAGAATCTTGAGAAGAATTTTTGGACTGATTAGAGATCCTGTATCACAAGAATAGAAATTTAGAAAGAACAAAGAAATACACGCGCTATACCGGTCTCCACTTGTAACTCATTCATTCCTTTGCATGTCCCTTGCGGAACTTTGCCTCCCAAACAGCACTCCTGTAGGCCTCTCGGTTGTGAGCAAGATGGCCTGCTGCTGCTGCATCCATTTCCAGATCATCAACGATGTCTTGCAGCCATCTTCGTTTCGGTCTTCCTCTTTTTCTTTTTCCCATTATGTATCCTTCCAATACGGTCTTCTCTAAATTATCATGACGTTTAATGTGGCCAAAATATTTAAGTTTTCTCTCTTTAATCCTCTTTACTAGCCAGCCTTCTTCAATATTAAGCTCTTGTAGTATAGATATATTTGTTCTTTTTTTGTGTCCACGATATTTGGAGAACTCTTCTATAGCATTTACATTCAAAGGCATTTATGTGCTTCTCAGCTGTTTTGTTAAGTGTCCAGGTCTCACAGGCATATGTTGCGATGGGAAAGATGCATGCCCTTAAAAATCTTATTTTTGTGGTTCTGTCTGCTCCTCTCCACAGATTCTTTATTTGTTTTACTTTCTGAAGAGCAATAGATGTCCTCCTTTTAATTTCCCGCATTGTATCTCCATTATTAGTTAGTAGTGATCCAAGATATTCAAAACTCTCCACTTCTTCCAGTTTTTCCTCACTGATACATATTTCAGTTGCCTTGTTTGTTTTGTCAGTTGTCATCACTTTAGTTTTCTTTGCATTAAGATAGAGGTTCTGCTCTTCGCTGTTCTTGCGGACTGACATAATTAGTTTTTCCATTCCTTCTTGTGTTGTGGACAGCAATACTGTGTCATCAGCATATCTAATCTCTGGTATTTCGTAACCTCCAACTGTTATGGCATCGTAATATTCTTTGTCTACATCTTCTCTAACATTCCTCATTATATTTTCAGTATACAAGTTAAATAAGTAACTACCATTATGAAATTCAACAGACTGAGATGTCTCAGACGCTTGGAGATGATGGACGGGAATAGACAGACAGAAAAAGGGCTTACACAGAAGTGATGTCTCCCAGACAGACCAAGACAACGGAGGCGTGACAACCCGGAAGAAGACCTACGAACTCCTCGGAGTGGACAACTGTCAGGAGAAGACTTAAGAACAGAGAGGAAAGGAGACAGGTCTTGTCTGCAGCAGTGAGCGGCACTGGCTCGGGAAGATGAATGAATGAATGAATGAATGAAGTGAACTCACAAGAAACAGATGGTAATGATATGGTTTTAATTTTGGTATGTCACTAGCTCTGGTCGGGAAGAAAGTACCTAACCTTTCTGCATCAAAGGTCCACGTTTCCAACCATAAACAGGTTTCGAACCACCAGGTTTAAACCTCGGATTATGACATTTGCATAAGAAATATATATTAATGTGTAATATCACAAAGCTACATGCTCTGAGCTGCATTTATACAGTTTATATAGGGAGTGAAGAGGTTGACCGGTTAGGCAATTAGCAACCTCGTAGCTGATCTGCTAGCGTCAGGGTTAGCGAATCATAGCTGATGTGCTAGCGTCAGGGTTAGCGAACCATAGCTGATCTGCTAGCGTCAGGGTTAGCGAACCATAGCTGATCTGCTAGCGTCAGGGTTAGCGAACCATAGCTGATCTGCTAGCGTCAGGGTTAGCGAACCATAGCTGACCAAGACCCTGTCCCACCTATCCTGGGTACCCCCAGTAACAGGCATAGTCTAGCTAACGGAGCAGGGATCGCCGTAGTCCCCATGGTGGTGGAGTCTGCTAAAGAAGCACTACACACCCCTGCTTTTTAGCTATACCCCGAGACTGAAAAGGTAGCAACCATAACTCCCACCTCCCACGTCGATACAATGCTGTACCTCGACACTTTCACAGCATCGGCTGCAAAGAACACCAGCTCGCAGTTACAGGGAGACAGTACAAGACAAGACAAGATTCAGTATATAACACTTCTTATCAAACTGATAAGTAAATGCTATATATAAATTGAGTGCAGTGATCGCTATAGGATTTTTTGAAACTGGTAGAACCGTATCTGTACTTCAATGTGAACAGTCTTTACTACTACACAAACGTTAAGGGCCGTCCTTTTATTTTCATTTTTTTTAAAAATATCAAATAATATACCATTGCGGTAACGAAAAATTTCGCACTGACATTTGTCTCAACGCCATCTACAAACAGTGCTCTGTGCATGTGAGGTATGAAAGTACTCACTGATTATCATGGTAAGCTTAAAAAGCAGCTGCAATAACGCTATGTTACGCATGAATTTAGGGCATCATTCACGCTTTCCGCCAACCCGCGCAGGTAGAAAAATCGGATTGATTCATCATGCAAGTGCAATAGGAACTCTTCCTGAACAGATGACACTTTTCATTAGTTTTAAAATTGGTGATGACAGGACACTTTTGCCAGTTGCAAAAAAAAAAAAAAACATGACCAAGAGAAGGAGTCTTAGAATCATAGAACGTCTTAGTGCTATTGCATTAGTTGAGAATGGCGAAATCCACTTGTTAGGTTTGCAAGAGGTTTGGGAGTGTCACATTCTACCATTCACAGGCTTTTGGAGAGATTCAGAGCCACAGGAGGAGTAGATCGAAATCATTCAAGACTTATCAGGTTGCAAGATATTTGGGAGGAGTCGTATTCTATTATTCAAAGGATTTTGGAGAGTTTCAAAGCCACAAGAGGAGACTGAAATCACTCAGGACGTCTATGCTGTACTAGCCGGCAGAATGTCTCCTGTTGTCACAATATCTCCTGTTGTCTGCCCTTCGCGGCTGGAGTGTCACCTGTACCTCTCTACGATATCAGCAGACGAAAACTGCACGCATTAACGTCAGCAGGATGACAATTTGCTGACGTTTACGTGAATTCGGACTTGCTGCACGAGGACCAGCAGTCAGAATCCCTAACTTAAATCCACTAATTTATTTAGCGTTAATCAAGGAATCCAACATTACACAAGATCTCAGTACTCACCGACAGATGATAATATCTATCTGTGTTTATGATGAAATATCTGGGAGTTAGCTGTGATGACGGCAGTGAGGACGTTATGTGATACAAGAAGAAAGATATGTTGGCACAGAAGCTGCTATCATAAGTCTCCGCACGCTGAAGGATATACTGAGCTGGACATCGGACATCCTATGCACTTGTCCGTTGTGCAGCCATGATAATCCTGATCAACTGAGAAATATCACTGTTTAGAATGGAAGCTGCAATGTTCCCTCTAAGCTGCGCGCCATGGAGGCACACAAACATTGTCGCGCACGAAAATGTGTTGCGTTAAAATAGATAAATAAATAACGGTCATATATCTGTGATGACGGTAAATTATACTCTGTAATTTGACCTCACTACGCACACATGGGCACCAAAATATTTTTTTTTGAGAATATATTCATGCGCGGGTTGAAAACTTTTCCCACGCACCTCAAAACCCTAGAGGCCACATTGAAGCTGAATAGATTGGGAACATGAGTGGAATTGAAGCAGATCAGTCGACGCCATATTTGTAGCTAAATAATCTATTTTATACGTATATGTAACCCCATTAGATGAACGTATTTTAGAAAGGAAAAAGAAAAAGTCGTCAGTTTTCCTGTAAAAACAATCGAACGTTTGGGATTATTCGATAAAGGATAGACGCCGACTTGCCCGAAGAAAAAAGAGAAACAAATCTCTCTCCTGGGCCGAGCTTTGACCTTTTCCTTCAGTTCACTTAACACACATGAACCCACCTCTGGCCAGATCCTCCCCTCCTCTCATTCCCTTCCACTAGGCCCAGGGCGTGCCTTGGATGGATGGACCACGAGACGTTATCACGTACATTTTCTCTTTATGTCCTGGGCGCCCCACTGGTCCATCGTAACCCAGACTTATTGACATAAACTTATTAATTACACTTATCGACATAAACTTATTAATTACACTTATCGACATAAACTTATTAATTACACTTATTGACATAAACTTATTAATTACACTTATTGACATAAACTTATTAATTACACTTATTGATATAAACTTATTAGACTTATTGACATAAACTTACTAATTACACTTATTGATATAAACTTATTAGACTTATTGACATAAACTTATTAATTACACTTATTGATATAAAATTATTAGACTTATTGACATAAACTTATTACTCTTATTGACATAAACTTATTAGATTTATTGACATAAACTTATTAATTACACTTATTGATATAAACTTATTAGACTTATTGACATAAACTTACTAATTACACTTATTGATATAAACTTATTAGACTTATTGACATAAACTCATTACACTTATTGATATAAACTTATTAGACTTATTGACATAAACTTATTAATTACACTTATTGATATAAACTTATTAGACTTATTGACATAAACTTATTAATTACACTTATTGATATAAACTTATTAGACTTATTGACATAAACTTATTAATTACACTTATTGATATAAACTTATTAGACTTATTGACATAAACTTATTACACTTATTGATATAAACTTATTAGACTTATTGACATAAACTTATTAATTACACTTATTGATATAAACTTATCAGACTTATTGACATAAACTTATTAATTACACTTATTGATATAAACTTATTAGACTTATTGACATAAACTTATTACACTTATTGATATAAACTTATTAAACTTATTGACATAAACTTATTAATTACACTTATTGATATAAACTTATTAGACTTATTCACATAAACTTATTAATTACACTTATTGATATAAACTTATTAGACTTATTGACATAAACTTATTACACTTATTGACATAAACGTATTACACCTATTGACATAAACTTATTAATTACACTTATTGACATAAACTTATTAGACTTATTGACATAAACTTATTACACTTATTGACATAAACGTATTACACCTATTGACATAAACTTATTAATTACACTTATCGACATAAACTTATTAATTACACTTATTGACATAAACTTATTAATTACACTTATTGACATAAACTTATTACACTTATTGACATAAACTTATTACACTTATTGACATAAACGTATTACACTTATTGACATAAACTTATTAATTACACTTATTGACATAAACTTATTAATTACACTTATTGACATAAACGTATTACACTTATTGACATAAACGTATTACACATATTGACATAAACTTATTAATTACCCTTATTGACATAAACTTACTTAAACCTCACTGGCTCTGGAAGCACAAAATGAGCTGGATTTTTGCGAAAAGCATACGCATAGAAAAGCATGTACATGTGTACATTTAATTATACTTCTACATTTTTTTACGCAGACAGTATGTAATACAATGTGTTGAGTGCTGTTTAAATTCTTATAGTCGGATCATTTTCATTACTAGAAATAATGTGCCTATGATGAGAAAAAGCATATCAGATTTGTAGCTAAAAATATACTCTATAAAACATACAGAAGAAGACAAATGGGATTTACGAAGTAGCCAGATCAGCAGGTCCGACTATACATCCAGACAAGACTAGGATCATGAGAATCAATGGGGAAACAAATAAGAAAAGAATCTCAGCTGGGACACGAGAAGAACTAGAAAGCTTGAAGTACATTGGAAGCCTCATTTCAGCACACAGCAATACTGAGAAGGAAATATCCACAAGAATTAGACAACGCAGATCTTTACCAAATTAGCCGACATATGGAGATCTCCCATTATCCATATCAGCCTCAAAATCAGAATCTATAGACCCAGTGTGCGCTCCATTCTATTAAATGCAACCGAAACTTGAAGAACCAGTCAGAGGATCGGAAGCAGCTAGAGAGGATTTGAAGGGAGAGACCTTTGGAAAAGTTTAAGAATACAATGTGTGACATAAGAGGAAATGACCAAACGAAGGGGCACTGAGGACGTTACTAAAGAGGCCAAAAGACGAAAGTGGAAATGGCTGGGCCATATACTACGAATACGGAAAAAAAAAAAAAAATCACCTCTATACCGCCTTGACTCTGGCACGTCATGTGAAAAAAAAAAACATAAAGAGGGGCAGGCCACTGGGAACATGGGGACGTACAATACAGAAAGAACTAGAGGAATCGGGAAAGACATGGTGTTTAAGTATTCCCCGACTTGCTCTAGGCAAGACTCGCTTATGTTGGTGCCGTATATATATATATATATATATATATATATATATATATGGAGAGAGAGAGAGAGAGAGAGAGAGAGAGAGAGAGAGATACATAGCGAAACAAGCAATGAGAACTTAAATAGTTTCGTTTGTCATGGCTAAATAGCTAAGATACGCTTGGAAGTGCAGCGTCAACTGGAAGATCGCGGGTTCAGTTCCGGGACGAGACACAAAAAAAAGTACCTCACAAGACCTCTGGGAGTCATGACATCCGTGTGTCACAAGACCTATGGAAGTCATGACATCCATGTGTCACAAGACCTCTGGCAGTCATGACATCCGTATGTACACATTATACTCTGGTGTGCATCGCCCTACAGGCAGATTTTCATATATTGTTTGAGAAAGATTACTCTAACAGAAGTGTGTGACGGGTACATTAGTTGAAAACTCGGCGAATCTCCAATTTAGTGCCTTTATATGAAATGCAATTCGTAACGACCGGGTACTCTCGCGCTCATGTTTTTACACATAATTATGACACATACGAGGGATGATTGATAACTTCACGGCCTAAGGTACAACGGATTATTTGTGGACAACTTTCTTTGGTTATTTCTCAACATAGTCCCCGTGCAAATTTATGCACTTAGTCCAGCGATCCTGGTGCATACGGATCCCTTCTTTGTAAAAGTCAGCATCTTGTGCCAGTAGAAAGTGGTCTACAGCATGAATGACGCCATCATCTGAAGCCAATTTGCGACCACTGAGCTCCTTTTTGAGTTTGGTAAACAGGTAATAGTCCGAAGGGGCCAAATCTGGGGAATAATGAGGATGTTCAAGAAGCTGGAAGCCGTATTCGTGGATGGCAGCCATTGTCACCGCCGAGTTGAGAACTGGAGCATTGTTTTGATGAAAGATGACTACTCTCGCCAATATCCGTCGATGCTTTTCCTAAAATTTGACCCGCAGTTGCTTCACAAGATTAGCGTAATAGGCCCCAGTGACCCTTCTGCCCTTTTGAAGATAATCTATCAATAGCACACCTTCTGAATCCTAAAAGATGGAAGCCATCACTTTGCCTGCAGACAGAACCACCCTAGCTTTCTTTGGAGTTGGGGATCCATGATGTTTCCACTGCTTTGACTGTTCTTTGGTTTCTGGTTGAAAATGATGAACCCAAGTCTCATCCATAGTCACAAATTGCTGAAGAAACTTTTCAGAATCTGCAGAAAATGGTCAAGATTGCCGTTTGACATGTTGAGACGCTGTCGTTTGTGATCAGCTCCAAGAAGTTTCGGGACCCATCGAGCAGAGACCTTTGTCATTTGAAGATCATTGTGAAAAATGGCATGAATACGTTCCTGGGAAATGCCCAACTCAGTAGCAATGTACCGCTCAGTTAGTCGTCGATCCTCCATTATCATGTCATGGATTCTGCCGATGGTTTCATTCTTGGTCTTCCTGGACGATGATCATTTTCCAGAATCTCTCTTCCATGTTTGAAGTGAGCTGTCCATTTCTTCACTGTGCTATAAGAAGGGGCACTTTCCCCTAGAGTCTCTACCATATCCTCATGGATCTCCTTCAATTATTAGCCCTTGATGCAAACGTAGCGAATGACTGTTTGATGAGAAATGTTATCCATTTTCTCAATTTCTGCCATCCCTTACCACTTCAGTAGCCTATAAAAAAAATGGTTGCAGTTAATTTAATATTACATTAACCTGATCTATAAATGCATGTAATATCATCTGTGTGTTTTAAATATTAGTACCTTAGGCCGCGAATTTGTCAATCAACCCTCGTATTTTGTATGCGTTGATGGCAGAAATAAAGATTTTATATCGCAAACTTTATGTTTTGTTTTGTATAGGATCCCCCCTCCCACCCTACCCTCCACCCCTTTTCCACTTTAATACATTTATTTTGAGGGACTACGTGAGGTGATGATTTCATATCCGAGGAAGAAGAATAGCTCTACTTTGCCTAGCCGGACACTTCGTGTGAAACTGAACTGGAAACTAGCAGTCTGTTTTCCCAAGTTGTTTGGAGTTAATTAAAGGTACGTTTTTATTTATTGATCAGTCGTACGAGTTTGGAAGTACCATATTTATTCATTCATTCATTCATTTATTAGCATGTCCCGTGCTGAATTTTGCCTCTCTAACAGCTTCTTGAAAGTCTCTCGGTTATAAGCAATGAACTTTGCCTCTGTAACAGCTCTCTTGAAAATCGCTGGGTTGTAAGCAAGGAACTTTGCCTCTGTAACAGCTCTCTTGAAAATCGCTGGGTTGTAAGCAATGAACTTTGCCTCTCTAACAGCTCTCTTGAAAATCGCTGGGTTGTAAGCAATGAACTTTGCCTCTGTAACAGCTCTCTTGAAAATCGCTGGGTTGTAAGCAAGGAACTTTGCCTCTGTAACAGCTCTCTTGAAAATCGCTGGGTTGTAAGCAAGGAACTTTGCCTCTCTAACAGGTCTCTTGAAAACCGCTGGGTTGTAAACAAGGAACTTTGCCTCTCTAACAGCTCTCTTGAAAATCGCTGGGTTGTAAGCAAGGAACTTTGCCTCTCTAACAGGTCTCTTGAAAACCGCTGGGTTGTAAGCAAGGAACTTTGCCTCTCTAACAGGTCTCTTGAAAACCGCTGGGTTGTAAGCAAGGAACTTTGCCTCTCTATTGAAAGCCTCTCGGTTGTAAGCAAGATGCCCCGTTGCTTATTCGTCTATTCGCAGATCATCAACAATGTCTTGTTCCCATTTTCCCCTTGGTCTTCCTCTCTTTCTTTTTTTTCTTATCTACACTTCCAAGACTGTCTTCTCCATACTCTCATGACGTTTAATATATCCGAAATACTTAAGATTTCTCTCTTTAATCTTCTTTACTAACCAGTCTTCTTCAATATTAAATTCTCATGTAATATATAGTTTGTGCTATTTAAGTTTCCCTGCGGCCTGAATTCAACTGCAAATTACAAATAACTTCTTCTTCTTCGTTCGCATTGTCTGTCTATATCTGCAGTCCTGTCTCTTGGATAAATTTCACTGTTTTTTTTTTGTAACTCATGTATGGAACCGTAGAGCTTATCTTCTTTAGTGGTTTCACTGGGCCAGTAATTATTTCTCAGTGTCTCGTAGTTGATGCAGTTCTGGAGGATATGTTCCACAGTTTGGGGCACCTGGGCACATGTACATAGATTAGTAGTACCAACCTTAAACTTTGTCGTCCTAATGCCAAGTTATTGAATCTCTCCTTCAGGGGATGGCTTACAGAGCTAAGGAATTTTTCTCCCATAGTCATGACCTTTGTGTCTCTACGTTCCTTTAGCGGTTGAACACCAACTATTTTCTGCATTTCTACTATTGGTGTGGACCTCATGGCACCTGTGATAATCCGTAGTGACTGATTTTGAACCTTGTCTAGATTATGCAGAGTAGTGTTTGATGCTGTGCACCAAGAAGTTGAGCCATATTCTAAATGTGGTAGAATACTTTGTTGATATACATTCTTGAGGAATTACAAATAACAAAATGCACCCTACATTTCAACCAGTTCCAGTGTTCGATAGTACCCTTTTTTTCCTATCTAATTGAATAATTGGGGGACGCCTATGCTCCACATCTCCAAGGCTCATCGCTGCAGATACAGTCTGTATTCTGTTCCTGCCTTTCTCTTTCCAGTTATCTAAAGGCCTTTTCCTAAGTTCTCCTGATCTGTCCTTTGGTATTTTCTGTTTTGTATCTTAGATATAAGGCAGCTGAAATATATATAAATGAGGACAAATTGGAAGAAGTGGAGAGTTTTGAATATCTTGGATCACTACTAACTAATAATGGAGATACAATGAGGGAAATTAAAAGGAGGACATCTATCCTCTTCAGAAAGTAAAACAACTAAAGAATCTGTGGAGAGGAGCAGACAGAACTACAAAAATAAGATTTTTAACGGCATGCATCTTTCCCATCGCAACATATGCCTGTGAGACCTGGACACTTAACAAAACAGCTGAGAAATACATAAATGCCTTTGAATGTTAATGCTACAGAAGAGTTCTCCAAATATCGTGGATACAAAAAGAACAAATATATCCATACTACAAGAACTTAATATTGAAGAAGGCTGGCTAGTAAAGGGGATTAAAGAGAGAAAACTTAAATATTTTGGACACATTAAACGTCATGATAATTTAGAGAAGACCGTATTGGAAGGGTACATAATGGGAAAAAGAAAAAGAGGAAGACCAAAACGAAGATGGCTGCAAGACATCGTTGACGATCTGCAAATGGATGCATCAGCGGCAGGCCATCTTGCTCACAACCGAGAGGCCTACAGGAGTGCTGTTTGGGAGGCAAAGTTCCGCAGGGGACATGCAAATGAATGAATGAATGAATGAATGATCTTAGATATACGCAAGTACATATATAATGACGAGGTTGATTTGTCCGATTTCTTTTGTGGAAATTTTTTTTTTCGTAAAACAGTAAGTTTCGTGCTGAGTTATTTATCTCTAAAACTGCCTTTCTTTCCATCTGGATCTCTCACTCCCCATTCTTTGTTTACTCCACCAAGTTATATTTAAATCGAGCACTCTAAGAATGAAAGGAAAAGCCATCATTCTAACCAGCGACACTGGTTGTCGACAAGGCCGTTTTTGTGAACATGGAAGACATGGAGACGAAGAAAGCCAGAAAGGAAAGGATTCCCTCCCCGTCTTCTGATTAACATGATAATGGAGTTCTATCGTGGTTTATGTGACGTCAGCTGTAGTCTATGAGCGGTGGGACATTTTATCCGTCCAGCACGCGCGTGTGTGACATCCCAGTACTGAGAGCTTCCATGAGTGGTCTGGGAGATCAGGCAATACGCCACACGCAAGCCCGGGCCGGACTGGAAGGCAAGCCGGACTTAATGCGGCCCGCGACAAATGAGCTGCAGGTTTTCATGAAACAAATACGGATTTCCTAAAAAAGAGAGAGAATGGGAGAAAAATAGTTCCCCCCCCCCCCCACTTTTTTTTTTGTTTGGTTTTAAAAGGAACATCTGGAGACAATAATATAAGGAAAGAACGTCAAGAGGCATGGGAAGGCAGTGGGTCTCTAGCATGAGAGAGCTGTGGGTTTTAAGATAGAAAAGCTGTGGGTTTTAAGTTTGGGAAAACTATGTATCTCTAACATGGGAAAGCTATGAGTTTTAAGCTTGGGAAAACTATGGGTTTCTAGAATGGGAAAGCTATGTGCTTTAAGTTTGGGAAAGCTATGGGTCTTTAGCATGGCAAAGCTTTGGGTTTTAAGTTTGGGAAAACTATTGGTCTTTAGCATGGCAAAGCTTTGGGTTTTAAGTTTGGGAAAACTATGGGTCTTTAGCATGGCAAAGCTTTAGGATTTAATTTAGGGAAAACTATGGGTCTTTAGCATGGCAAAGCTTTAGGTTTTAAGTTTGGGAAAACTATGGGTCTTTAGCATGGCAAAGCTTTGGGTTTTAAGTTTGGGAAAACTGTGGGTCTTTAGCATGGCAAAGCTTTGAGTTTTAAGTTTGGGAAAACTATGGGTCTTTAGCATGGCAAAGCTTTGGGTTTTAAGTTTGGGAAAACTGTGTGTCTCTAGCATGGCAAAGCTTTGGGTTTTAAGCTTTGGAACTCTAGCATAGCAAAACTGTGGGCTTTAAGCTTGGGAAGGCTCTAAGGAATGTTATAGCCGGAGATGGGGTGGGAGATACGCTCTCCTCTGCAATGGCGTGCGTCTCAAATAACCTCTGACAGTCAAGTCCAGCTCCTGGCATTCTCGTGGCAGAACTGTTTAAACTGACAGGAGAAGGGGCGAAGGCGAATACCTGGTGCCTGAAAACCAGACGCTTCGGGTAGATGAGAGTCATGTTTGGTAGCTCATCTACCGCTGCTGGCGAGATTCTTCAGCTGCCGTGCGTGGAGTGGGGCTCCTCCCGGCCAGTGAAGAAGGGTGCGAATGGGCTTGCCGCGCGGCACCACTGTTGAAAAGGTGAAAGAAAGGATTAAGCGAAGTAAACAGTAGTCAAATTACGGCACCTCTGGTCTGGAGGTCGACCACGTCCTTTGTGCACTCATATCGGGGCGAAATGTCTGAACTGGCTTAACCCAGAGATTCTTCGGAAGTCGCGCGTGGAGTGAAACTCTTCCTCTCCTGGCCAATGAAAAAAATGCGAAAAGAAATTAGTATTGCCGTGCGGCACCGATGTGAAAAGGTGATGGAAAGGATAAAGTGAAGCTTAGTCGGTATGTCCAGTGGTCTCGCGGCGAGAGCTACTCATACCACGGCACCTCTGCTCTAGAGGCCGGCCACGTCCGATATACTGGTGAAATATGCCTAAACCGGCTTAAACCAGGGGTGAAACTTGATGGCTACTCATGTCACGGTACCTCCGCTCTAGGGTCGTTCACGTCCTATACTGGGATAATATAACTAAACCGGCTCAACCCAAGGTTGAAGCTTATTAGTGGCGAGGATTCGTCCTCCTGGACAAAAGCTCCGTCAAGGTCACAACTAGGAAGGGGAGCGGGCCACAACCACAAAATGCTGAAGTCGGAGACACTGGACCAGTGCAGTCTAGATAGGTAACCACCTCTCACCCGGCAGGGATGTATGCGTATCCTAATCACGCTGAGGTTTTTCGGTGAGATAGTCCAACGCTGGACTGGATGAGCAACCACCTCTCACCCGGCGGGGATACACGGGTATCCCAAAACACGTCGATGTTTTCCGGTAAGAAAGTCCAACTCTAGCCTGGATGGGCAACCACCTCTCACCCAGCGGGGATATACTGATATCTAAAACACGTCGAGGTTTTCCAACTCTAGATTAAACTGGTGCAACGAAAGCCACGATGTCACGCATTCCCGCTTCTGAGACCCACCAAGAATACAGGCTCAAGCCCTGCGGTACTCGGAACCTCTTGTGGTCCTTTAGTGGATCTTGTGTGGTCCTTTCGTGGACCACAGGGGGACCACTGGGCCTATCATGGACCACAGGAGTAAATTCAGAAGGATCACAAGACGGTCTTGGTAGTAGAAGCGAACGAAGAAGAAGAAGAAAAAAGCATGGGAAAACTATGTGTCTCTAGCATGGGAAAACTATGGGTTTTAAGCTTGGGAAAACTATGTATCTATAGCATAGGAAAACTGTGAGTTTTAAGTCTGGGAAAACTGTGGTTCTCTAGCAAGGGAAAGCTATTGGTTTTAAGCTTAGGAAAACTATGTGTCTCTAGCATGGGAAAGTTATTAGTTTAAAACTTTGGAAAACTATGGGTCTCTAGGGTGGGAAAGCTGTGAGTTTTAAGCTTGTGAAAACTATGTGTGGGTTATAAACTTGTGAAAAGTATGTGTCTCTAGCATGGCAAAGCTATGAGTTTTAAGCTTGGGAAAACGATGTGTCTCTAGCATAGCAAAGCTATGGTCTTTAAGCGTGGGAAAACTATTGATCTCTAGCATGGGAAGGCTATGGGTTTGAAGCTTGGGAGAGTTATGGGACTCAAGCATGGGAAAGGTATGGGCCTATAGAATGGAAAAGTTATGGATCTTTAGCATGCCACAGCTTTGGGTTTTAAGTTTGGGAAAACTATGTGTCTCAAGCGTGGCAAAGCTTTGGGTCTCTAGCATGGTAAAACAGTGATTCTCTGGCATTATACAACTGTGGTCTCTGACGTGGTAAAATTATGGGTTTCTAGCATTGTAAAACTGTGGTCTCTAACGTGGTAAAATTGTGGGTCTCTAGCTTGATAAAATTGTGGGCCTTATACAACTTTGGTCTCTAACATGGTAGAACTATAGGTCTCTAGCATGGTAAAACTATGGGTCTCTAGCATGGTAAAAGTCTCTAATGTGGTAAAACTATGGTTCTGTAGCATGGTAAAAGTCTCTAATGTGGTAAAACTATAGGTCTCTAGCATGGTAAAACTATAGGTCTCTAGCATGGTAAAACTATGGATCTCTAGCATGGTAAAACTGTGTTCTCTAACGTGGTAAAACTATGGGTCTCTAGCATTGTAAAACTGTGTTCTCTAGCATTGTAAATTTATGGGTCTCTAGCATTGTAAAACTGTGAGTATCTAGCATGGTCTATGAACAAGAGAGTGCAGCGAGAAATAGAGGCCATGGAAATGTGGTTCATAAGAAGGATGTTGAAGGTATCATGGACAGCTAAGAAAACCAAGGAAGAAGTCTTAAGAGAGCATGGAGTTAAAAGGCAAATTACAGCAAAGATCAGAGTCAGATAACCAAGATTTGTAGGACATTTTCTGAGCAGAGGAAAATTGGAGCACATTGTGGCAACTAGAAAAATTGAGGGAAGAAGAGACAGAGGAAGACAGAGAGAGAAGTTACTAGATTTGCTGTCAGTGTGGCTAGGAAGAAAGTCACCGGTGGATCTAATAATCAAGTTTAAAGACCGGGAATTGTAGAGAGAAATGATCGCCTACGCCATACGGCACTTGATTGATTGATTGATTGATCTAGCGTGGTAAAATTGTGGGTCTGTAGCATTGTAAAACTATGGGTCTCTAACATGGGAAGGCATTGGGTCTCTAGCATCTGTGTACTGCTTATTGTCCTACAGTTCAATCTGGGCTAGTCTTTGGCATACAGTCTTTGACTGGCCTATTCTGTTCTTAATTTCTCTTCTGCATTTCCCATCTGAGGTTATTACTGCTCCAAGGTATTTAAATTTCTGCACCTTGTTTAGAACAATTCCATTTAATTTTATACTGCATTTTGGTGGATTCTGTTTCTTAGATATAACCATAGTCTCTTTTTTATGTTTAAAGTATCATCTCTTGCATTCATCATAACATCATGAACATCTTCCCGTGTCTCATAATTTAGTAGATGAACTTGAATTTTCCACATCATTGTCTTATGTCTTGTTTCTCCTGATCTTTCTCTGTATCATGTGTCGATTTATCTATCTAGCTTTGTTTCATGTGTCTATTTATCTATCTACCTTTGTATCATGTGTCTATGTATTTATCTAGCTTTGTATCATGTCTCTATTTATCTATCCAGCTTTGTATAATGTCTCTATTTATCTATCTAACTTTGTATCATGTGTCTGTTTATCTATCTAGCTTTGTATCACGTCTCTAGTTATCTACCTAGCTCTTCTGGAACTTTTTTTCAGAAAAAAAAAACAAGCAACAAAAAAAAAAAACAATGCGACCAAGGTCGGTAACTCACAAAACAAGCAGAGTAACTGAACTTAACGTAAACATGTAAAAGTTAATAATAATAATAATACACTACCAAAAGTATACACAGACCAGATCCATGTGTTCATTAATCTCACTTGATTAATAATCAAAATGCACTATTTTAAAGACATATTTTGAAATGACTCTGTGCATTTGGCAGAAACAACGAGTTAACTTATGTAGACTTACTTTACAGACTTTATAGTCCAGGTGGTCTCAACCTTTTTTCCCGCGAGGACCCTTGGAGTATCCCTGGTGTTCCCGCAGAACCCTTGATTTAAAATATTTCTGCTTTAATCGCTTCATATGCACCCTTCTCTCCCACCTTCACTCTCTCTTTCCCTCCCAGCTCTCCCCCGCACGGTAAGATTTATCACTAATGTCAGTCACTCATTTGCATGTCCCTTGCGGAACGTTGCCTCTTTAACGGCTCTCCCGTAGGCCTCTCGGTTGTGAGCAAGATGCCCTGCTGCTGATGTATCCATTCGCAGATCTCAACGATGTCCTGCATACATCTTCGCTTTGGTTTTCCTCTTTTTCTTTTTTCCCATTATGTACGATTCCAAGACGGTCTTCTCTAAATTCTCATGACGTTTAATGTATCCAAAATATTTAAGTTTTCTCACATTAATCTTCTTTACTAGCCAACCATCTTCAATATTAAGTTCTTGCAGTAAAGATATATTTGTTCTTTTTTGTGTCCATTTGTTAACAAAAGTATGGGTCACTAATGTAAGCAGAATAAAAAACAAACTTGTTTTAACGTTAGTTTATCCAGTAGAGCCAGCTCAGAGTTCACCACACAGCCTCTAAAAATTCATACCAGAGAATTCTGGGAAGGTAAATACGGCCAGGCGTGATACTGACCACACCAAACTTTCGTGTGGTCAAGGTCTAACACCATATCCCCATTATGCCTTAATAATACGGAAACTTGGATTTTAACTTTACCTTTTAGTAGAGGCCGCTCCCACAGAAAAGAGGAATAATAAATCTATCTGGTTTAACTAAATCACGTGTAACTTACAAGCGCTATGTGTTATGTGCAAAAGTAAATTGTTTTTTCCTTGTGTACAACTAAAAATTACCTTTTTTTTTAACCAACCTGTCTTGGAAAAAGAAGAAGAAGAAGAAAAAGAAGAAGAAGAAGAAGAAGAAGAAGAAACAAAACGTGTAGCTAGGCCCTAGGTTTCCCCCAAGAAGTGCGTAGGAAGTATTTTTCAGTCATCTCTAGTGGAATCCCCTGAGATCAATCGTGGAACCCCTACTATACCCGGAGGAATCCAGGCTGAGAAACTCTGTTCTAGGCAAAGTTAAATAATGTGAGAGAAAGTAGAGAATGACAAAAGATCGAACCCACGTAGGCAAAAATCACTTGCCACTTGGAAGCTTCGAGAACGAGAGGTTGGTATATTTCCTCTGTGGCCGTTTATTTTACTTAAGAAAGATAATCTTACATCCTTCTCGTGCCGTTAAATGTCACGTAGGGCCCGAATGGTAGTTCGCCAAGATGTCCTATCTTTGGCTAGTTTTTCAATCTCATCAAGAGATGTTATGCCCACTGAACTGGCCTCTCTTAACAATGTCCTCTTTAGAGTTTCACGTGGTCTGCCTCTTTTTCTTCGCCCTGTTGTGTTCCACTTGATAGCTTGTTTTGGGATTCTCTGATTGTTTCTTCTCATCACATGTCAGACTTCTTTTCATCTTCTGTCCATCTTCTTTTCACCCATGAGACATGTTATTCTTTTCGCATCTGTCTTATCTCTGCATTATTTTTCAATTCGTTTCACTTTATACCAAGTATTTTCCTGAGGCATTTGTTTTCGAAAGAGTCTAATTTCTTGTCTATGTTTTTAGTTGTTTTCCAGCTTTGACGTGCATAAATGAGGGTGGATATGACATTTGAATTGAATAATCTTAACTTAGTTTTTGTTCTTACAACTTTGAATGCCATATGTTCTCAAGATTCTTAAAGGTCAATGCTGCTTTTGCAATTCTAATTCTAACTTCCTTTCTGGTGTCACCATCCTGCTCTTTTTAGCTGCCAAGGTATGCAAAATGGTTTACTTCATCAACAACTGTTCCTTCTACGTTTATTTGTCCCTTGTCGTAAATGAGAACCTTCATTATTTTTGTTTTATCCTTGTTAATTTAAAGTACTATTTTACTAGCCATTGAAGACAGGGTATCTGTTTTTACTTGCATTGATTTCACATTGTCACTGATAAGAGTTATGTCATTTGTAAAAATCAAGATCTTCCAGTTGGGTCTTATGTACCCAATCAATGCCCGTTTTACCTGTGCAGCATTTTTTTCATTATAAAGTCCATGGCAATTCCAAAAAGCAAGGGGGATAGTATACATCCTTGTTTCACGCCTGTTTCAATCTGGAACTATTCACTCATTCCTTCTTCTTTGTTGACTGCACACGAATATCCATTGTAGAGGTCTCCAATGATGTTGAAAATCTTAGATGGTATTCTATATTTTTTTTTAAATTCTCCACAATGAATGCTATCAAATGCCTTTTTAAAGTCTATGAAGTTCAGGATTAATGATCTTTGCTTTTCAATGTATTCTTCAAGTATTATTCTTAGAGTAAAGATCTGATCGAGACAGTTTCTGTCTTTTCGAAATTCTGCTTGTTCTTCTCTCATTGCAGCATCCACTACATCCTGAATTCTATTCAGAATAACTTTGCAAAACACTTTTGACACAGCTGATAGTAAGGTTACTCCTCTCCAGTTATTGTAATCGCTAAGGTTGCCTTTTTTTTTTATTTTAACAATATTTCATTTTTTCCGTTTAGAAGGGACCTTTTCTTCTTTCCAAACTTTATTAAACTTTCTCTGTATCTGGTTCATATTTTCACTGTTAATAGCTTTTAACATTTCCGGTGTTATTTCATCTTCACCTGCAGCTTTGTTGTTAGCCATAGATTCACTGCTGTTTCAATTTCATGCCATGTAATTTCATCTAGGCTGACATTTAGCTGTGGTAAGCCAGTTTCAAGGTCTATCAGTTCTTTTGGGTGTGGTCGATTAAGTATTTCTTGGAAGTGTTCATATCTTTGCAAGAAAGATAATGGTCACTTCTAAGCGAAGCAATGATGTTCACTTTTAAATGAAGCAATAATCTCTCTCTGAACCTTAAGTGCCCAGGGCACATGGGGCTTCCGCAAGGGTTTTCCACAAATACCTGTCCTTTGCCTTTTTTTCTGCTCTTGCCCAGGTGAGCCCTCTATTGCTCAACATCCTTTCTGTTGTTCTTCTCCATGTCTCTTTTGGTCTACCCTTACTTCTGTTCCCCTGTGGTGTCCATCTCAGTGCTATTTTTGGTAGTGAGTTGTCAGTCATTCGTAGCACATGTCCCAACCATCGCCAGCGTCTTTCCTCAATAACTGTTGTCAGTGGTTTCATCTGCATTTCTGACACCAACAGTAGACTTACTAGAGCAAACCAGGCTTTTGCAATGCTGCAGACTATATGGAAATAAAAAAAAACTAAGCATAAATATGAAAATCATGATATTTAAGAAGCAATAATGGTCATTTCTAAATGAAGCAATAATAGTAACTTCTAAATGAAGCAATAATCAATTAATCAAGCGCCGTGCCGTGCGGCGTAGGAGATCATTTCTCTCCACAATTCCCTGTCTTTAGACTTGATTATGAGATTGGCCGGTGGCTTTCTTCCTAGCCACACTGACAGCACGTCCAGTAACTTCTCTCTGTGTCTTCCTCTGTCTCTTCCCTCAATTTTTTTAGTCGCCACAATGTGCTCCAATTTTCCTCTTCTCAGAAAATGTCCTACAAATCTCGCTTATCTGCCTCTGATCTCTGCTGTAATTTGCCTTTTAACTCCAGCCTCTTTTAAGACTTCTTCGTTGGTTTTCTTAGCTGTCCATGATACCTTCAACATACATACTTCTTATGAACCACATTTCCATGGCCTCCATTTCTTGCTGTATTTTCTTATTCATGGACCATGCTTCACATCCATAAAACAAAATTGGCTCGATGTAACATTTAAGTACTCGGAATCTTGTTTCCATTGATATGGATCTGTTGCACAAGATGTCTCTTATTTTCTGGAATGCTGACTTGGCCTGAGCACGTCTGCTTTTTATTTCGTTGAGACATTTCCCATCAGCTGTTATGATAGATTCAAGTACTTAGGAGCAATTATAACAGCTGATGGAAAACAATTCTGGTCGCTTCTAAATGAAGGAGTAATGATCACTTCTAAATGAGGCAATAATGGTCGCTTCTAAATGAAAGAATAATGGTCATTTCTAAATGAAGCAATACTTTACATAGATTGTTTAATAAAAACTATTATGCTCTAGTTTCTTTAAATAAAAAAAAAGAAACCAGTATGCACTAGTTTTATTTTTTAAAAACCCATTATGGCTAGTTTTGTAAAAAAAAAAAAAAAGAAACCATTATGCACTAATTTTGTTTAAAAAAAAGAAATCGCTATGCACCAGTTTTGTTAAAAAAGAAACCATTATGCATTAGTTTTGTTAAAATAAAAAGAATCCAATTGTGCACTAGTTTTCTTTTTAAAAAAAAAAAACATTTTGCGCTAGTTTTGTTTAAAAAGAAACCAATCTGCACTAGTTTTGTTTAAAAAAAACGTTGTGCACTACTTTTGTTAAAAAAGAAACCACTATGCACTAGTTTTGTTTTAAAAGAAACCATTATGCACTAGTTTTGTTTTAAAAGAAACCATTATGTACTAGTTTTGTTAAAAAAAAGAAACCAGTCTGCACTAGTTTTGTTAAAAAAAAACCATTGTGCACTACTTTTGTTAAAAAATAAACCACTACGCACTAGTTTTGTTTTAAAAGAAACCATTATGTACTAGTTTTGTTAAAAAAAAAGAAACCAATCTGCACTAGTTTTGTTAAAAAAAAAACAATCGTGCACTACTTTTGTTAAAAAAGAAACCACTACGCCCTAGTTTTGTTTAAAAAAAAACCATTATGCACTAGTTTTGTTTAAAAAAAAAAAAAAGAAACCATTATACACTAGTTTTGTAAACTCATAGTTTTATTGTGAATCTGAAAACGTTCAGAAAACAAATTGTATTAGTGCACATAATTTATATCATAATTGTGAAATGTTTTTATTTAACATTTTAAACACTTTTTATTTCAAATTACATGTTCTTGTTCATCAGCTTCAGGTTCGCACATATGACAAGCTTCACATAATTTTAACAAGAGAAACCATTTTCCAGGGGAAAATCACGGAACAGGAAGACAAACGCAACAACGATACAGGTGTTACAGGTAGAAACATCAAGGTGTGGAATACAGGTGAAGTTTGCAAGATGTTATGGAAAAAAAGAAAAAAAAACAGAGAGAGAGAGAGAGAGAGAAAAGAAATAGAGAGGACAGAGGAGACAACAGAGAGAGAAAGAGAAGTGGGGGAAAATAATGGAAAGAGGGCGCTAAGAAAGAAAGAAAGAAAGAAAGAAAGAAAAAAGAAAGAAAGGAAGGAAGGAAAAAAGAAAGAAAAAAGGAAAGGAAAGGAAGGAAGGAAGGAAGGAAGGAAGGAAAGAAGGAATTAATTCATTTTTTTAACCTTCGCTCAAAGACGGGCAGTGATTAATACAACAAAAATGATGAGATAATATCAAACAACAGTTTAAAAAAAGAAGAAAGAAAGAAAGAAACACTGACCAAAACTAGACACACAGAGTATATGAAATAGCCCTTTCCTTAAAAAAAAAAAAAAGCAAAAATGAACGTCATTTAGATTTGTTCAGTTCATTAAGAAACACTCTAAATGTTAATGTCCACCAGTCTCTTTCCTGTCAGCACTGAGTAAAGTATAAATGTTGGCGCGGCCGTTAGGCTGAATAAATACGCAAAGTCAACCAAGTTCTTCCTCATAAACCAGCACGGTTTGCAGATACCTCGGTAACAGATGCAGACCTTTTAACAAACTTGTCTGTTTTTGTTTTTTTTTTTCATACCGTGAAAACTGCTAAACGAACCAGTTTTAGACTCTGTGTGACAACTGCAAGACAAGCGGCAAGGGCAAGCCAATACGAGGAAGGGAGACAACATAGAAAGCATTTCCAGTCTCTCAACAATGGAGCCCGTGATAGAAAACATGGAACCCAGAAGGGAGAGGAAAAAAAAAAGAAATAAATAAATAATTAGGTATTAAAAGGCATGCCCTACTTCGTCCTCTCAGGTTACGCACAGATCTCCGCCTTTCTCTAGTCTGACCCCAGTATTCTATCTTTAAACCCTTGATTTAGAGCACGATTTAGGTGACGCAACTCTTCCTCTTTTCAATAGAGTTTCGATCCGGAAGCCAGGAGTTACTGCCCCACAGCGGTCTTCTGCTCACCATAAACCAGCCAGGGGACATCCTGACACCGCCATATTGAAGTGTCTTTTCTCTCCATATGCTTTTTTTTTTGGTTCCTTTCAGCCATTGTTCTGTTCGTGCATTCTGTGGAAAGATCTGCTGTTTGCGTGTCGGTTTTCATAGTTCTACTGCACTAACAACGTCGGTTCACGTTTCTATGTATGTATGTATGTATGTATGTATGTATGTATCTATCTGTCTGTCTGTCTAACCGTTATATATACCTTACGTTTGTCAGTCTATCTAACAGTTATATATAGCTTAAGTATCTCTAATCATCAGTACAAAGTTCTGTTTCTTTTCATCTCAAACCTATCTCGCAGGTTCTCATTCTACCACCATGTGTCATGTATGTTGGATATATGCTCATATTTTTCATATGTATCTTCGGGCTGTTGGTCTCAGGTACCATTGAAGGAGAATAAAATGTGTTTTTGTATTATGCACTCGTATTTAACAGCTCTCTCTCTCTCTCTCTCTCTCTCTCTCTCTCTCTCTCTCTCTCTCTTCTACATCCACTCTCTGAGATTTATGCTCTAGTTTAGCTATAAACTAGGTTAATGACTTTCATGTAAATATTTTATCTTTCTTTAACATACTGACAATTGTGGATGAAATTAACTGTAACACGCATGGAAGAAAATAGTCGATCTATTTTATTTCTTCGTAGTTTCCAAAATCAAATCAGACGTGACCCTTTTTTTTTTCCAGTCAGTTTTGTTAGAGCGAAGAAGTTGTCGGTATCGATGACCCTTACTTTGCATGAGATGTCAGCTGACTATCCTGTGGACTTCTTCTCCAGTCTATCAAGTACCCAGATTGTGTTCCATTCTCCGTTTATTTTCAGAGAGTACATACTTGCACCATTAGATTAATTCAACGTAATCTTAGGGCAACTAATGAAGCCCTTCCTTTACGTATAATGAATCTGTATCTTATATGTTGTGTGTATGTGAAAGTTACTAGTACTGACCTCTGCCTCACACTCTTCCCCAGTGTTAAAATTAGATCTATCTGGCCTGGGGGACTCACCACCAGATCTTTTTCCTATTTGACTTTCCATGTTGCTGTTTGGGTTTCTTGGTATATTTCCAGAAGATAGTTTACCATTGCTTTCCTTCCAGACAGTGACTGTGGAGAGGAGCAGACAACTACAAAAATAAGATTTTTAAGGGCATGCATCTTTCCTATCGCAACATATGCCTGTGAGACCTGGACACTTAACAAAACAGCTGAGAAACACATAAATGCCTTTGAATGTAAATGCTACAGAAGAGTTCTCCAAATATCGTGGACACAAAAAAGAACAAATATATCTATACTTATCTTATATCTTATATCCTTCCCGTGCCGTTAGACGTCACATAGGGCTCGCAGATATCTATACCACAAGAGCTTAATATTGAAGAAGGCTGGCTAGTGAAGAGGATTAAAGAGAGAAAACTTAAATATTTTGGACACATTAAACGTCATGATAATTTAGAGAAGACCGTATTGGAAGGATACATAATGGGAAAAAGAAAAAGAGGAAGACCAAAACGAAGTTGGCTGCAAGACATCGCTGACGATCTGCAAATGGATGCATCAGCAGCAGGCCATCTTGCTCACAACCGAGAGGCCTACACGAGTGCTGTTTGGGAGGCAAAGTTCCGCAAGGGACATGCAAATAAATGAATGAATGTGAAAGTATGTTCCTTCTGTTTCAACGTTTGATTCTCCCTGCAATCATATCTTTAGGCACCAATTTCATTCCGAGGTCCCGTATTTAAGGGAATAAATAAATCAACCACATTCCCTTTATCTTTCTCACTGGTTGCTAGTGTTCAACAGGAAACAGCTAATGTGTGCATCAAGGTATTATCCAAGACTGACCCCCCCCCCCCCCCCCCCGTCTGAAGTGTTCATCTTCACGAGCACCTGGCTCAGCCGTGCATTACGAAGTGGAGTTCAAAGTTTGTGGGACGTAGCACACAGAACAGCAGGACGTTGTATGCGTGTTGCTTGCGTCGTAAATAAGGAATCCACGGCTGAAAAGCGGCTTCCATTTGAACTGGTGTTGGGGGGGGGGGGGGTTGGGAGAAATCTAATAGAGTTTAGACTTTGGCACATACTAGAAGAGACAAGTGGGTGAGAATATGACTGTGTTTAGAGAGAATTTCTTCTTCCTTTACTTAATTTCACCCATTTCTTGTCATATTGTTTTAACATTAGAAATACTTCTTCCTATTATTTTAGCTGTCGAAGAAGTACACCGCTGTGCATATCTCGGCAGATATATATATATATATAATAATAATAATGTAAAGGTGTGTGTTATATATTTCTAACTAAAGCAGATGCTCTTGGTTAATACCGACTTTATCTTCTCACACATCCAGATTTCCGTTGTTTTAGATTAGGTTTCACGAACATTACACTTCACTAAATCGAGGAAGCTCGATGAAATGTTCTCTACAGAATTCGTTTAATTCTGGCTATTAAAGTAACAGATTTATTGTTGACAACCTCACTTGTACTAAGATGCAATACGACATAATCTTCGTTAGTTTCGTTGTTGAAGCACATAATCACTTGTTCATTAAATCAAACTGTCATATTCTACATGCAGCATTTCTCAGTGTTCTCTACTTCACATTATTCTACACTTTTGATAAGAGGACAATTCTAAACTCTGTATTATATTCGATCTGCAACACGTGGTCAATCCGTTACACGACTAAATCACTGTACTCGAAGTTTCAAAGTAACAAATATTCATAATCACTTGAATCACTTGAAACACAGCTTCAATCTGTAATAGAACTACTTCTGCAAAACTGCTTTTCCTGAGTGTCTATTCCTCTAATTGTCCATCTATTCCAACTGTTGTTACCTATGCCTTCTTTCTCTCTCGTGTCTTCTCTGATGTGTCTGTCCTTCTCTTCTTCTCTTGTCTGGACCGGTCTCAGTTCCCTGACCTTGTTCCTCCGTCTTCGGGGCTCCGTCCTCTGTCTCCTCTCCTCTACTTCTTCTTCCTTCTTCGTTCCATCATTCAAACTGCCCCGTGACTTGTCTCTCGTAAGTCAATTGTCCAATAAGGCACGCCTCTAAATATTCAATTGGTCAGCTGGCCGAGTTGGTCATTCCTTTATTTAAAACCCGTGTGCAATCGCGTCACCTAACAGGTGTTAAGTGTCAACTCCGTCTATACAATTGTTATTTACCTAAGTCATTATCTTGCTATTTCCTGTCGGAGGTTTATTGTGTCCTCGCTTTTCATTGTATCTGCCTTTTCTATTCGTCTTTTCTATTTTGTTTACTCGTGTCAACGTCCAGTCACCGCTTTGTTATCACTGAACCATCCTACTTTCTGGCGTCTTCCCTTTGTATTCCATAAGTATCAGCGTCTCTGTACAGCGAGAATATTCTAAGAACAATCATCACAGAACCAGGCATAAAAATTGGAGGATACAATATTAACAACCTTCGGTATGCTGACGACACAGTACTGATAGCGGAGAACCAACAAGACCTGCAAAATCTCTTGGATAAAGTCGCTAAAGAAAGTGAACACAAAGGCCTTACTTTGAACATGAAAATGACAGAGACTATGGTTATATCTAAGAAACAGAATCCACCAGCATGAAGTATTAAATTAAACGGAACCATTCTAAAGCAGGTGCAGAAATTCAAATACCTTGGAGCAGTAATAACTTCAGATGGGAAATGTAGAACAGAAATTAGGAACAGAATAGGCCAAGCAAAGACTGCATTTCAGAGAATGAGAAAAATATTAGCTAACACATCTTTATCAATGAATGTTAGAAAACGAGTCCTAAAATGCTATATTGAACCTATCTTGTTATATGGAAGTGAATCATGGACAATAGGCAAGTCTGCACAAAAATCATTGGAAGCAGCAGAAATGTGGTTTATTAGAAGAATGTTGCGAATCCCCTGGACAGCAAAAATAACTAATGAAGAATGTATAAGAAGAGCTGGAGAGACAAAAAAACCTTGTCAGAAAGATAAGAGAGAGACAATGTACTTTCATAGGACATGCAATGAGAAGAGGGGGCATTGAAAATATTATAACAACAGGAAAAATAGAAGGAAGAAGATCAAGAGGAAGACCAAGAGAAATGATACTTGACAGTCTGACGGGATGGTGTGAGAGGAGATCACCAACTGAACTGATGGCCTGCATGAAGGATCGGGTACTCTGGAGAAACATAATAGCCAACGCCAGTCGGCACGGCACCTGATGATGATGATGATGATGATGATCAGCGTCACTGAGTCTCGTCTTTTTCTATTCACTGTTTCTACTGTTTACTTTTGTTCGCGTCTTGTTCTAGTGTCATGGAAGTTCTATACCTTTCACTTCCTTTCCTCTCCATTTTTCTCTGTCGCTATTCGATGTTACTATTTTCTTTACGGTATATTTTCATAACCCTATTCATTAATAATAATAATAACAACAACAATAATCATTACTTACAAGGCCATGCTACATACAGACCAGGATGGCGACACCAGAAAGGAAGTTAGATTTAGAATTACAAAAGCAGCATTGACCTTCAAGAATCATGGGAACATATGGCATTCAAAAGTTGTACGCAGAAAAAACAAGTTAAGATTATTCAATTCAAATGTAATATCCACCCTCATTTATGCAGGCGAAAGCTGGAAAAAAAACTAAAGAAATAGATAATAAATTAGACTCTTTTGAAAACAGGAAAAAACTCGGTATAAAGTGATACGAATTCAAGATCAACGCAGAGATAAGACAGATGAACAAACAACAATCTGTCTCATGAGTGATCAGAAGAAGATGGACGTATGTTGGTCATGTGCTGAGAAGAAACAGCTAGAGAATCCCAAAACAAGCTAACAGGTGGAACACAAAAGATCGAAGAAAAAGAGATCGAGCACGTGAAACTCTAAAGAGGACATTCTTAAGAGAGGCCGGTCTAGTTGGAATAACATCCCTTGATGAGGTTGAAAAGCTCACCGAAAACAGGAAATCTTGGCAAGCTACCAAGCGAGCCCTATGTGACGTTTAACGGCACGGGAAGGATGTAAGATTATTTGTAAGTAGTTAAAGGTAAAAGCTAGGGTAAAATTCCCCGTTTCTATGCCATTGAGGTATATTGGAGAATACGGTGTCAGAGTCGTATTTTCCAAGACCTTAAAACGTAAAAGTCTGATGTGGTTAGTAACACGTCTGGCCGCATTTACCTTCCCAGATTTCTCTGGTACCAATTTTTTTTTTTTAGAGACTGGGTCTAACTTGGAAAAGGAGGGGTGGGGGGGGGGGGGGGGTTGAAAGGGGGTTCGGTCTTGTACCAGAAAAGATTTCACTTCTGGGATTATGATTTTTTGGTACATGATTTTTTTTCCTCTTTGTCTGCCCTTGCCTCTCCTGCCATTTCTCTTTCCTATTATTGTATAAACTACATAATGATTATCATCAACATGGGCAAATAATCATCATCAGTAATCTAGAGGCATTGTTGTAGTTCATAAGAGTATTTCACTTTTATTATTTATCACTTGCTGGACTTGAAGATGGCTCCATTATCTGCACGTAAAAGAAGAATCAAGAGAAGACCGTCTTGGAAGGTTACATAATGAGAAAAAGAAGGAGAGGAAGATCAAGTTGAAGATGGCTGCAAGACATCGTTGATGATCTGCAGATGGATGCATCAACAGCAGGCCATCTTGCTCACAGCCGAGAGGTCTACAAGAGAGGCAAAGTTCCGCAAGGGACATACAAATGAATGAATGAATGAAGAGAAACTTGATTACAAACTTTACATTGATATATTACTTTATTTCAAATGGTAATAAATAATGTATCTGGAAACAGTTAAACATGGGTTACTGAGTTATTATAATTACTTTGGATACTTTGGAATCAGCCACGTGATTATGAAAGAACCAATAAAATATGGGAGAAAACGAAAGGGCCCTAGATTCAGGATGTATGGAGCGGATTAAAGTGTCAGGAATAATGGAACAACAGCAGGCGCCTGTGCGGCTTCTGTTTGCAGAAGAGTGGACTCTCAGTAGCCGAAACCAAACATTAGTTCGCCATTTTTCTCGTCCGGATTTTGTTTGTTTTGTTTTCTATTTGGTTGTTTCTGGCCTTCGTCGTTTACGTTCTTTTGTATTTATTACAGCCCGCGTCTCAATTTATGACATTTGTCAGTTGTGTTTATGACCACCACACGCTCCATAATATG
Source organism: Achatina immaculata (assembly GCA_009760885.1). NCBI lineage: Eukaryota > Metazoa > Mollusca > Gastropoda > Stylommatophora > Achatinidae > Lissachatina > Lissachatina immaculata. The sequence goes on from CM019694.1 coordinate 19,981,490, forward strand.
AAATTAATATTATAATATAATAGAACTTAATATTGGGGAAGATTGGCTAGTAATGAAGATTAAACAGAGAAAACTGAAATATTTTGGACGTAACAAACGTCATGATAATTTAGAAGATACAGTCTTGGAAAGGTACTTATATCTTATATCTTATATCCTTCCCGAGCTGTTAAACGTCACATAGGGCTCGCAAAGTAGTTCGCCAATTTTTCCTGTCTTCGGCAAGTCTTTCAACCTCATCAAAGGATTTTATGCCTGTTAATTTGGTCTCTCTTAATAATGTCCTCTTCAGAGTTTCACGCGGTCTGCCTCTTTTTCTTTGGCCTATTGTGTTCCACTTGATAGCTTGTTTTGGGATTCTCTGATCATTTCTTCTCAAGGAAGGGTACATAATGGGGAAAAAGGAAGAGAGTCAGACCGAGGCGAAGATGGCTGCAGGACATCGCTGATGATTTGTGAATGGACGCATCAGCAGCAGGGCATCTTGCTTACAACAAAGAGGCCTACAGGAAAGCTGTCGGGAGGCAAAGTTCCACAAGGAACGTGCAAGTGACTTATTGATTGACTGACTAACTGACTGACACTCTCCATTTTGTTCTCTCTTAGTTGCAACTTTTTTATATATTTGTATTAAAACATTTTTTAAATGTATGTTTTATAATTTTACCTCCGTTAAAACTAGATCAGTGTGGTTGGGAAAAAAAACTGCAAGAAATTAACACATGAGTTCATCTGGTTCCCAGGGTAGTCTTCACTTCTTCGCAAAAAGTCTGCCTGGACGATTGTTGTCTATGTATAATATTGATAGTTATAAACTCTTATTTTTGATGACTGAAGACATGAACAAGGCAGCTGAAATATGTATCAATGAGGAAAAAATGGAAGAAGTGGAGAATTTTGAATATCTTGGATCACTACTAACTAGTAGTGGAGATACAATGAGGGAAATTAAAAAGAGGACATCTATCGCTCTTCAGAAAGTAAAACAAATAAAGAATATGTGGAGAGGAGCAGACAGAACCACAAAAATAAGATTTTAAGGGCATGCATCTTTCCCATCGCAACATATGCCTGTGAGACCTGGACACTTAACAAAACAGCTGAGAAACACATAAATGTCTTTGAAATGCTACAGAAGAGTTCTTCAAATATCGTTGACACAAAAAAGAACAAATATGTCTATACTACAAGAGCTTAATATTGAAGAAGGCTAGCCAGTAAAGAGGATTAAAGAGAGAAAACTTAAATATTTTGGACACATTAAACGTCATGATAATTTAGAGAAGACCGTCTTGGAAAAAGAAAGAGAGGAAGACCAAATCGAAGATGGTTGCAAGACATCGCTGACGATCTGCAAATGGATGCAGCAGCAGCAGGCCATCTTGCTCACAACCGAGAGGCCTACAGGACTGCTGTTAGGGAGGCAAAGTTCCGCAAGGGACATGCAAATGAATGAATGAAGACATTAGTGTTTTTTTCAGTCATATTACTAAAGAAGATGTTCTTTAATCAACGCACCACACATCGAGGCTTCACCAACATTACAACATATGCTAGATCAGAGCAAGCCCGATGAAATGTTCACTGCATTATTTAATTCTGACAATTAAAGTATCAGATTTATTGTTGACAACGTGACTTTAAATAAGATGTAATATGACATAAACTTCGTTAGTTTCGTCGTTGAAGCACATAATCATTTGTTCACAATATCAAACTCTATCATATTCTACATGCATCATTTCGTCAATGTTCTCAACTTCAAGGTATTCTCCACGTGATTCTAGGACGATTCTAAACTCTATTTTCTAATAGATGTGCAACATGTGGTCAACTAGTTTCTCGTCTAAAATCACATTACTCGAAATTCCAAAAGTATCAAATCTTCTTAATCACTTGAACCACTTGAAACACATCTTCAGTCTAATACTACTTCTGATTCTATATCGTCTCGTTCTATTTCTTGTTGTTCTGTGTTTCTGTCCTCTCCGCTCTACTGTTCTTCTGTTCTTTTTCTGATCTGTGTTCCCCTTCTGCTGATTCTTATCTGATTCTCCTTCTCCAATTGCCAGGTTACTTATATGTCGTAAGTCCATTGTCCAATAGGCCACGCCTCTAAATATTTAATTGGTCAGCTGGCCTAGTCGTCTACTCCTTTATTTCAAAACCATGTGCAATAGCGTCCTCACATTAGTAAGCTATTACGTGTCATTCTGCATCAATTCCGTCTATACAATTGTCATTTACCTAAGTCATTATCTCCCTCTTTCTTGTTGGAGGTTTCATTGTGTCATCGCTTTTCATTGTGCCTGCCTTTTCTATTTGTCTTTTCTATTCTGTTTACCTGTGTCAGCGTCCAGTCATACTAGCGTCATGGAAGTTTGTTTTTCTACCTTGCTCTAATTTTCCTATTTACTTTTTCTTTTGCTATTAAATGTTACTATTATGCCTACAATATATTCATAATCATATTCATTAATAATAATAATAGCAGATTACAAGGCCCTGCTATATATGTCTGCTATTGCACTTCAAAAAATTTATAGTGATACATTACCTACTCTGATATCTGATATCGGAGAGATACAATCACCATGGCATCGTCTACAGTGAGCACGTTCTTTTTTCCATAAGGTCATAAATGAGGAGAAAGAGTGTTTTGTAGTGCTATATACAGCCAAAACTGCATCACATTACATAGAACCAATATCACATTGTGCTACACAGAACCAATATCACATTGCGCTACATAGAACCAATATCACATCGGGGTATAATGAACCAATATCACATCACACACTACATAACCAAAATCACACCACACATTACATAACCAATACCACATCTTTACATCACGCTACATAGAACCAACATCACTGATCACGCTATATAGAAGAAGTATATATATATATAGAAGTAGTATCACATCGGGATACATAGAACCAGTATTACACAACACTTCACAGAACCATGTATCACATCACGTTATATAGAACCAGCGTTACTTCATGAACGAGTATTACCTCACGCTACATAGAACCAGTATTACCTCACGCTTCATAGAACCAGCGTTACTTCACACTACATAAAACCAGTATTGCTTCACGCTACATAGAACCAGCGTTACTTCGCGCTACACAGAACCAGCATTATTTCACGCTACATAGAACCAGCACTATTTCACGCTACATAGAACCAGCACTATTTCACGCTACATAGAACCAGCACTATTTCACGCTACATAGAACCAGCATTGCTTCACGTATTTTGAACAGCTAACCGTGAGCGAGCGACCAAAGCCAGACAAAACCATAAGAAGCGAACACGATCTATAAGAGAAATATGGCAGAACGTAGAGCTAACAGCCAGATTATATGAACAGAAACGGACAATAAACATTCTTTGCTGGGGTCAAAGTTAGTGAATTAACATTTCAGTTTTGAATTCGCCTGTTTTCCTTTTGTACGTGAATATCAGTTTTCCTTTCATGCACTGACAGTTAGTGAATACACCGCACGCCTGGCGTGACTGACCTGGAAGGTAGATATTCTCTGTTTTCAGTAGCTAGGCTGCATGTCACTGAAAGGCGCAATGTTTCTGATATACACCCCTACTCAGTTATCCAAAATGTATAAACTTTGAACAAAGTAGGAACAACTTTATTACTTAACGAGTACACAGTTCTGACGTTTCGGCGTGAGCCTTAATCATACAAAAAATACACAGGGCTAAGAAATATATATATATATATATATATATATATATAGAGAGAGAGAGAGAGAGAGAGAGAGAGAGAGAGAGAGAGAGACGATAAAGTAAAAATTCACATGAATGCTGTTAAAAAAAAAAAAGAAATAGGGAAAAAATTAGAATAAAATAAAATGAATGGAGCACTTAGCTGTGACTTGTAAGAAGCTGTGACTTGTAAGAGTCTGTGGTCAGAAGTGCGCCATGGTGGAATGTAGAGAATGTTTAAATGGAGATTTGTGTGATGTGTGATAGGTGAGCTGTAAAAGCGGAAGGGAGAAGTGGAGGAATTCACATCACGTTACATAGAGCCAGCATTACTTCACGCAATATAGAACCAGCAGTGGCTTCGTGTATAGTTATACAAGTATACTTAGTTTAATATACTTATACACTAATTGTTACTGCCCGGTTATCGGTGCCGTTACCCCAAAAGGATGCCATACAATATATATGTATATATAATATGTATATTTATATATGGCACCATTCTGAGCCACCGAACCACTCAAATTCACAGTTAATATGTGTAAAATGTGGCAGTCGCTTGAAACATTTAATCCAACTAAAAAAAAAAACTCAAAGAAGGTGAGAGACAAAATGACATGGAAGTGAAAACTTGATTCATGAAGCACAAAAGTCTACAGACTACCAGCGACATTTTCAGGCAGATATAATACTTTTGATGGTGATGATGACGACGACGACGATGATGATGATGATTATGATGATGATCAAAATTTTGTAGTTTTAATAACTACCATGTTGTCTAATCATTTTAGTATGGTCTCCAAGGAAACACGAAAACTCCATTGATAAAGTTTTCTATGAACATTTAGTCCGATAAAATTTGTGTAAAAGGTGTGATATTTCATTTCACAGTATTTACCTGCAGGAGTATTTGTTTTCATTTCACATTATTTACCAGATGGTATATTTGTTTTCATTTCACATTATTTACTAGATGGTATACCAAAACCATAGAAAACAAGTTGAATTCTTTCCAGACTAAATGTTTACGAAGAATTAGAAAAATATTTTGGCCAAACACCATAAGAAATAACATCTTGTTGACAGAAATGCAGATGAAGCCACTGATAGCAATTATTGAGGAAAGACGCTGGCGATGGTTGGGACATGTGCTCCGAATGACTGACAACTCACTACCAAAAATAGCACTAAGATGGACACCACAGGGGAACAGAAGTAAGGGTAGACCAAAAGAGACATGGAGAAGAACAACAGAGAGTATGTCGAACAATAGAGGGCTCACCTGGGCAAGAGCAGAAAAAAAAGGCAAAGAACAGGCACTTGTGGAAAACCTTTGTGGAAGCTCCATATGCCCTGGGCACTTAAGGTTCAGACAGACAGACAGACAGACAGAGAGAGAGAGAGAGAGAGAGACAGAGAGAGACAGAGAGAGAGAGAGAGATTTCTTTTCATTTCGTATTGTTTACCAGACGGTATTTTCTTTTCATTTCGCATTATTCACCAGATGGTATATTATTTTTCCTTTCACATCATTTACCTGCCGGGACATTTCTCCTCATTTCACTGTATTTTTCTAGAGTTGCCATACTTTTAAACATCAAACTGAGGCCCATCTATCTATCTATTTTTCTATCTATCTATCTATCTATCTATCTATCTATCTATCTATCTATCTATCTATCTATCTATCTATCTATCTATCTATCTATCTATCTATCTATCTATCTATCTATTAGTCAGTCTGTCTATCGCATACATAAACAATCACAAACAAACACCCATAAAAATTCCTGTAGTTGGCCAATAAGTCCTGAATAAAAACATTTTCTAACTATAGAACATGACAAGTCTTTATGATTGGAAGCCACGTGACATAGAACCTTCTATTAAGTACATGGCCTCAAACTTTGTTCTTGAAACCTTTCTACACGGTGGGTGATTTTTTAAAAAAATCTAACTCATTAAGTAATAATTATTTTTCTATATATTACATAGTACTGAATAACATTTTATTTCTACTAGTGTTGACATTTTGTGAAACCCCAAAATGAGGATACTCTCATATTGTGGAACCCGAATGTGAGGATGCCCCATAGTATGATATCCCAGGAACCAGCGCGGTCGATGTCATCATGATACCTTGTTTAAAAAGAAAAACTGTTCTAACTACAGGAGTAACAATGCTACAATGTACTGCTTTTACTTTGAATGTAGTAGTTAAATCTTACACTCTTTCGATATGTTTTTTTCCTAATTTAATTTGTATTTTTGTACTAAATCAAGTGTGTGGGAAGAATGAAAGATGGAGTGATGAAGGGCAGAATATAAGACGGGCCTGCGTGCTCAATTCTTTACCCTTTAAAAATAAAGACTATTCATTCATTCATTCGTTCATTCATTCATTCATTGCATCTGTTGAAAACTTTAACTTGATAAATTACATTAAGCTTTTTCGTTTCCGAATGTTTTTTACAACGTTTTTTTAAACTAACTTTCCATCAAAAGCGGCAAAAAGTTCTTTAAAATTTGAAAACTCATCAAAATGCATATCACCATCAATTTTAACACCTTTTTCTGTAGTAATAATAATAATATTTTACATATACCCATGAGACATGTCCAAGATCTAGTCTTTAAACCCAGAACATTCTTGAAAAGATCTCTAAATAGTCTAAACATCCTATATTCACACGAGGCTGGAGCGGTAGACTGTAGATTATCACAGACAGTACACAAACGACAAAGGCTAACCCTCCACGCTGTCCACATACGACGGAGAAGAGAAGTTGCCCTGCTAGAAAACACCGGAACCGGAAACACCGAGAGAGAAGGTTGCTAAAAAATGTAGAATCGGAAGTGGAAAGGCTAGTAAATTACCGTTGTAATTAGTCAGGTAGTCAACTTCAGAACCGTAAAATTTAACGCTACCTTGGTACCAACTTAGAAAATCTGCCATTTTCTGACGTGGTAGTAGCGCCAGAGTTGAAGAAAGAAAGAAAGAAAAAAAGAAAACGTACGGTCATTGGAAATGAGGATAAAACAAAACATGGAATTCACAAAACTGTATGTGGACTGTTTTTTCTTCCCCATAAAATGAAAAAAATATCCTCATAAATGAGAAAGTATGGATTCCCATATGTATCTACCGGGACATTTGTTTTCATTTCACAGTATTTACCACCTGGAACATTTGTTTTTGTTTTTGTTTTTTTTTCATATCAAAGTATTTATCAGCTGAGAAATTTGTCTTCATTTCACATTATTTATTAGCTGCGGCATTTTTTTTTATCTATTTATCTATCTATTTATTTATTTTAATCAAAGTTCTACGAGAGACAAGTCGCGAAACAATCAATGCAGCTCACATGTCACATAGTCCAGTCTATCAAACACATGAAGGGAACAAATCTGTTACATGCTTCGGAGGACGCCATTGAAATCGCCATGAAAGCTTTGCACAAGCATTACCAGTCGCTCATGTCCCGGTAATTTGAGCTGGTGTGCCAATGATTTAACTATGTGCAATAATTACTTTCAGAGAGTGTCTGGAGAGCAGGGTTTTCACACAACTTTTGTTAACAAATACTCAGCGATTGAAATCAAAGCGGCCTTGCCAGAAGAGCTCTGGAGCAAGAATAACTGAACGATTACATGTTTGTTGACAGATGCGTGCGGAAAAAACATCCAGAGATGAACAAAACGGTGCTCTTGAAAACTCAGATAATCAACTTTTTTAGAATCCCAGTCAACCACTCCGCCATCTCACCGATTGTTTCTGAAGGGGTAATGATCGTTTGCTATTGTTTCGGTAAAAAGCGACCCCAGAGAAAGTCAACACGTGAATTAACAGTGATTCACTCCTGAATTGTTGGAGCAAAGAACCTTCCTAAAGCAGAAAGAAGGACTGATCTCTGATAAGGACACGGCTTTAAAACGATCACCAGCCCTGGTCACCAGTTGGACCTTTTGCTTATTGACGCTGTAGATCGATCAACGAGATAAGCGTTTTGGAACTACACTTTGCGTGCCAGTAACACGAGAAGAGCTGGTTGTGCCAGGACTAGCGCAGTCTACTGATCTTGGCCCATAGTGCAGACAAGGGTCTCGTTCATTCGGCTGGACTGAAACATAGAGTTAAATCACACTGTATTGATCTGTAAAGGGGATATCCCTTTGGGATTCGTTTCAGGTGATCCTGTTTAAGTGTTCTGATCCAAAATGTTTTGTTTTTTTTAAAATAAAATTTGGCTAGATTTGGCGAAATGTATTAATGTTGTAGGAAGCCATATATGGCGAACATCTACGAAACAGTATGGCTAATATGGAGAAGGTCTACGAAACAGTATGGCTAATATGGAGAAGGTCTACGAAACAGTATGGCTAATATGGAGAAGGTCTATGAAACAGTATGGCTAATATGGAGAAGGTCTACGAAACAGTATGGCTAATATGGAGAAGGTCTACGAAACAGTATGGCACAAATGGCTAACATCTACAAAACAGTATGTCACAAATGGCTAACATCTACGCAATATAATATGCAGACTGATTGTTTGAACAATAAGAAGACCGAAGTAATGGTCATCTCAAAGAAAAGAATACCACCAAAATGTTACATTACCATCGATGGCACAGAGCTGAAACAAGTTGATAGATTCAAGTACTTAGGAACAATTATAACATCTGATGGGAAATGTCACAACGAAATAGAAAGCAGACGTGCTCAGGCCAAGATTGAAAATCTACCCGGAAAATTTTTAAATGTCGAATCATCATTCCACTCCCAGTAATCCAGAAGTGCTCCGATCTTTTTTCTGTGAGGAAGATCTACACACGGTGTACTAACTCCGTAGCACTCGTGGTGAATCTTGGCATACTGGAAAGGGGCCACGAGCGGAAAAAGTCACGTCGTTTTTTTCCTCGGTTTTGTCTCTCTGATTTATGTATATGTCCAGAAACAAGGACTTTGTGGTCTTGACATATGATAGTGATTATAATCTGATTGGAAGTTGGCTACTGTGGTTTTTCTCTCTTTAAATTCACCAGATAATCTTTGATGCAGTTTCTCCGCAAGAAGAGAGAAACATTTGCAAAATTCTTCTCAGAAACCGTGAATATAAAATGGCACAGCTGTCTCTAAATTTCTGGATAACTGTTTTTCTTGTTTCTGTTTTCTTGTCATTGTTTTAGAATGCCTTTGTCATATAAAAAGCGGATCTGTCAGTGTTTTCTTTTTCCTTGTGTGTACCACCATGTACGTACTGCATTTTTTATTTTCTTTGAAGTGATATATGTTCAAAAGTTATCAGAGTTATTATTTTCTTTGTGTATGGAAAATATATAACGGCCTGTGTTGGAGAAACATTTTTTTTAAATTATGAAAGAATCCGCCATAGAAAATAAAAACAAAATGCATAAGACTCCATGACACAAGAAAGAAACTAACAGAATAAAAGGAATTCAAATGTAACTTCTGCCCGTATGGGAAATGATAATGGCTAGAAGATAGCGCAGATAACTTGGACTAGATGGAAGTGTTTTGGTAATTCCGCGATTCATTCCCTTGTGACAGTGTAGCATTTCTGGCACACATTCTGACCGAAGCTTTTTATCTCACTGTTTATGGTTTATTTCTTTGTACGGGGGGGGGGGGGGGGGGGGGGGGGGGGCCAGATTCATTTCAAAAACTGAGATGGCTAAAGGTTACAGTTCTCCCCCAGCCCCAGTTAGAAAAACAAAAAATGAGTGACACGTCTTCTTGTACATGTTTGCGCCTCATACGTGGGCGGAGTGTTCTATTGTTGGATGAGTGAATGTGTGATGACTCATGTCGGAAAGTTAGTGGCATCTCAACATGCAGGAACATCCAAACAAACGAACTCTTCGCGTAAAACTCTAACCGCGAGTCTAGAATGACCTCTACATTGAAGAACAGGTCCAAGCATAAATCCGGCTCCAAGATCTCACATAAGAGGGTTGATTGATGAGTTCCCGGCATAAGGTACAACGGATTATTTGTGGACAACTTTTTGGGGGTTATTTCTCAACATATTACCCTTGCAAGTCTATCCACTTAGTCCAGCGATATTGGTGCATACGGATCCCTTCTTTGTAAAAGTCAGCATCTGGTGCCAGTAGAAAGTGGTCTACAGCATGAATGACACCATCATCTGAAGCCAATTTGCGACCACTGAGCTCCTTTTTGAGTTTGGTAAACAGGTAATAGTCTGAAGGGGCCAAATCTGGGGAATAATGAGGATGTTCAAGAAGCTAGAAGCCGTATTCATGGATGGCAGCCATTGTCACTGCAGAGTTGTGAACTGGAGCATTGTCTTGCTGAAAGATGACTCATCTCGTCAATTTTCCTCGATGCTTTTCCTAAAATTTGACCCGCAGTTCCTTCACAAGATTAGCGTAATAGGCCCCAGTGACCCTTCTGCCCTTTTGAAGATAGTCTACCAATAGCACACCGTCTGAATCCTAAAAGATGGAAGCCATCACTTTGCCTGCAGACAGAACCACCCTAGCTTTCTTTGGATGTGGAGATCCATGATGTTTCCACTGCTTTGACTGTTCTTTGGTTTCTGGTTGAAAATGATGAACCCAAGTCTCATCCATAGTCACAAATTGCTGAAGAAACTTTTCAGGATCTGCAGAAAATGGTCAAGATCGTCTCTTGATATGTTGAGACGATGTCGTTTGTGATCAGCTCCAAGAAATTTCGGGACCCATTGAGCAGTCCTTTGTCATTTGAAGATCATTGTGATTAATGGCATGAACACGTTCCTGGGAGATGCTCAACTCAGTAGCAATGTACCGTTCAGTTAGTCGTCGATCCTCCATTATCATGTCATGGATTCTCCCAGTGGTTTCATCGGTGGTTACAGTTCTGGGTCTTCCTGGACGGGGATACTTTTCCAGACTCTCCCTTCCATGTTTGAATTGAGCTGCCCATTTCTTCACTGTGCTATAAGAAGGGGCACTCTCCCTTAGAGTCTCTACCATATCCTCATGGATCTCCTTTAATGATAACCCTTTGATGCAGAGGCAGCGAATGACTGTTTGATGAGAAATGTTATCCATTTTCTCAATTTCTGCCACCCCTTACCACTTCAGTAGCCTGTAAAAAAAAAAAATGGTTGCAGTTAATTTCTTGAAACTTGGTGTTTGATCTTCTTCTTCTTCTTCTTCTTCGTTCACTTCTACCACCAAAAACCGCACTGTGAACCTACTGAATTCACGCCTGTGGTCCTCGTTAGGTCCCGTGGTCCCCTGTGTGGTCCAAAATAGACTACACGAGATCCACGAGAGGACCACAAGGGGTTCAGAGTATCACAGTGCTTTAGCCTGTATTCTTGGTGGGTCTCGGAAGCGGGATTGCGTGACACCGTGGTTTTCATTGCACCAGTTTAGTCTAGGGTTGGACTTTCTCACCGGAAGACCTCGACGTGTTTAGGATATCAGTGCATCCCCGCTGGGTGAGAGGCGTTAGCCCACCCAGGCCAGAGTTGGACCTTCTCACCGGAAAACCTCGACGTGTTTTGAGATACCCGTGTATCACCGCCGGGTGAGAGGTGGTTGCCCATCCAGTCCAGGGTTGGACTTTCTCACCGGAAAACCTCAGCATGATTAGGATACGCAAACATCCCCGCCGGGTGAGAGGTGGTTGCCTATCTAGACTTCCCTGGTCCATTGTCTCCGACTTCAGCATTTTGCGGTCGTGGCCGCTACCCTTCCTAGTTGTGACCAGGATGGAGCTTTTGTCCAGGAGGACGAATCCTCGCCACTAGTGACTTCTACCCCTGGGTTGAGCTGGTTTAGGCATTATCCCAGTATGGGCGTGTTTGGGACGGGACCGACCTCTAGGGCAGAGGTACTGTGACATGCATAGCCTTCAAGATTCACCCCTGGTATGAGCCGGTTTAGGCAAAATTCACCAGTATGGGTGTTTATCAGGCGTTACTGACCTCTAGAGCGGAGGTGGCATGACATGTCTAGCCATCAAGTTCCACCCCTGGTGTGTGCCGGTTTAGGCATATTTCACCAGTGTAGGTGCATTTCGGACGTGGGCGGCCTCTAGAGCAGAGGTGCCGTGGTATAGCTCTCGTAGCGATACTACTGGACATACCAGGTTAAACTTCACTTTCCACCACTTTTTCCCATCGGCGCCACACAGCAACCTTTATTTCTTTTCCGCATTTACTTCCTTAACCGGGAGGAGCTTCACTCCACGCCCGGCATTTGAGGAGTCTCGACAGTAGTGTCTTAACCTCTGGGACAAGCCGGTTCATGCATTTCACCCGATATGACTGCACTCAGGACGTGGCCGACCTCCAGACCAGAGGTGCCGTGATTTGACTGTTTGCTTCGCTTTATCCTTTCTACCACCTTTTCCGCAGTGATGCTGCGCGGCAACCTCATTTGCAAATTTCTTCATTGGCCGGGAGGAGCACCGCTCCACGCACGGCAGCTGAAGATCTCGCCAACAGCGGCAGATGAGCTACCAAACGTGACACTCATCTACCCTAAGTAACTGGTTTTCAGGCGCCAGATATTCGCCCTCGCCCCTTCTCCTGTCAGTTTAAACAGTTCTGCCACGGGAAGGCCAGGAGCTGGACTTGACTGTCAGAGGCTGTTTGTGGCGCGTTTGCAGTCCTTAGAACCGGTGTTTGATCTTACATTAACCTGATCTACAAATGCACCTAATATCAACTGTGTGTTTCAAGTATTTGTACCTTATGCCGAGAACTTATCAAGTAACCCTCGTATATATTATATGCATAATGTATGAATGAATTATCTTTATTTTTAAAGGGTAAAGAATTGGACACACAGGCCCGTCTTACATTCTGCCCTACAATCACTTCCTTAGCACTCGTATGAACACATATAGTCCTCATATACATCTATGCGTCCATCCTCTAAGTTCAAAAAGAACATTCCTCCAAAACTCCCGCTAGAACTTCTCTCGTGACCAAATTCAGCAATAACTCACTTACATGGCGAAATAACTAGCACTGACACCGTCACTCGCCTACACGTGTACCGTAGTAACACCCGAGCCACCATGACACACCTAGTAATACGTACACAGCTGTATCATGAACCTACTACATAAATGTATCCTGAGCCTACTACACAGTTTTATCATGAACCTAGTACACGCCAATATCATGAACATAGTACACAGCTGTAAGCATGGACCTACTATATAACTGTATCCTGAGCCTACTACACGGTTGTATCCTGAACCTACTTCACAGTTGTATCATGAGCTTACTACACAGTTGCGTCATGAACCTACTACACAGCTGTATCAGGAACCTGGTACACAGTTGTATCATGAACCTACTACACAGCAGTATCTTGCACCTACTACACAGCTGTATCATGAACCTAGTACACAGCTGTGTGATGAACCTAGTACACGCCGGTATCATGAATATAGTACACAGATGTATCATGAACCTACTACGTAGCTGTATACTGAGCCTACTACACAGTTGTATCATGAACTTACTACACATATGTATTATGAACCTACTACACAGCTGTATCAAGAACCTGGCAGTGTTCGTGGATAGCGTGACGAATGCCAGGCCCTGATTCTACTTTTCTAAACTTTTGTATTTATGTGGATAGTAAATACACAGACAGACAGACAGACAGACAGACAGACAGACAAGCAGACAGGCAGGACAGAGAGAACAGGGCAGGACAGAACAGAACAGAACAGAACAAGACAAGACAGTACAGACAGGATAGGACAGTGAGAACAGGACAGAACAGAACAGGACAGGACAGAACAGAACAAGACAGCACAGTACAGACAGGACAGGACAGGCAGTACAGACAGGACAGTAAGACAGTACAGTACAAACAGGACAGTACAAACAGGACAGGACAGGACAGACAGGACAGTACATACAGGACAGGACAGACAGTACAGTACAGACAGGATAATACAGACAGTACAGTACAGACAGTACAGTACAGACAGGACAGGACAGACAGGACAGGACAGTAAGGACAGGACAGTACAGGACAAGACAGACAGGACAGGACAAGACAGGACAGGACAGGGCAGGGCAGGACAGGACAGGACAGGACAGAACAGGACAGGACAGGGCAGGATAGTACAGACAGGACAGGGCAGGATAGTACAGACAGGACAGGACAGTACAGACAGGACAGGACAGGACAGAACAGGACAGGGCAGGATAGGACCGACAGACAGACTAGTATATGTTTTCATGGCGTAATCTCTCACTGACTAATAATAATTCTCCACAAAATTCTTCCACAAATCCTTCCACTCTGTTCAATGTACGCTCACTTTAAATGTATACCTGCTCTACTTGTCTTGTGTCTCTTGTCTTTATATATGTCTCTTTATGTATTATGGGTTCAGTTGTTGGTCTCCGCTTGTTTTAATAGCCTGTCTCTGCCAGCCATCACATATTTTGGATGGCAATAATACAACCGTACGCTAAAAAAAGTTCTCTAAAACTTCATATTTTAAAAAAAAAGTAATAAAGCATCAACTTATGTTAACTGTCAGCTGAAGTGATGATTAACGTTGGTGATTAACGGTTTATTATGCAGCAGTTTTCAGTCTGTGTTACTCTCGGTGGAAGCTTCTAGTCGCATGTGGAAATTTAAAGTATGGAGGAGGGGGGGGTGTTATTATCTTGGAAAAAGTGGAATGAATGTTGAGTTAAGAGCCGTGGAAGAGCACCATTCTGCTGGCTGCATGTGGAGAGACGTGATTATAAAAAAAAAAATAGATTCTCTGCACCAGACAGGGTAGATTGCCCCATAGACACAGATCTTGTCTGCTTAAATGTCTTGTCTGTTCATCTGTATCATCACTGTTCACATTATATTCTTGCTGTTTGACAATTACTTGCTGTTTTACCACTCTTGCTGTTTGACAATTACTTGCTGTTTTACCACTCTTGCTGTCTGACAATTACTTGCTGTTTTACCACTCTTGCTGTTTGACAATTACTTGCTGTTTTACCACTCTTGCTGTTTGACAATTACTTGCTGTTTTACCACTCTTGCTGTCTGACAATTACTTGCTGTTTTACCACTCTTGCTGTTTGACAATTACTTGCTGTTTTACCACTCTTGCTGTCTGACAATTACTTGCTGTTCGATCATTCTTGCCGCTTGCCCGTTATTGCTGTTTGACCTTACTTGCCGTTTCCCTGTTATTTTGCTGTTCATCAGTTTACCAGTTCTTGCCGTTTGATCATTCTTGATGTTTACAAGTTTTTGATGTTTAACAGCTCTATGATATCCACCAAATTCATATAGTCCTCTCAGCCAAGTCGCACCAGGTGGATGTCTGGATAATGTATTTAATATTAAAAAACTTAACTATCAAGAAATACATTAATTAATTTTTAAGCACATGGTGTATGCGTGTGTAAGTGCATAATGTTAGAAAAAAGATTTTTGTCATAAATTTGTCAGATATCACAGGAGACAAGAGTGTATGTTTAACCGTTACTATTCAGTGAGAGAAAGACTTAGTAGAGAAACCGACCAATTTTAAGGCCAATTTTGACTTAGTTGAGTGCTGTATATTGATTTTTTTTTTGGTTTAACTGTTGTTACTACTTAGAAAGTACACATTCCTTCTTTAACAACGATTGTCTCTACTTGCAGTCTTCCAAAATAATATGAGAGAGAGAGAGAGAGAGAGAGAGAGAGAGAGAGAGAGAGCCTTAGAGAAGATAAAGGAAAAGCGAGAGAGCGAGAATGAGGGGGAGGGGGGAAAAAGAGAGTAGACAGAGATAGAGACAGAGGAAGAGAAATTAAATTGATAGAGAGACAAAGAGAGAAAACTTAAAAGCGAGGAAGAGAGATAGACAGACAGACAGACAGACAGACAGACAGACAGATAGATAGATAGATAGATAGATAGATAGATAGATAGATAGATAGATAGATAGATAGATAGATAGATAGATAGATAGATAGATAGATAGATAGAAGCACAGTAATATACATGAGGAAGAGTGCCACTGCAACATGAAAAGATGAGAACCACAACATTACATGCCACGTCTCACATAAAGTCCAAAACTACGTGTAACACAATCACAATCCGGCTTTGTACTCTCTTAGCTACACTCACTGAGAATGGTTTTCACGTTAATTTTTCTGTATGCTGTGGTAAGTGGAGTCAATGCTTATTATTATTATCAGTGTATTAATGTTTTGGTACTTTGATTTGCTTTACAACATAACATAGTTTTTCTGTACTGAAATATTTTGAACATCATTACATAACGAAAACCATATATGAAACCAATGACAAAATCAATATAAAAAACAGCAATGTTCTTCATTAAATGACAGAATAAAGAAAAGACAAGCAGATAACATGATCATGAATACAGTCTAAAAGACAAGAGAAAATGCTGCATAGACAAGGGAACAATGACACACAAGCAGTAGTCTCTGCTCTGAAGATGTTGCTGATCGTTGGAGCTAAAGTTTATTGTTTACAACATGTTCATGTATGATCCTTTCATGGCTATCTATCTATCTATCTATCTATCTATCTATCTATCTATCTATCTATCTATCTATCTATCTATCTATCTGCCTCTTTGCCTGTCTATTTATATGTCTATCTACGTATCTGTCTGTCTATCTACGTATATGTCTGACTGTATATCTATCCATCTATTTGTCTGTCAAATGTCTGTCTGATAATCTATCTTTGATGCAGGAGTTTAGAAACAGTTTCAAAATTTTTTTTCTAAAAAACTAAATTTACCTACGCCTGTGCAGTTTGTCATTCCTTTGATCTTTCTATATGTCACTGAAACTCTTTTCTATACTGTTCTGTCCGCCTAAATTTTCTTCTCTTTGTTTTGTCTACATAGTCCACATATTCTAATATTACTGTTAGCATACAACATATAGTCTCAACATCCCAGCAATGCTGGTAAAAGTCTCAACATTCCAACATTACTAATACATTCTCAATATCCTAACATTCCTGGTACTGTCTCAACATACCAACATTTCTGGTATAGTCAGCATCATAACATTACCAGTAAAGTCTCTAACCGGTAAAATCTAACATTAAAGTCTCAACATCCTAACATTACTGATAAAGTCTCAACATTCTAACATGCACTAAACAAGTCTTGACATTCTAACATAATATGTTGGCTTGACTTCATATTCTTGAGGAAAAAAGCGACTTGCGACTATGGATATTTTTGTTGTATAATTTATCTTTAACACGAAATTATATGTAATTAAATACATAAATAATAATAATAAAATATTCGAGGGCAAGTCAATAAATATCCGCATAGACTGAAACCAATTGAAAATTCATTGTATGTTTTTGGGCGGTATAGAACACTTACGAGACAGGCCACTGCAGCCTACTAAACCACCTACATCAATGCAAAATGTCTCACACAGACGAGTGTCCATGTGGCAGCGGAGTCTAGACTCCAGAACATATCCTTGAAGAGTGCAGCAAACGTTACCAGGTGTGACAAGCTAAGAAATGACACCATAAGACATGTGGTAGGAACTACATCATGTCTACTACGCATAAAGAAGCAAAGAACCAAGTGGTTCGGCCACTTAATGAGAAAGACGCACTCACAGCCAGCCGCGAGAGCCTTCAACCAAAGAACTACAGGACACAGATCAAGAGGAAGAACTAGAAGGAGATGGATAGTTGGTATAAGAAAGACACTCGCTAATCATGGCATGACCATCTCTGAGGCCACCCATTTGGGCCGCACAGGCCAGTTGCATCTTCCTCGACACTTCATGATACAAGAGGAAGGTTCAAGTAAGTTAGATAACCATTGCATGCTGGGCTACAGCTTTAGGTTCTAATTTCGCACCAGCTGATGCTGCTACATACCGCACCCCCCCCCCCCCCGCAAAAAAAAATGTGCAATGAAGTTTGATTTGTTTTATGTTTGTTCAGATTTGCGACTTGTTTATTGACTTGCTCTCATAGTATACACTGTGTTGTTACAGCGTCTGTCTCATTTAATTCACTTCACATCTTGCACACATGGGTGTATTCTGAGAGCAATGAGGCCCATCTCTAGGCCAGTAGCACAGCATGGCCGTTTCTTCAAGTTCAAGTTGAAGTTCATGATTTGGACAAAAACAAAACAAAAAAAAAACAATGCAAAATTTATGAAAGACAATAATCACCTCCTATCAAATTTTCTGCAGCAACAACAATGTTTACAATGGTAATAGCAATGTTTACAATGTTAATAGCAATGTTTACAGTGGTACTAGCAATGTTTACAGTGGTACTAGCAATGTTTATTACAATGGTAACAGCAATGTTTACAGTGTTAACGGCAATGTTTACAATGGCAACAGCAATGTTTACAATGGTAATTTCTTCACACATGCCTCACTTTGGTTAATTTCTTTACACACGCCTCACTTTGGTTAATTTCTTCACACACGCCTCACTTTGGTTAATTTCTTCACACACGCCTCACTTTGATAATTTCTTCACACACGCCTCACTTTGGTTAATTTCTTTACACACGCCTCACTTTGATAATTTCTTTACACACGCCTCACTTTGGTTAATTTCTTTACACACGCCTCACTTTGATAATTTCTTCACACACGCCTCACTTTGGTTCATTTCTTCACACACGCCTCACTTGATAATTTCTTCACACACGCCTCACTTTGATAATTTCTTCACACACGCCTCACTTTGATAATTTCTTTACACACGCCTCACTTTGGTTAATTTCTTCACACACGCCTCACTTTGATAATTTCTTTACACACGCCTCACTTTGATAATTTCTTCACACACGCCTCACTTTGGTTAATTTCTTTACACACGCCTCACTTTGGTTAATTTCTTTACACACGCCTCACTTTGATTAATTTCTTTACACACGCCTCACTTTGATTAATTTCTTCACACACGCCTCACTTTGGTTAATTTCTTCACACACGCCTCACTTTGGTAATTTCTTCACACACGCCTCACTTTGATAATTTCTTCACACACGCCTCACTTTGATAATTTCTTTACACACGCCTCACTTTGGTTAATTTCTTCACACACGCCTCACTTTGATAATTTCTTTACACACGCCTCACTTTGATAATTTCTTCACACACGCCTCACTTTGGTTAATTTCTTTACACACGCCTCACTTTGGTTAATTTCTTTACACACGCCTCACTTTGGTTAATTTCTTCACACACGCCTCACTTTGGTTAATTTCTTCACACACGCCTCACTTTGGTTAATTTCTTCACACACGCCTCACTTTGGTTAATTTCTTCACACACGCCTCACTTTGATAATTTCTTCACACACGCCTCACTTTGGTTAATTCCTTCACACACGCCTCACTTTGGTAATTTCTACACATACGCCTCACTTTGATAATTTCTTCACACACGCCTCACTTTGATAATTTCTACACACACGCCTCACTTTGATAATTTCTTCACACACGCCTCACTTTGATAATTTCTACACACACGCCTCACTTTGATAATTTCTTCACACACGCCTCACTTTGATAATTTCTTCACACACGCCTCACTTTGATAATTTCTACACACACGCCTCACTTTGGTTAATTTCTTCACACACGCCTCACTTTGATAATTTCTTCACACACGCCTCACTTTGATAATTTCTTCACACACGCCTCACTTTGATAATTTCTTCACACACGACTCACTTTGATAATTTCTTCACACACGCCTCACTTTGATAATTTCTTCACACACGCCTCACTTTGGTTAATTTCTTCACACACGCCTCACTTTGATAATTTCTTCACACACGCCTCACTTTGATAATTTCTTCACACACGCCTCACTTTGATAATTTCTTCACACACGCCTCACTTTGATAATTTCTTCACACACGCCTCACTTTGCTTTCAGTTGCTGTGGAATAACGCCAGCAGGGACGCTGTGTACTGTGATCCAGAAGACACTTCTTCCTGTAGCAGGGAGAAGTACTTGAGTCGTCCCCAGTATCAGCTAGAGCGTATCAAGGACAAGTACTTCAGGAAGTTCGGAAGGTATTCGAAACCTACTGAAGGGAACATTAAACAGATGTCGGAGATTTCTATTCACATGAAGGACACGCACTCCACCAATATTACATGTGGGGTTTTGGGTGATGAAGAGAAAAAACTGATGGCTATGGAGTGGAGTATCGCTGGAAATGAGGTCCCAGATAAGCTGTGGCCATGGCAGGTTATGATTAAAAGTAGAACGCAAATTTGTGGAGGAGTTCTCATTTCTGATAGTTGGATTATTACTGCGGCCCAATGCGTGGACAGAACAGACTTTATTGTTTTGGGAGCAAAGGTCATTAATACCTTGAAAAACCACTCCTTGGTAGAGAAACCCTCGGCTGAGTTAATCCACAAGGAGTACAGGAAAGACAGATACGGCCACGACATTGGGCTCCTCAAGCTCCAAAACCCGGTTCGATTCACCGACTTTATCCGACCTGTCTGCGTCCTGGCGTGGAACTCAACCGTTCGGCTCTCCGGCTGCTTCTTTACCACCTGGGGCTTCTACGACGCCTTAAATTTCGGCCTGCACGACGACCTTCATGCCTTCCCAGTGCAGGTCTACGACCAGTACGAGTGCCACTTCCGGTGGATCATAACAGGGCGGAACGTCACGAACGGAGATCTGTGCGTGAGATTCGATTACTCTGGTCCTGGGCCTGATCTGTGCAGCCAAGATTCTGGGGGCCCCCTGATCTGTAAACTTGATGAAGTACACTACGTGATTGGAGTGACGAGTTTTGTGCAGAGCGGTTGCCGGAAACGTTTCCTGCCTGATTTATTTGCCAGAGTTTCATATTTCGAGAACTGGATTTTACGCAAAATTTTGTAGTTCACCATACATACATAACAAAGCATCTAAATTAAGTACCGTATATAGCAAAGCACCTAAATTGAGTACTATACACAGCAAACCATCTAAATTGAGCACCATACATAGTCTTGCAGCCATCTTCGATTTGGTCTTCCTCTCTTTCTTTTGCCCATTATGTACCATTCCATGATGGTCTTCTCTAGATTATCATGACGTTTAATGTGTCCCAAATATTTAAGTTTTCTCTCTTTAATCCTCTTTACTAGCCAGCCTTCTTCAATATTAAGTTCTTGTAGTATGGATATATTTGTTCTTTTTTGTGTCCATAATATTTGAAGAACTCTTCTGTAGCATTAACATTCAAAGGAATTTATGTATTTCTAGCTGTTTTGTTAAGTGTCCAGGTCTCACAGGCATATGTTGCGATGGGAAAGATGCATGCCTTTAAAAATCGTATTTTTGTAGTTCTGTCTATTCCTCTCCACAGATTCTTTAGTTATTTTACTTTCTGGAGAGCGATGGATGTCCTCCTTTTAATTTCCCTCATTGTATCTCTATTATTAGTTAGTAATGATCCTAGATATTTGTGTTGTTATAGATAATAACAAAATACACAGCGCGTTTATATCGTGCACATTCATTCATTCATTCAACACAAGAAATAACAGTAGTATGTGTAAAGTAAATACTATATAAAGTTGTTAGGGTATCGTTAAACATACGGGATCAATGGCAGTAACAGGTGCTTGATCTAATGTCTGTGCTTGTTCGTTGGATTTGTTGATAGGTGTCAGTCAGTCAGTCATTTGCATATCCCTTGAGGAACTTTGTCTCCCTAACAGCTCTCATGCAGGCCTCTCCGTTGTAAGCAAGATTACCTGCTTCTGATGCATCCATCTGCAGATTACCAACGATGTCTTGCATCCATCTTCGCCTTGGTCATCCTCTCTTTCTTTTTCCCATTATGTACCATTCCAAGACTTGTCTTCTCTAAATTCTCATGACGTTTAATGTGTCCAAAAGATTTCAGTTTTCTCTGTTTAATCCTCTTTACTAGCCAACATTCTTCACTGTTAAGTTCTTGTAGTACATTTATATATAGTGTTCATAATATTTGAAGGACTCTTCTGTAGCATTTACATTCAAAGGCCTTTATGTGTTTCTCATCTGTTTTGTTAAATGTCCAGGTCTCACAGGCGTATGTTGGGATGGGAAAGATGCATGCCCGTAAAAATCGTATTTTTGAAGTTTTGTCTGCTCCTCTCCACAGATTCTTTAGTTATTGTACTTTTTGAAGAGCGAAAGATGTCCTCCTTTTAATTTCCGTCATTGTATCTCTATTATTAGTTAGTAATGATCCTAGATATTTGTGTTGTTATAGATAATAACAAAATACACAGCGCGTTTATATCGTGCACATTCATTCATTCATTCAACACAAGAAATAACAGTAGTATGTGTAAAGTAAATACTATATAAAGTTGTTAGGGTATCGTTAAACATACGGGATCAATGGCAGTAACAGGTGCTTGATCTAATGTCTGTGCTTGTTCGTTGGATTTGTTGATAGGTGTCAGTCAGTCAGTCATTTGCATATCCCTTGAGGAACTTTGTCTCCCTAACAGCTCTCATGCAGGCCTCTCCGTTGTAAGCAAGATTACCTGCTTCTGATGCATCCATCTGCAGATTACCAACGATGTCTTGCATCCATCTTCGCCTTGGTCATCCTCTCTTTCTTTTTCCCATTATGTACCATTCCAAGACTTGTCTTCTCTAAATTCTCATGACGTTTAATGTGTCCAAAAGATTTCAGTTTTCTCTGTTTAATCCTCTTTACTAGCCAACATTCTTCACTGTTAAGTTCTTGTAGTACATTTATATATAGTGTTCATAATATTTGAAGGACTCTTCTGTAGCATTTACATTCAAAGGCCTTTATGTGTTTCTCATCTGTTTTGTTAAATGTCCAGGTCTCACAGGCGTATGTTGGGATGGGAAAGATGCATGCCCGTAAAAATCGTATTTTTGAAGTTTTGTCTGCTCCTCTCCACAGATTCTTTAGTTATTGTACTTTTTGAAGAGCGAAAGATGTCCTCCTTTTAATTTCCGTCATTAGCCACAAGAGGAATACTCCATATCTGACGACCACTCCCCCCCCCCCAGCATACAGCCTGTATTTCACTATAATGAGGTCCCGTACCCCTGGGACATGGTCTGTGGATCTTCTACTCTAGAAGTAGGGAAAATTTGGTTGAGGCCAACTTCATAAGATTTCATCACAGACGGGGCCCACCTCCACCTCACCCTCTTACCCCCTCCTCTAGCAGCACAAGGACAGTGTTAAGACCATTACATATATATATGGAAAATTAAGATCTACGAAACTTACCTGTCAAGTTTTGATGTTTGTGTTTGTCGCAGTAGCAGAGTGTAGGTTCTAACTTGATGTTTGTGTTTGTCGCAGTAGCAGAGTGTAGGTTCTAACTTGATGTTTGTGTTTGTCGCAGTAGCAGAGTGTAGGTTCTAACTTGATGTTTGTGCTTGTCGCAGTAGCAGAGTGTAGGTTCTAACTTGATGTTTGTGCTTGTCGCAGTAGCAGAGTGTAGGTTCTAACTTGATGTTTGTGCTTGTCGCAGTAGCAGAGTGTAGGTTCTAACTTGATGTTTGTGCTTGTCGCAGTAGCAGAGTGTAGGTTCTAACTTGATGTTTGTGCTTGTCGCAGTAGCAGGGTGTAGGTTCTAACTTGATGTTTGTGCTTGTCGCAGTAGCAGAGTGTAGGTTCTAACTTGATGTTTGTGCTTGTCGCAGTAGCAGAGTGTAGGTTCTAACTTGATGTTTATGTTTGTCTCAGTAGCAGAGTGTAGGTTCTAACTTGATGTTTGTGCTTGTCGCAGTAGCAGAGTGTAGGTTCTAACTTGATGTTTGTGCTTGTCGCAGTAGCAGAGTGTAGGTTCTAACTTGATGTTTGTGCTTGTCGCAGTAGCAGAGTGTAGGTTCTAACTTGATGTTTGTGCTTGTCGCAGTAGCAGAGTGTAGGTTCTAACTAACTTTGTTTTGTGTGTTCACTCTAATCATGATCGGTTGTTTTCGCCTGCGTAATAAAATACTTGCAAAATTAATTCACGGTCTTCATCAGTTTCATCTATTGTTATGTCACGTCGTGTTGTGTCACGTTGTGTTTTGTCATGTTGTCCTGTGCCACGTGAATGGAAACGGGCTCTTCAGCGTAAATCAGGATACAATGTTAAGTTGTTTTAGTGCTCGAACGATAAGATTTTATTTCTGTTATATACATATATATATATATATATATATATATATATATATATATATATATATATAATATATATATATATATATATATATATCTGGGGTTTGTAATGCTTTCTGAGCGTCTAGCTCACTTGCGTGAAATTACTAGAACCAGGGACACTCTTTCTAAACATCTATTAGACATTGTATTAAAATCTTGGAGACAAGGGACACTCTTTCTAAACATCTATTAGACATTGTATTAAAATCTTGGAGACAAAGGACACTCTTTCTAAACATCTATTAGACATTGTATTAAAATCTTG
The DNA here is from genome assembly GCA_009760885.1 of Achatina immaculata. Taxonomy (NCBI): domain Eukaryota; kingdom Metazoa; phylum Mollusca; class Gastropoda; order Stylommatophora; family Achatinidae; genus Lissachatina; species Lissachatina immaculata. Next base: position 20,005,708 of record CM019694.1, read on the forward strand.
GAGACCAGGGACTCTCTTTCTAAACATCTATTAGACATTGTATTAAAATCTTGGAGACAAGGGACACTCTTTCTAAACATCTATTAGACATTGTATTAAAATCTTGGAGACCAGGGACTCTCTTTCTAAACATCTATTAGACATTGTATTAAAATCTTGGAGACCAGGGACTCTCTTTCTAAACATCTATTAGACATTGTATTAAAATCTTGGAGACCAGGGACTCTCTTTCTAAATATCAAAATCTTGATGACCAAGGACTCTCTTTCTAAACATCAAAATATTGGATACCAAGAACTCTCTTTCTAAACATCTGTTAAACATTTTATTAAAATCTTGGCGCACAGGGACTCTCTTTCTAAACATCAAAATTTTGGAGCCAGGGATATAAATGGACATAGTGCCTCCATACTATGAGTAAATTATGCGCGTGGAGATACAACAGAGCTATCGAAATGCAACTATAACTTGTAGATTACGTCTGATATTCATACAATTCATCTAGTGTGGGGTAGACATGATCACAAACCATCTCCAATCTCAAGTTCTTATACTCTTTTTTCTCTAGTCATGCATATCAACAATAGTTCATTGATATAAAGCACAGTAGAATGAGTAAATAAAAGTCTTGACGTTTAATCAACACAACATACAAGAATACATGAAAGTGCATTCATGCGTGAGTGCATGTACTGGCCACGCTTGGCCTGATCGTTTTAATCTTGACAAAAATCACCATTCGGTTCATCATTAGCTCCTATAACGTGGACTACAGCTATACACTAACAGAATACGACGTCTACACACCACAGCTGACAGAAACCCATCATCAAAACTTCTGTACAGTTCCCTGCATCATCAAAAAAAAAAATAAATGCTTATATACCATAGTCAAGAGCGACGGACCAATCTGATCTATGGGTAAAGACACCACTATGAGGTTCCATGACAACAGTTGATTCAAAGGAATGCTCTTGGTACCATTGATCATCATCAGCTTACAAGCTCTAGTATTCTATGCCACAGACAGTCACCGACACGGGGCCCCTCTGCTTCTGGTCGTGGTATTGTTAGTTGCTGGCATCTTTCGTACATGAGTACCATGTGGCCCCGGTCTTGTGGAACACTGCAGCAGGTGGTAACTGCTTCTAGTAATCATAATGTGAATGGCAACACTCTGCAGCTCAGCCTCTGAGACTATTCGGGCGAAGCAGAAACAGGCTGCGTTGAAGCAGTGTCGCGCTGGCTAATTGGAACGAAGTCGCAAAGTCCTGACATGATAAACTTATCGGGCAACTCCAAGAACAACACTCGCAGCCACGGACGAACGAAGATCTTCAAGCAGTCAAGGCAGGCCTTCAGAACACACAAGGTTTACTGCACGCATACAGGTTATGATGAAGTAAGAGGATGATCAAAATATGTCCAGTTATCATTAAAATTAATCACGATAACATGTAGAACACAGTTACAAGCGGGTCTGGAACATAACGTTACATACCTTAAGAACTCCAAATGTCTATCACGCAACTAACCACTAAACAACGCAATCACATGAACACACAATAAAAAAAAACGACATCTTAAGTGACAACGATAACAGCGACCGCGTGACTCTAACTTACAACAAAGACTAGACTAGAAAGCCAAGATTTCTTGCTCAAGACTCACTCAGAATTCATCAGTTCCACGTGTAACACCTGATGTATAGCATATCTCAAAGAAATACTCTATAATGGAAACCCATTTGCGGAACACAACAATTCAAGGGCTTTAACTTACAAAAATTTAAGTAGGGTTGCTCACATTGTCGAGTAAAGTATTACCAATCTTCCTCATTCAAGCAGCAGCTCGATCTGGCCAGGCCAGGACTACAAATGCTGCCTGTACGATTTCTTGACCACAGGACTTAATACGTCTTAACTTCCTTGTCTGTTTGTGTATAATTAGCTGACCTTAACCAAACTGTTGAAATCACCAAAACCATAGAAAACAAGCTGAATTCTTTCCAGACTATATGTTTACGAGGAATTAGAAGAATATTTTGGCCAAACACCATAAGAAATAACATCTTGTTGGCAGAAATGCAGATGAAGCCACTGACAGCAATTATTGAGGAAAGATGCTGGCGATGGTTGGGACATGTGCTCCTACTGACTGACAACTCACTACCAAAAATAGCATTAAGATGGACACCACAGTGGAACAGAAGTAAGGGTAGACCAAAAGAGACATGGAGAAGAACAACAGAAAGGATGTTTAGCAATAGAGGGCTCACCTGGGCAAGAGCAGAAAAAAAGGCAAAGGACAGGCATTTGTGGAAAACCCTTGCGGAAGCCCCATGTGCCCTGGGCACTTAAGGTTCAGAGAGAGAGAGAGAGAGAGAGAGAGAATGAATGAATAATCTTTATTTTTAAAGGGTAAAGAATTGGGCACGCAGGCCCATCTTACATTCTGCCCTGAGAGAGAGAGAGAGAGAGAGAGAGAGAGAGAGAGAGAGAGAGAGAGCCAAACTGTTAATTCCTTTAAGGGATAAAAAACACTGTTCAAATTATTAGTAGAAATGAATCAAACTCTTGGAGCCAGGAAATCTTATCTCTTTCTAACATGTGGGAGACATGTATATCAGAATCTTGGAGCTAAGAACTCTAATCTCTTTCTAACATGTGGAAGATATATATATATATATATATATATATATATATATATATCTTTGATCTAAGAACTCTAATCTCTTTCTAACATGTGGGAGACATATATATATATATATATATATATTGGAGCCAGGAACTCTACACGCTTTCTAAACATGTAGTACACGTACAGTATATATATATATCTTGGAGCCAGAAACACTACACGCTTTCTAAACAAGTAGTACACATACAGTATATATAGATCTTGAAGCCAGAAACACTACACGCTTTCTAAACAAGTAGTACACATACAGTATATATAGATCTTGAAGCCAGAAACACTACACGCTTTCGAAACATCAATTGCATATACGTACATTAACATTTTTTGGCAAACGATTTACTGTGTGTGTATGCGCCTATCTTCTCCCTTTTATTTGAAGACAACGAATGTAATGAAGTTACAGTAATACAACTTTTAAACTGTTATTATTTTTGACGAAATTACGCGCTTACTTCCCCTGAATCATGAATGTTCCGCTGTCCATTTTCCTTAATCTAACCTAGGACCAAATTTATGAAGGAACACATGAAACTTATATATACTGGTAGTTTTTAATTAAAATTACTATAAAAGTTAGACAGACAGACAGACAGACAGATGGATAGATAGATAGATAGATAGATAGATAGATAGACAGATAGACAGACAGATAGATAGATAGATAGATAGATAGAGATAGATAGATAGATAGATAGATAGATAGATAGATAGATAGATAGATAGAAGCCCTGCTGAACATTAAATTTCCCTAAGGCGATAAATACTAAAAAGCTATGCTCCACTGACAGAAATTTAGAAAAAAAATAGAAACAGGATGACCAGCGTAAAATTCATACCCGCCTCCCTCCCTCCTGCTGCCACAGACTTCTTTCCCCTGTAGCATTTTCCTCCATCCTTGAAACTACCCCGCAATAGCCACTTTCCGCTGTTTTTTTTTGTTTTTTGTTCAGACCTGTTATCTTCCGGTGGTAAGATCCATAAAAGCGTCGCTTCAAGATCAGATTTATAGTCTCTCTTACACCAGACAGCCAACACGATCTCCAACTGTTGGTTACACTGACACGTCACACGTACCTGGGAGTTTCCACCTGCCTGGGCTTGCCTGACTGTAGAACTTTTTGTTTTGGGGACAGACAGACAGACATAGATAGATAGATAGATAGATAGATAGATAGATAGATAGATAGATAGATAGATAGATAGATAGATAGATAGATAGATAGATAGATAGATAGATCTGAGTTTGAAGACATATATAAATGAAGGAATACCTAATTGTCACAAATGTACCATAGTTCTTGAGTTTCCACTCGAACAGTAAGAGCAGAAATAACTTTCGATGAGTATTACCATGATTATTACTGCAGCTTAATGAAATAAAAATCCCAGAATACATACACAGGCCAGAATTCTTACCCGCGGCTGGGGTACAACTCACTGAATTCAGTTCGAAAAGCCGAGTCGCCAGTGTAATGTTATTTTTGTCTTGTCTTGTGCTGTCTCCCTGTAACTGCGGGCTGGTGTTCTTTGCAGCCGATGTTGTGGAGGTGTTGAGGTACAGTATCGTATCGGCGTGGAAGTGGGTTATGGCAGCTACTTTTTCAGTCCCAGAATACAGCAAAAAAGCAAGGGGTGTGCAATGTTTTATTTTAGCAGACTCCATCACCATGGGGACTATGGCGATCCCTGCCCCGTTAGCCAGGTTATGCCTGTTACTGGGGGTACCAATGGAGAGGTAGGACAGGGTCTTGGTCAGCTGTGGTTCGCTAACCCTGACGCTGGCATAGCAGCTATGGGTGGCTGACTGCCTCACCGGAGAGCATCTTCACCCTTTTATGTGACAGAGGCAGCTATGCATGGTTAGTCTCGTAAACTAATAGACAAAGCACTTTATCCGTTAGACAAAGCACTGTAGACGTTAAACTTTAGACGTTAGAGAACACTTTAAATGTTAAGGGAAGCACATTAGACGCTAGACAAATAAAAATAGAGAGGAAAAAAAAACAAAAGAATCATCGTGACTCTCTAACCACTGACTTTGGTGGGATAAACAAGCACCTAAACTAGTGCTTTACTTCCTACTTGTGCGCCAGTTTTGGTCTTTCCATCTTTCTAAATTCAAACCCGAACAAAACTCTCTTAAAATAGGCCGTGTCAGAGGTGCCGGATAAACGAAGTAGAGGTCACGTTATCTCATTCGTGGTCAGGCAATGTTATGAACGTATCATTGCAGTTTTTGTTTCCCCCCCTCCCAAAAAAAAGCCTTCTTTTGTACATTCCGAAACATCACAGTTATCATCATTGTTGTCGTCTTGCCGTTATCATCATCTCTCGCCCAGATCGTGATCACCAAGCAGAAAAGAAAAATGTCTTAGTTAGTATTAGACCAGTTACTCCCTTTCCCAAAAATATTATTTCACCCCCACCCCTCAACCATCTCACGCGGTAGTTGGCCCATATCCTGGCTTTAATAACCTGGCAGTTCCTAGCACCAGGCGACCAGGCGCAGGTACTTGCAGGGCCCGATTAGGCCTCGTTTTAGCTGTAAATTCTCCGAGTGTGACAAGCAGGTCCTACTCTTGCGTGCTATCCAGGTGTTGTAAATCAAACTCTCTGTTCTAAGCTTAAGCGTTGAGAGCTGTCATGAAGTTTAAGAGTCACAGCTCTGACCCACACAGACATAGTTCCTCCCCCGTCCCGTCCCGTCCCGTCCCCCTCCCCCAACCTTTTCACAATCTTTGGTACACTTTCTGACACAGGAAACTAATCTTACGATCTCTTTCTGAATCTCTCATTTGCACGTGCTCATCTCCAAAGAAAACTAGGACCTCCCTTCAGTTCAGGACAAATTCAGAAATGTTCTCATTTTGAAATAAGAACAGCTTTCAGACATATTTCTACATCGTTTTGATCCAAGGTGAAGGAAAGAACTTTTTGTGACTAATATCGAAACAATTCGTAACAGTTTGATAAAGAAAAGGTAACTTAGAGAAGTGATAAAAGGTTTTACACAGCTTTATTTGGAAATGTGAGGGTACACCAGGTTCCTTCCTGTACAGAATTTGTAACAAGTGAAAAAATGATGATTTTTTGTGATATGAAAAGAATTATCAACAAAAACACTGGCCGTAGTTTTTATTTTTCTTCACCAAGACTTCAAAGGAGTGGATTTCTGTAATGTGGTAACAAAATTATGTTTTACATTGTTGTTGTTGTTGATGATGATAATGATGATGATGGTGGTGGTGGTGATGATGATGATGATGATGGTTGTGGTGGTGGTGATGACGATGATGATGATGGTGTGGTGGTGGTGGTGGTGATGATGATGATGATGATGATGATGATGATGATGATGATGATGAATGTGTTTGTTGCTGTAACACAGACACTGTCAGGGTTTGCCAATGAATTACAAATGTTTTCTTCGAGTGGACTTGAAAAAAAAAAAACAGAAAAGCTTTTCGAAAGACCTGACCACTATGGAAATCACAGTGTGCCCTGTCCTGTTCCACGGGTTGAGAATGCTGCAAGGAACACAAAGGGAGAGATGGGCGTCTAGCTTTTGTTTTGCATGTATGAATATCATTTTGTGTCTATAGTTCTACTGTATAAATGTTCTACTCCATAAATGTTTCAATACATAAATGTTCTACTACATAAATGTTCTGCTACAGAACTACCATTCTGCATCATTGCTCTAACATCGTAGCTTTTAATGAAAAGGATATGTCCAAAATCTTACTTGTTCAGTAAAGTGATTCTGAATCTTATTTTGGCCGTGGACCCCTTATGACTTTAGAACAGCCGTGGACCCCCTTATGACTTTAGAACAGCCGTGGACCCCCTTTATGACTTTAGAACAGCCGTGGACCCCCTTTACGGCTTGAGAACTGCCACGGGATCCCCTTTATGGCTTGACAACCGTCGTGGACTCCTCCTCCCGGTTTTAGAACCGTAGTGAACCTACTTTCCGGCTTTAGTCTCACCGTAGACACCCCTCTACCCCTTTCAGACTTGAGACCCACCGTAGACCCTCTTTCCGGCTTGAGCCCACCGTAGATTCCCTCCATTCCGGCTTTAGACCCACCGTAGATTCCCCTCTTTTCGGCTTGAGACCCACAGTAGATTCCCCCCCTTTCCGGTTTGAGACCCACCGTAGATTCCGCCCCACACCCCTCCGGATTGAGCCCCACCGTAGATTCCCCCCCTTTACGGCTTGAGATCCACCTTAGATTCCCCCCATTCCGACTTGAGCCCCACGGTAGGTTCCCCTTTTCCGGCTTGAGACTCACCGTAGATTCTCCCCTTTTCGGCTTGAGACCCACTGTAGACCACCTTTCCGGCTTGAGACCCAACGTAGAATTCCCCTTTCCGGCTTGAGCCCCACCGTAGATTCCCCCCTTTCCGGCTTGAGACCCACTATAGAATTGAGCCCCACCGTAGATTTCCCAAATTTCCGGCTTGAGACCCACTGTAGAATTCTTGAGCCCCACCGCAGATTTCACCCCTTTCCGACATGAGACCCACTGTAGAATTCTTGAGCCCCACCGTAGATTCCCCCCCCCCTTTCCGGCTTGAGATCTACCGTAGACTCCCTTTTTCGGCTTGAGATCTACCGCAGACTCCCTTTCCGGCTTGAGATCTACCGTAGACTTCCTTTCCGGCTTGAGATCTCCCGTAGACTTCCTTTCCGGCTTGAGATCTCCCGTAGACTTCCTTTCCGGCTTGAGATATACCGTAAAGTAAAGTAAGATAACAAATATTGTAAGATTAAACCTCGAAAAAATCGTAGACAAAGCACTTTAGTGAGACGTGAGAGAAAGAAAAATCACAAGAGAATTACCTGGGATTCGAACACGGACTCCGGTAGGACGAGCAGCCGTCTAGCCACGAGAGAACAGCGTACTATCGACTTAGCCAACTAGCACCCCAAAAAAGGTGTTTTGTTGACATAGTCTTTAGTAACTGCTCAGCAGACATGAGAGATCGTGACACCCGGAAAGAAACGAGGTCGTGACACACAGAAATTCCGTAGCTTAGATTCATTCTCTCTAGCAGGTACCAACTAGACAAACATACACACGTTCTCCTGCCATGTCTGGTGCAAACTTGAACAACAATAACAAACGAACGAATACTTATTACATGAAGTTAGTTTCAGGTATAGTTTTATACAAAACCTCGTAGTTTCCTATTTATAAAAAATTGTTCCCTAGAGATATACCGTAGACTCCCTTTTCGGCTTGAGCCCCGCCGTAATTCCCCTCTTTCCAGCCTGAGACCCACCATAGGAACCCCCCCCCCCTCCCTCTTTTCAGGCTTGAGAACACCTGTGATTCCCTGATTTAAAAAAAAGAATAAACAGAACCCAAGCGATACTAAGATTTTTTTTTTTTTTTTTGGTAAATCGAGCCAATCAAATTTGCTGGTTCGAGAACCCCACAAAATCCTTCTCTGGACTTCCTGGGAGCCCATGGCACCCAAGGTTAAGAAGAAGTTGTAGTTGAAGAACTCTTCATATAATTTTTAAAAATTTTAACAACTGTGTCTCGCCCCACAAACCCCCCCCCCCCCCCCAAAGCATTTCTCCCAGATCTCACAATTTTTGTGACATCATTTACAGGGACCCTGGGGGCGATTTTGATGATAATTATTCTTCAGACTCCTCTTACCCAAGTTACAGCTGCGTGCTTCTTTATGATCCACCTCTAAAACTTGGTTTCAGAAGCCACTAGAAAATGTGGTACCCAATCACCTGTGCCACTCAGTGTAACGTAGATTTACAACGCTGTCATATACACTGAACCTAGACCGGTTTTTATTGTATCTCCTGGTTGGTTCACAAGGATCACGTGATAAAAGAATATGTCAGATGTCAACTTGAAAATCGACAGCGTAGGAAAAGGAGGCAGCAATGCACACGTTGAAGCCAGGATTACTGATCACGTCGGCAGCCGTTCAAGTCTTTTTGATATTTTGTTCTTCGTAAGCAGTTTTATGTTCTAATTTTTCTGTCAGTTCTACGTGAAGCACAGATTTTCATATTTTCTTCTTCTTTATCAAATTTGTCTTCTTTAGAGGTACCTGCGGATACATGTTCATTATAGAACAGGCGGCCTGGTTGGTTGAGTGGTTAGACGCTCGGTCTAACAATTCGGCGGTAGCGGGTTCATGTCCCAGCAGTGGGATTTTTTTCTGTTTCATTCACTCATTCATTCATTTGCATGCTCCTTGGGGAACTTTGCCTCCCTAACAGCACTCCTGTAGGCCTCTCAGTTGTGAGCAAGATGGCCTGCTGCTGATGCATCCATTTGCAGATTATCAACGATGTCTTGCAGCCATATTCACCTTGGTCTTCCTCTCTTTCTTTTTCGCATTATGTACCCTTCCAAGACGGTCTTCTCTAGATTATCATGACGTTTAACGTGTCCAAAATATTTAAGTTTTCTCTATTTAATCCTCTTTACTCGCCAGCCTTTTTCAACATTATGTTCCTGTAGTATGAATATATTTGTTCTTTTTTGTGTCCATGATATTTGAAGAACTCTTCTGTAGCGTTTACATTCAAAGGCATTTACGTGTTTCTCAGCCGTTTTGTTAAGTGTCCAGGTCTCACAGGCATATTTTTACTGGTATACATCAAAAAGGCCCAGGGATCACCCAGCCTCTAAAAATGGGTACCTGAGAAAGCTGGGAAGGTACATTGCGGCCAGGCCTGATACTGAGCACGTGACACTTTCATGTCCGGGTAGTCTTGGAAATAGGGGCCTAAAATCGCATACGCAATATGCCTTAGTGACGTGGAAACGGGGGTTTTGCCTTTTATCTTTTACCTTTTACATGTTCTGAAGTTAAACCTGAAGTTCATTCCGGTGTGTTACCTTTCTGTGCCAATCATCTTTTTACTTCCTATGCTCTGTTTATTTTGACACATCCTGTGACACTGTTAATCTCAGGGACGTCCATTATTCTTGGGACTAATCCTTACATTATATCCTATTTTCATTTCATTGAACGATAGCTGAGTGTGTCCCTTAAGAAAAAAAATTCACATGGAAGAGCTTTTTTTTGTAATCTTTCAAGTTCACATCTATTTCAGTTTCAAAGGACGGAAAGATATAAATCTGCATTACAGCTATCTGTTTTTCTTAATAATGTAGTTGAGTGATTTGTGATATTTGGTATTCCGTACTTGGTTACTCTTTCTCGTCCTTGTTATAATTTTAAGCATCAGTATTCATGTTTGTTTTGAACTGTATCTTCTCTGCTTTGGAGTATGATTGTACTGTGCTTTTAAACAGCCATAATTTTACATTTTGCAAGGAATGCTCGGGCGAACCATGAAAGCAAAACATCACGAAGTATAACGCTGACGTCATCGATGCTGTGGTAGAATACGTGTTTGTCTTACGTGTTACAAAATCCCATTTAAGGTAAGAGATTTGTTTTACTCCTTTATTTTCTTAAATTTCATTTTCACCTGGTACTGTTCTTCCTCAGGACTGGGTGAGGACGCTGCCAGTTCTGGCAGTCAGCGACCCGTAGCTGACATCCTAGCTTCAGGGTTAGCTGGCCAAGACCCTGTCCCACCTCTCAGTTGGTACCCCATTGTAACAGGCCTAGACTGGCTTACGAGACAGGGATCGCCATAGTCCCCATGGTGGTGGAGTTTGCAAAAGAAATGTTGCACATCCCCCCCTGCTTTTTAGCTGTACTCCGGGGCTGAAAAAATAGCTGTCATAACCCGCTCCCACGCCGATAAGATGTTGTGCCTCAACATCTTCAGAGCATCGGCACAAAAGAACATCGGCTAGCAGGCAGTCACCTTGCATTGAATTCCATCCCACTGTGGAATACTAGCCAGTGATAAGCTGACCGTCTGGCCAAAGAGGGCACTGAAATGGAGCAACCAGACATACTCATCGCCTGTAATCAGAAGAAAAACATGTTTAAAACCTACATGAAACCACATACACCATCAGAGTCGCATGCTCTACAGAAAGGAACAAATCAACATATTCAGTCTCCGAACAGGACACAGCCGACTCCGAAGTCATATGTATACAAAGTTTAATGTTGATACTGCTGCTCTTTGTATGTGTGACTAGGCATCCCAAATTGTGGAAAATATCCTCCAAAACTGCACCAACCATGAGACACTGAGAAGCATTTACTGGCTTAGTGAAACCACCAAAGAAGATAAGCTCTGCGGTTCTATATATGAACTACAAAATGTATCCAAGAGACAGGACTGCAGATGTAGACATAAGAAGAAGAAGAAGAAGAAGATCGGCTCACAGTTTGTCATAATATATAAAAAATATATAAAAAATGAAGCTGATATAAGCTATGCGTTTCTTTTTTTTCTTGGACAGTATATATACACTTGGCTGGGGGGGGGGGGGGGATACTTCCTCTGATAATCTGAAGGAGTTGTGTTGTTGTTCCGCTCTCTATGGTAGAGAGTTTCCTGCATACATACAAGTATATATATATATATATATATATATATATCAGTGATCCGCATGCGTCCACCATGGCAGTGTGTTTCCTTGCTACTAGCACAATTGTTTGTTACTACTCGTATTTCCTTTTATCTAACTTCTTCTCGCCGTGCCGTCTACTCCCCAGAATGGGAACCGCTAAAAAAAAAACGTAGACAATGACCCAGAACTCTTTATGTTTAAAAAAACAAGACTGATAGTCCACATGTTGAACAACACAGTGATACGGCTAGCTAGCAGGCACCTGTAGGCGGACGCAGTAAGAGAGCTGGGGGTCTTATTCGGTACATACCTCGAGGGCTCCGAAGGCTTCGAGGCCCAGGAGGGGTCTTCGGCGGGGTGGAGGAGGGGTTAGCTGCAGATGCCAGATAACTGTGTTCCCTTATGATTATTATTATTATGTTCCAATCAGTTCTTTTCTAAGAATGATAACCCACGCCCTTTCCTTCTGATTGGCCCATGTCAGGCCCGCCATTTTTATTTTTCAGGCAGTGTTTGTGGATTAGGTGAAAAGTTAACATGACACGAAATAAGACACGAAGTGGGCTAAATGTTTCTTTATGGTTGGTTGTTTTTGGCGCTCAGCTGCCCCAGGCGTATGGGTGCGTTGTGGAGAAGTGACGGATTGTCCTGACCTGGGTTATACAACTTTCTGCATCAGGAAAGCTGGGCTTACTGCGGAGATATTTCCACTGTCGACCTCAGCTTTGTTTAATGTGGTCATGGAAGATAACGATCTACAAGCGGTGTAGAGTATCATGTCTGAGGGTTGCTGCACAACAATCTACAGCAGTGTAGAGTATCATGTCTGAGGATTGCTGCACAACAATCTACAGCAGTGTAGAGTATCATATCTGAGGGTTGCTGCACAACAATCTACAGCAGTGTAGAGTATCATATCTGAGGGTTGCTGCACAACAATCTACAGCAGTGTAGAGTATCATATCTGAGGGTTGCTGCACAACAATCTACAGCGGTGTAGAGTATCATGTCTGAGGGTTGCTGCACAACAATCTACAGCGGTGTAGAGTATCATGTCTGAGGGTTGCTGCACAACAATCTACAGCGGTAGAGTATCATGTCTGAGGGTTGTGCAGAACAATCTACAGCAGTGTAGAGTATCATGTCTGAGGGTTGCTGCACAACAATCTACAGCGGTAGAGTATCATGTCTGAGGGTTGTGCAGAACAATCTACAGCAGTGTAGAGTATCATGTCTGAGGGTTGCTGCACAACAATCTACAGCGGTAGAGTATCATGTCTGAGGGTTGTGCAGAACAATCTACAGCAGTGTAGAGTATCATGTCTGAGGGTTGCTGCACAACAATCTACAGCAATATAATAATATGGTTGAGGCCTGTTGAACAACAATCTACAGCGGAATACTAGCATGGCTATGACGTATCTTGGACAGTAATGGAATTCAGAAGTACAGCATTAAATACTAAGTTCTAGAAGAAAAGAGGCATATAAATAAAGTCCATCAGTTATTTCTAAAAGCTGCGTATGAGAAAATTTCCTTTAAGGCATATGGAATGGATGAGTTAACAGACAGTGTCGGATTAGGCTAAACGGTTTTACGTCTAGGGCCGGGAAAGAAAAGAGGCCCCGACGTCAAGAAAAGGAGGCCGGTAGTCAAGAAAAGAGGGCCCGGCGTCAAGAAAAGCGGCCCCGACGTCAAGAAAAGGGGGCCAGACATCAAGAAAAGGGGGCCGGACATCAAGAAAAGGGGGCCAGACATCAAGAAAAGGGGGCCGGACATCAAGAAAAGGGGGCCGGACATCAAGAAAAGGGGGCCCGACGTCAAGAAAAGGGGGCTGGACGTCAAGAAAAGATGACCTGATGTCAAGAAAAGGGGACCCGACGTCAAGAAAAGAGGGCCCGACGTCAAGACAAGAGGGTCGGCCGTCAATCAATAAGAAAACCTCTGCTAATACAGTGAATTTTACGGACTGGCGAAGGGGGTTGGGAATACAATAGAGGATACAAACATTCATGAACTACTGGTTGAGGAGGATTTTAAGCATGAAATGGCAGGAAAGATAGGGAACGAGGAGATCAGGGAAAATGAAGGACAAGAACCTATGAACCTATAAATCATGTCTAGGAAATGGAGCTGGACTGGCCACATTCCGAGGAAACCCGACATCAGCATAGCAAGACAGACACTGACAAGAAATCCTCAAGGAAATAAAAAACGAGGAAGACCTAGACTTATTTGAAGAAGAGAAATTATGACAGTGCTCAGAGATAAAGGGGTACACATGGAAGGAAGTAGAGAATAATTCCAAGAACAGGAATGACTGGAGAGCCTTTATCCGTGGCCTATGATCTCAAGAGAGTGAAAGGCGATGATGATGATGATGATGATGATGATGATGATGATGAAGGGGGTGGGGCCCTTATTCCGTTTAACCTAGAGGCCCCGGGTAGTGGTTATCTACCGCTGCTGACAGAGAACTTGATATTTGGAAAGCGACTCCAAGTTACGGCACCAAGTTATTTAAAGACTTCTAGACAGAAGAGAACTACCAAAAATAGCACTAAGATGGACACCACAGGGGAGCAGAAGTAAGGGTAGACCAAAAGAGACATGGAGAAGAACAACAGAAAGGATGTTGAGCAATAGAGGGCTCACCCGGGCAAGAGCAGAAAAAAAGGCGAAGGACAAGCATTTGTGGAAAACCCTTGCGGAAGCCGCATGTGCCCTGGGCACTTAAGGTTCAGAGAGAGAGAGAGACAGAAGAGAGACAAGAGACTGAAGCTAACATTAGTAGTTTTATATTGTGAGCAGTCAAATATATCAAACTGTGGTTGGATCAGTCAATGTTGTGAATACTTTGGCGTTTTTAAAACGTGCACTAAAACTATCAAAGACACCATCCATACTTTTACAAAAAAGAATAAAGACTATTGGTCTAATATTTTCCTGCCTTTTTGTGTCATCAGATCTCACAGTAGCTTGCAGAAAAAAAAAGGTTACTATTCACACGAAGAATAATTAAAATCTATATTTGGAAATATAATGACACACGAAAATTATAAACGGAACAAAACCAAAGATCTTCAGCACAAATATAAAGTCACGTTTTCTTGCATGACTTCGAAAATGGAAAGAAACTCCACAAAGTGGGCTGTATTATGGCCTTGTAAGTAATGATTATAGTTGTTATTATTATTATAATTAATGAATATGATTATGAATATATTATTGGCATAATAGTAATATCTAATAGCAAAAGAAAAAGTAAATGGGAAAATTAGAGCAAGATAGAAAAAACAAACTTCCTTGACACTGTATGTCTGGACGCTGACACATGTAAACGGAATAGAAAAGACAAATAGAAGATTCAGACACAATGAAAAGCCAGGACACAATAAAACCTCCGACTTGAAAGAGCAAGATAATGACTTAGGTAAATGACAATTGTATAGACGGAGTTGACGCAGACTGACACGTATTAGCTTGCTAATCTTAAGACGCTATTGCACGCGGTTTTTAAATAAAAGAGTGACATACTCGGCCAGCTGATCAATTAAATATTTAGAGGCGTGGCCTATTGGACAGTTGACTTACCACATATAAGTCACGGGGTAGTTGGAAAGAAGGACGATCAGAGAAGAACAGTAGACAGAAAGGGACGATCGAGTGGGCAATCGTCTGACCAAAGACGGTCAGTAAGCGAAGGCCGATTGAGACGGCAGAGGAAGACTGTCAAAGAGGATCAGACAGACAAGAGGAGAATCAGATAAGAACAGAAGAATGACAACACAGATCAGAAAAAGAACAGAAGAACAGTAGAGCGGAGGGGACAGAAACACGGAAGAACAAGAAAGAAAACGAGACGATATAGAATCAGAAGTAGTGCTAGACTGAAGATGTGTTTCAAGTGATTCAAGTGATTAAGAAGATTTGTTACTTTGAAACTTCGAGTACTGAGATTTCAGACGAGAAATTAGCAGACCACGTGTTGCAGATCTATTAGAAAACAGAGTATTACATGTAGAATATCTTCAAGTGGAAAACGTTGCCGAAATGCTGTATGTAGAATATGACAGAGTTTGATATTGTGAACAAATGACTAAGTGATTGAATCCAAGTGATGTTGTCGACAATACATCTTGAACTTATTTGTCAGGATTATGTAATGCAGTGAACTTTTCATCGGACTGGTCTAGTGATGATGGCTGTGAAAGCACGATGTGTTGAGTCTACAGTATTATAGGGCTGTTCTGTCTTCCAGTGTCCAGGGCGCTGCTCAGAGTCCTGGAACTATTCTTAGTGCTGTAGGATCTTGCTGTCATTACAACCAGTCCTCCTTCCGATGAATAATTCAGCATGTGGAGATGTATTTATTCAAGACTATGCTGGAACCACGTGGTTTGAACTGGCTATTCAGCTACACCTAACATTCCTCTCTTCCACAATCATAATCCCTCTGCACTAAGTTCCATTCCTTTCTCTCTTGCAACAATTTAGTTCTACTGTCCTCACAGCATCGGAACACTGCCCCAAATACAATCACCTACTCCGCCCTCTCCCGGCTAGATTACCGTTGTATCACTCTTTCATCTTTCCACGATCCCCTCTCCCCCCTTCCTTATTCACGACCCATCTATCACACATCACAAGTCTCCATTTAAACATTCTCTACACCCAGTCATGCGCACTTCTGAACACAGCTTCTTACAAGTCACAGCTTCTTACAAATCACAGCTGAGTGTTCCATTCGTTTTTTAAATTCTATTTTTTGTATTCCTTTTTTTTTTTTACATAGCATTCGCGTGAATTTATATTTTATCTTCTCTCTCTGTTTCTTTGTCCTGTGTGTGTTTTGTATTATTAATTAAGTTTCAAGCCGAAACCTCACAACTGTGTGCTCGTTAAGTAATAAAGTTGTTCCCACTTCATTTTATACATCTTATTCAAGACTAAAGCAGAGATAGGAGAAATGAACAGGCAGCGAACAGCCCCAGCAATGATCAGGAAAAAGATAGGGATTATGTGGGCCACGTGATGAGCAGAGACGATAAGAGAATCACAAAGCAAACCATCAGATGGGAAACATCTGGGGGTGGGGGGGGGGGGGGGGGGAAAGGGAAAGATGCCGATCTAGAGAGACCCTAAAGATAGCACTGGCCAGAGAGGCAAGAATAGCAGGCATCAAATCCCATGATAAGACTGAGAAGCTCGGAGAGAGCAGAGATTCTTGGCGAGACACAGTGCGAGCCCTGCGTGACGTATGGGAAGGCTGTAAGAATTTATATCATGAGACAATTTATAAGCAGCAAGTTATAAATAACGTAAAAAAGTAGTGTAAATGAAAAATAATAACATGAGGAACATTGACTACAATTTGAGACCTATTCAGCCAGTGTCGTGCAGATTTTGAAAGCGATACACTGCATATTTAATGCGTGTGTGTATGTGTGTGAAGCCGACAATTACAGGTATATTACCTATCAAAGAATAAAAAACGAGAAAACCGAAAGTTTTGGAGGGTTTTTTTTTTCGTAACCAGTTTAAATTATGAAAACCCCAGTTTCAAAAAAAAACAACAAACTATATATATAGTAAAATCGGTTGGAGGATAATCAGGTGAGAGGACTATATATAATGAAGTCCTTTGCTGATTTATACATTTTTTATGTTCAAGGTGGGATTATACTGTATCCAGCGTGGATTTAGTGTTCATAAACTGTACATTTCCTGTCGTGGATTTATCGTTCATCAGGAGTGAAATATCGACATATTATTTAAATTATTGCTCACTCTTGGTTGGCTTAACTTCGTTATATTTTATACACTTTCTGTCAAGTCTTTCGCTTCCCCTGATATTAAGACACACCTGGTATAGGCCATTATGTTCAGCCTGTAGATCATGAAAATGTTATTCAACGCTCGGTTCAACAAGGCAAAACACGTAGCAGGTTATCATATCGCTTGCTACAGATCAGAGCAAGAACCTGACGATACGAAGTGGGCTATTTGACTGAGAGTGATTATCTCATTTCTCAAGTTTTGTTGAGGATGTTGCTATATCCAGGGGCTGCCGATGTAAGGCTGAATGTCTTCTTCCATATGAAGTAAGTACAGAGAACAATGAATTCTTAATAGTTTACTGATCTCAGTTCTTGTTTGTTATGACAAATGTTTTCATACTTATTTCTGAGTGTCTTCTTCCATATGAAGTAAGTACTTGTACAGAGAACAATGAATTCTTAATAGTTTACTGATCTCAGTTGTTGTTTGTTATGACAAATGTTTTCATACTTATTTTTTTTCTCTCCTAAAAACAGGCAAAAAGTCAATGGAAAAAGGGGGCAGGTGTCAACAGAAAGGTCTTTCAGAATAACACTACAGAAATTCAGCAGCCGATTCTAAATTGAAGGACAGGAAGACATGGGGGGAACAATCACCCACACATCAACAGCGACACTGAAGATAAGTAAGTGCTGACAAAAATGAAAAACTGGAGAGACTGCGGAACTATTTGTCCATAGAGTAAAAATATCTTTTTTTATTTTGTCCAATATTTACTTATTTTTCGTCTTTTTTTCGGTGATTTACACGCCCATAATTTTCTAGACATAGCGTCTATGTAGCTATGTAATGTCATCTGACATCATGACATACTCGTATGTGAGGTATAAAACCCCGTATGACATTGTGACATATGTGAGGTATAAAATATCGTCTGACATCTTGACATGCGTGAGGTATAAAATCTCATATGACATCATGACATATGTGACGCATATAATCTCGTCTGACATCGTGACTTATGTGAGGCATATAATTTCGTCTGATATCATCACATATGTGAGGTACACAATCTTGTTTGATATCATCACACATGTGTACGTGACTGACATCAGCACACAAAAACAGTCTTGTCTGATACCATGATAAATGTGAGGTACATAATCTTCTCTGACATCATTACATACTTACTGTGTAAGTATATAATCTCCAGCTCTCCAACAAAAACTACTCAGGTCATAAAAGAAATGGAGAGATACCACCTAGACTTACTGGGCATCAGCGAAATGCGACGGCCAGAAGCAGGTAAAAGATCGGCGGAAAACTGTAAGTTAATAATACATTCAGGCAGAGACGACGGAAACATCAAGAGAGGGTAGGTATAATTATGTCAAATGTAGCAGCAAAGAGCCTTGTAGAATGGGAACCAGTTAACAGTCGTATAATAAGAGCACGATACAACCTAAGACACGAAAGAATGACAATAATACCGTGTTATGCACCCACGAACGATGCAGATGATGAGATGAAAGACGATTTATATCACAAATTGCAACAAATCATCAATAAAGTCCCTAAACACGACATCCTAATTGCTATGGGGGACTTCAACGCTAAAGTAGGGAAAGATAACATCAACGTTGAAAAAGTCATGGGGAAAGAAAGAATTGACATGGTTAATCAGAACGGAGAAAGATTAGTTGAAATATGTCTAACAGAGGGCATGGTCATTGGAGGCACAGTATTTCCACACAAAGAGATACATAAAACAACATGGATATCTCCAGTTGATAGAACTAGAAACCAGATAGATCATTTATGTATTAGAAAGCAATATAGAACATCTCTGATAGCTGTAAGGGCATATAGGGGTGCAGATGTCAACAATGATCACAACCTGTGTATATGGAAAATAAAACTAAAACTGAAAAGCCAACACAAGACATCAGTACACAGAAAGATAAACAGCTACAGCCTACAAGAAGAGAATATTAGCAGTAATTTCAATCAGGAACTTGCCAATCATTCCACAACACTCAGTGAAGCAAAGGAGATAGGTATAGAGGAATTATGGAATTCTTACAGCACAGCCATAATCACAGCAGCAAAAGCAAGCGCTGGATTGAAAACACCAAATAGAAAAGCATGGATATCAGATAAAACATGGAAGAACATACATGAAAGACCACCAGCCAAATTAGACATGTTGAATGTAAAAACAGATCTTGGAAAAGATCTGGCGAAAGCAAAATACAAAGAAATAGACAAGAAAGTAAAAAGTTCATCTAGAAGGGATAAAAGAGAATACATAGACAAAATGGCGAAAGAGGCAGAGAAAGCAGCAAAAACAGGAGACAGCAAAACTTTCTATAACATACAAAAGAGGCTAATAAGTACTATTACATCTAAAGAAAGACTAGTCCTTAGCAAAACTGGAACCCTGTTAACATCAAGTAAAGACCAAAAGCAAAGATGGACTGAACACTTCCAAGAAATACTTAATCAACCACACTCAAAAGAATTGATAAACCTTGGAATTGACTTAACCAACCCCACAACTAAATGCCAACCTAGATGAAATTACATTGCATGAAACTGACATAGCAGTGAATTTGATGGCTAACAACAAAGGTGCAGGTTAAGATGAAATAACAGCCGAAATGTTAAAAGCTATCAATAGTGACAACATGAGACAACTACAGAGAATGTTTGATAAGATTTGGAAAGAAGAAAAGGTCCCTTCTAAATGGAAAAAATGAATCATTGTTAAAATACCAAAAAGGCAAATTTAGTGACTGTAACAATTGGACAGGAGTAACCTTAATATCAGTTGTGTCAAAAGTATTTTACAAGGTCATTTTGAATAGACTTAAAGATATAGTGGATACTACAATGAGAGAAGAACAAGCAGAATTTCGAAAAGGGAGAAGCTGTCTCTACCAGATCTTTACTCTAAGAATAGTACTTGAAGAACACATTGAAAAGCAGAAACCATTAATACTGAACTTCATAGACTTTAAAAAGGCATTTGATAGCATACACAGAGATTCATTATGGAGAACTTTAAGTCTATATGGAATACCATCTAAAAACTGTCAACATCATTAAGGACCTATATAATGGATTTGTTTGTGCAGTCAAAACAGAAGAAGGGGTGAGTGATTGGTTCCAGATTGAAACAGGTGTGAAACAAGGATGTGTACTGTCTCCTTTGCTTCTTGGAACTACAATAGACTTCATAATGAAAAAGTGCTGCACAGGTAACACATGTATTGACTGGGTACTTGGGACCCAACTAGAAGATCTTGATTTTGCTGATGACATAACTCTTATCAGTAACAATGTGAATTCCATGCAAGGGAGAAAAAAAAACAGATGGCATGTCTTCACTGGCTAGCAAAATAGGACTTGAAATTAACAAGGACAAAACAAAAATAATGAAACTTCCTATTAATCAAAATGGAAATATACACCTAGAAGGGACAGATATTGAAGAAGTCAATCAATCTGCATACCTTGGCAGCTACATAGACCAGGATGGTGACACCAGAAAGGAAGTTAGAATTACAATTGCAAAAGCAGCATCGATCTTCAAGAATCTTGAGAACATATGGCATTGAAAAGTTATAAGCACAAAAACCAAGTTAAGACTATTCAATACAAATGTAATATCCACACTCATTTATGTATGCGAAAGCTGGAAAACAACTAAAGAAATAGACAAGAAATTAGACTCTTTTGAAAACAAATGCCTAAGGAAAATACTCGGCATCAAGTGGAACGAATTCAAGAACAATGCAGAGATAAGACAGATGACTGAACAACAACCAGTCTCATGGGTGATCAGGAAAAGGAGATGGACATATGTTGATCATGTGATGAGAAGAAATGATCAGTGAATCCCAAAACAAGCTATCAAGTGGAACACAACAGGCCGAAGAAAAAGAGGTTGACCACGTGAAACTCTAAAGCGGACATTGTTAAGAGAGGCCAGTTCAGTGGGTTATATCAGGTGACATACTTTGCTTCAGTAAACTTTTTCTTTTGTTTTGTTTTTTAATAACCCAAAGGTCTGTTTATCCTGAGCCAAAGGGTAGCGCTAAGATCGATTTTGATGACAATCTCATCTCAAACTCCACAGAGTGGATGCTCCACACCATGGGACAGCACTGGGAAAATAGCAGAGAAAATGTATAAAAGTAACGGTAACATTCCCGTTTCCACGCCATTAACGCACATGTGGGGATACGGTGTTGCGCCCGTATTTCCGGGACCCTCGGCAGTATCACGCCTGGTTGCATTTACCTTCTTAGACTTCTCTGATACCCACGGCCTTCTTGGTGTGGCTGAAATCGGTACCACCGGATTAGTAGACTGAGCTCCTAACCACTCAGCCAACCAGGTTTCCGTGGTGTATGTTGTATGTTCTTGGAGAAATTAGCCACGAGAAGCTTATCCCTGATTCGGAGTCCAGGTCATTCTGGTCTTTTGGTTTTTTTTTTCTTTCTGCCACGTCTTATGTGAAATATTTTCCAGGCTAAGTATATACATATACTTTTCTCTAAATCCTCATATTTTTCTAATGCTTCACGTATAGTTTTCTATGTTGAATTTACCTACAGAAAGTGGCACCACATATTTGTCAGAAAAGTTCATGGAAATGAATCCACCACCCCACCCCACCCCACCCCCCCAAACACACAAACACACACACAAACATACACACACAGACCGCTCATTTTACTTTATATGCGAAACAACACACTAAAAATTACTCACAAATCCTACAAGTATGTTTCTAAGCGCCAAGAACCAAGCTAGATACTCAACTCTCTCTCTCTCTCTCTCTCTTCTCTTCTCTTCTCTCTCTTCCCTCTCTCCCTCTCTCTCTCTCTCCTCTCTCTCTCTCTCTCTCTCTCTCTCTCTCCGCGTGGTTGTTTCTGAATGTACTGTATACATTGCCCATGGCTAATACTCTATTTTGTGTTTGTTTGATGAACGCCAGTATTTTGTCCCATTCAGCAGTTCGCCTACTTCCGGCGGTGAACTTCCTGCGCGCGGACAGTTCTGTGTTCCACCCAACCACTGGCTCGAAGTCCGTCTCATGGTTTGTACTTCTGGTTTGAAATTTTGTTTCTCATTGGTCGTAAATCTTCCCACGACTCTCAACTTTGTGACATGTGGGCGGGGCGTTTTAAACCGAATATTTGCATGGACTGTTGTCGTGCCTGGAAGAGATTTCTTTGTTCGACTGCTGCACGCCAGTTTCCAACGCAGATTGCGAGACAAAACATGACAACCGGCATTCCGGGTTGGCTTGTCATTAGATAACTATTAGCAACGTAACTAATCATAGTTATCGTCATATTTCTCATCTACTAATGAAGGTTTACTTGGCTGGATCTCCGCTTGTCAAGTTTCTGGCTATTATGTGTTCGTGTTGTCCATCCGTCTACTTTGTTGTCCTTCTTAATTTTGTTCTTTTAGTTCAGTTTCTGAGTCTTTCCCACAAATATGGTTTTCATTTCAGTAATTTCCCTGAACTTCTTTAGCTACTTTTTGTTATATTTTTGTTTTCAAACTTCCGTTCAGATTTTGCAGTCCTTTAGTTTCTTTTCCCCATTTCTATCCACAACATTTCGCCACATTTTGGCGCATATATTTCTATGGCTTCTGTTGCGATCACCCCTTTCTGCTCTCCTCTTTAGTTCCACGGTTTCTCATGGTAAGATGGCTAAGCATTAAAATAGCAGTTGTCTCATGTTTTTTTTTTCTTTCATTATCAGTCGTTTATGGGTAAATGGGTATTGTTTTATGCTTCTAATTACCATAACTGAGATAGTTTACATCTTCTTCTTCTTCAGCTTTCCGTACAGCTTGCCATTAAGGCTCATTGCTGCAGATAAAGTTTGCCTCCATTCCTCTCTATTCCTAATCATCTCTTTCCAGTGAGTGACACCAATTTCCTTTTTATTCTCTTCTATGTTGTCTTTCCATCTCTGTCTTGGTCTTGTTTCCCTCATCTCTTGTGTGTAAATAATTTTCGTTTGCCTGTTCTCTTTCATTCTTTCTACATGGCTAACCAGTGTAGTCTGTTCAATTTCAAAACATTTATAACTCGTTCATAATTTATAAGCTGTTCATTTCAGTGTTCTTTCTAGCTCTCCATTCTCCACGTTCTAGGCCCAAAGATTGTTTTATGATAGATAGTCTACATACTAACCTTTATTTTATTACTTAGGTAAGTGCAGTTCTCCTCTTTATACATGTGTTCAGACATCTCAAACTGTGGAACATATCCTCCAGAACTACGCCAGCTGTAAAATACAGAGACTCTGTTACCTGTCAACCGAAGCTGCCCAGGTAGTAGGTAATCTCTACGGCTCTATACCTGAAAAGACAGTCCAGTTTATTCTTAAGACAGAACTGCAGAAATAAACAGTAAATGTATAAGAATAAGAAGAAGGAATAAGGAGGAGAGGGAGGTCTCTGCAAGTTTTGAACATTCCGGCAATGATATTTTGCCATCTTTAATTTACAGTCATGTTGTTTTCTCTTCATTATATCTTTTATCCCTATGTGATTTCTCTGAGATCATCTTTACAGTTTTAATAGAACCTAAACATTTCTCTCTATGATTTTGTCATTCTTACCTAAGGATTTGAAACGAATTTTGTCATCATATCATCATCATCATCATCATTATAGCAGTATTTCTCTTGGCTAGGAGTTATAACCAGGATTGGTAATTAGGAAATAATTAATAGAGTGAGTACCCTTGTTTGAGAGGTAGGTTGGTTGAGACCATTGAGCGGGGGTCTTGGGAAAAGCGTGCAGCATGGAGAAAACTGAAAAGAAAAAACCTATAATAATGCCCTTACTATCACTGTTATACGAATACTGCTATATCATCATCATCATCATCATCTCCTTTCACTCCCTTGAAAGCATAGGCCACGGATAAAGGCTCTCCAGTCATCCTTGTTCATGGAATTATTCTCTGCTTCCTTCCATGTGCATCCCTTGTCTCTGAGCACTGTCATAATTTAACTTCTCCAAGTAAGTCTAGGTCTTCCTCGTTGTCTATTTCCTTGAGGATTCCATGTCAGTGCCTGTCTTGGTATGCTGGTGTTGGGTTCCCTTAAAGTGTGGCCAATCCACCTCCACTTCCTAGACATGGTTTGTAGGTTCACAGGTTCTTGTCCTGCCCTTTCCCAGACCTCCTCGTTCCTGATCTTGTCCTACCATTTAATGTTTAAAATCCTCCTCAAGCAGTAGTTCATGAACGTTTGTATCCTCTGTTGTATTGTCTTGGTTATAACCCATGTCTACGAGCCATATAGCAAGACAGTCTTTACGTTTGTACTGATAAGTTTGGTTCTTGTTTTGATGTTCTTAGATGACCATATTTTGTTAAGTTGGATAAATGCTGTCCTGGCCTTGGTTATTCTAGCTTTAACATCCTTTCCCGTTTGCCCGTATTTATCCACTATGCTGGCTAAAATATGTGAAATACTCTACTTCCTCAATAGGCACTCCCTCGATTACCATGAGGCTATTTTGTCATAATAATTGTTAATATTTTATTCTTCTGAGTTCGAGAACTAGGTCATGCCACATCAGCTCCGCCCCCCCCCCCCTTCTGTGGCCAGGACAGCTTACTCCCTGGCAGCCTCACAGTTTTTATCTCAGATCTGGATCCCGTGGCCAGATCTGGTTGGGTGAGTCTCTTAACGTCTGATCCTCCTGTATCTCACAGTATCTCTCTCTTATACAGTTCCGACATAAAGCATAGCTGGATTTAACTGATGTAGTGGGCGGGAACTGAATACGTGTGGAAAAAAAAATGACGTCAGAGATGAAGAAAACAAGCGGTCACTTTTAACAATGGCTTCTTGGCAAACACAACATTGCGCATTCATCGTTGAAACTTATTTTAAAACTGGAGAATCGTCTATTACTATACAACGAAAGTTTCGTCGCCATTTTGAGTAGCATCCCCGTGATAATGTTCCCGATCGGAGGACAAAACAATTTTGAGGTGGGTCAAAAAAAAAATTTAAGGAAACCGCTAATTGCCTTAATAACAATTTTAGTGGTCGTCCAAGAACTCAATAGACACCTGAACGAATTCAAGAAGTCCGCAACGCATTGCTGAGTAGCCCTCGACTATCAGCTGTTAGGAACGCTTTGGCACCTGGTATCCTCTTACTGTTAATAGTGCTATTTATATGCAGATGCTCACTGAATACTTCATTCCAGACTTGGCTAATAGAAATAAGGGACTAATATGGTTTCATCAAGATGGAGCAACTGCCCACACAGCCCGTCAGTCCATGGCCATGCTGCGACAAGCATTTCCCAATCGTCTTATTTCCAGATTTGGGGATATCCATTGGCCGGCAAGGTCACCGGATTTATCGGCCGCCACAGACTTCTTTTTGTGGTGGTACCTCAAGAACACGGTGTATGCTAGTCGACCACAGTCTTCTTTTTATGTTGATACCTCAAGAACACGGTGTATGCTAGTCGACCACAGTCTTCTTTTTATGGGGGTACCTCAAGAACACGGTGTATGCTAGTCGACCACAGTCTTCTTTTTATGGGGGTACCTCAAGAACACGGTGTATGCTAGTCGACCACAGTCTTCTTTTTATGTTGATACCTCAAGAACACGGTGTATGCTAGTCGACCACAGTCTTCTTTTTATGGGGGTACCTCAAGAACACGGTGTATGCTAGTCGACCACAGTCTTTTTTTATGGGGGTACCTCAAGAACACGGTGTATGCTAGTCGACCACAGTCTTCTTTTTATGGGGATACCTCAAGAACATGGTGTATGCTAGTCGACCACAGTCTTCTTTTTATGGGGGTACCTCAAGAACACGGTGTATGCTAGTCGACCACAGTCTTCTTTTTATGGGGGTACCTCAAGAACATGGTGTATGCTAGTCGACCACAGTCTTCTTTTTATGGGGGTACCTCAAGAACACGGTGTATGCTAGTCGACCACAGTCTTCTTTTTATGGGGGTACCTCAAGAACACGGTGTATGCTAGTCGACCACAGTCTTCTTTTTATGGGGGTACCTCAAGAACACGGTGTATGCTAGTCGACCACAGTCTTCTTTTTATGGGGATACCTCAAGAACATGGTGTATGCTAGTCGACCACAGTCTTCTTTTTATGGGGGTACCTCAAGAACACGGTGTATGCTAGTCGACCACAGTCTTCTTTTTATGGGGGTACCTCAAGAACACGGTGTATGCTAGTCGACCACAGTAAGTTGCAGACCTAAAGGATCGAATCCGACACTGCTTTCAAAATATCCCTTTGAACATGTTAAATGGTGTTATGCAGGAATTTTCCAGACGCAAATAAATGTAATGGCGGTCATCTAACCGGCGAAATTTTCAAAACTTAAATATAATCAGTAACAATAAAAATACCCACTTTTCTGTGTTTCATTTCATTTTTTCCCCCAAAAACATGTATAGCGCTTACTTATTTTCCATTTTTAAAATCCAGCTTTGCTTTATGCCGGACCCTGTATGAGCATTTATTTATATTGCATGTATTAAGTTAGTAAAGGTAAAAGGTAAAATCCCGTTTCCATGACATTAAGGCATATTGGAGATAAGGTGTTAGGCACATGAAAGTGTGATGTGGTCAGTATCACGCCTGGTCACATTTACCTTCCCAGATTTCTCTGGTACCCATTTTTAGAGGCTGGGCGGACCCTGGGGACTTTTTTTTTTGTGTGTTGTGGTGCCAGAAAGAATGCCCACTGCTGGGATTTGAACCCTGAAATGACCAACTCTTGGTATACCGCGGATAGTTATGGTGCTTTTGTAACTGCTGAACTGAAGCAGATTAACTGCACATGAAGTCCTTTTGCCCACTGTTGCTGGCGATTTCTAGACTCTCAGGTGATATGCTAACGTCAGGGTTGGCGATTTTTAGACACACGAGTGACATGCTAGCATCAGGGTTCTCGATCTGTATCTGACCAAGACCCTGTCCCGCCCCTCCGTTTGGTACCTCCGATAAAATGCCTAGCCCGGCTGACGGGACAGGGAGCGTACTAGTCCCCATGTCGGGGGGAGTCTGCTAAAGAAGTACTACACACGCCTTGCCATAACCCGATCCCATTCCGACATGATGCTGACTCTCAACATCATCACAGCATTGACTGCAAAGAACATCACGGTCACATTTCCAGAGAGATGGAAAAGAAGACACTGCAAGACAAAGTCCAGTGTTGTTTATGTAACTAATTTGCCTCCTGGCTCCCCTTCTTCCCCTCCCCTCCCCAAAACCTTTTTTTAAAGGTTATTTTACAATATAGAGAGATATGTAACACAGACCAAGTTGGCGAAACTAGAAAGGGACTTAGAATTGCAAAAGCAGCATTGACCTTCAAGAATCTTGAGTACATATGGCACTCAAAAGTTATAAGCACAAAAACCAAGTAAAGACTGTTCAGATCAAATGTGATATCCACCCACCCCCCCCCCCATTTATCTATGCGAAAGCTGGAAAACAACTAAAGAAACAGACAAGAAATTAGACCCTTTTGAAAACAAATGCCTACTTGGCATAAATTGGAATGAATTCATGAACAACGCACAGATAAGACAGATGAGCAAACAACAATCAGTCTCATGGGTGATCAGAAAAAGGAGATGGGGCATATGTCGGTCACATGATGAGAAGAAACGACTAGAGAACACCAAAACAAGCTGTCAAGCGGAGCACAACAGACCGAAGAAAAAGAGGTCGACCACGCAAAACTCTAAAGAGGACACTGTTAAGAGAGGCCTATTTAGTAGGCATAAAATCCCTAAATGAGGTTGAAAAGCTCGCCAAAGACAGGAACACTTGGCGAACTACCATGCGATCCCTATGTGACGTTTAACGGCACGAGAAGGATGTAAGATGTATGTAACATGCAGGCACACGAATGCTAGCAAGAAAGCAGTCCCAAGGAAAGGGCAATTTGATCAAGTTCAGTCAACAGTCCAAGGGCCAGAATCAAAATAAACATACTGCTGTAACTTATTACTGCATTTATTTCCCTTATTTAGATTACAGATCGACTACAATGTTGAGAACACCAGCAGAGCCATCTGAACGAAGTGGAAAACTAGTGCGATTCTGTACAGTAAAGAAAAGCGGTGTATTCGTTTAAATATGAACAGGCATTAATCTTTTTTTACAGAGTGACAGATGAATCCCTTTGTCAGCGTATAAACACGTAAACATAAGATTTGAGGGTGAGTATTTCATATACGTAACGTTAAAGGTATGACATTGTACACGGCCAAACCATAAGCACTCTGCTGCCTAGTCAGCAGTTGACTAGACACTACAGGCAAGTGCCGCCATCAGCACGAACTCCGTAGCTTGCGGCGTCATCCCTCTTTCTTCTCACAGGAAGGTACCCTGGTACCAATGTTTTTCTTGAGGTTGGCTGAACCCTGGGAGTTTTTTTTTTTTTTTTTGGGGGGGGGGGGGTGCCAGCCACCGTCTGACCGCCATTGTGGTGAGTGGGAATCCAAATCGGGTTGCCTGGTCGGCGAGCGAGTGACTTGTCCACTGCGCTAACGCGGCTGTAAAAGAGTTCGTGGTGCTCTGAGTGTCATTCCATATCTAGATCAAAGCCCCCCACCCCCCAGGTTCACGGAATGATTTTTGTCTAGGGGTCCACGGACTAGCAAACAAAGTAGGTCCATTAAAATAAAACTCTTCACATAATTTGAGCTCTGTTTATTGTTTTAATTTTTAATGTGGGGTCCACAGCTGTTCTCAGGCCGGAGGAAAGTCCACAGCTGTTCTCAAACCGAAAAGAAGGGGAGGTCTACAGCTGTTCTCTGACCCGAAAAGGAGGTCCGCAGTTGTTCTCAGGCCGAAAAGGAGGTCCACAGCTGTTCTCAGGCCGAAAAGGAGGTCCACAGCTGTTCTCAGGCCGAAAAGGAGGTCCACAGCTGTTCTCAGGCCGGACATGGGGTCAACAGTTACTGTCCTAGCCAGTGAGGTGAGATGCCAGACTCTTAAAAACTGAGAATCTCTGTTAGACATGAGAGCCACAACAGTGTACACGGTTGTCGGTGAATTATGGGTAAGTAATAGGTTCATGTAAAAAACAAACAAACACGCCACATATAACTGTTGTCTTCAATAGAAAGAGACAGAACTTAAGTTCTGCTGAGATAAAGATAATAAGATTAAAAAAGTATTGAAGATCAGGCTTAACAAAATATAAATATAAAATTCAAGCAAAAAACAAAGACATAATCTTCCATTAACTTTACACTCACACTTTATTCTCATTGATGGCTGGCCCAACATGTGGGCCCGTCTGTGAGTAATACCACCGTCATGTTGCCGTGGGCTATGTACAAGATACTGCGTTTCAAAGCAGAGACAACTCGCCGTGTAATTACTGCAATATATTATTTGAAATGTAATTGCCTCACGCAATTTGAAACGTGTTTACGGAATATTAGATTCCTTTCCTCCCTACGGCACCCCACCCCCTTTTATTTTTAATCCAAATAGAGAACCAAAATAGCTTTAGTCAGTCACAGGGATCGTCCTTAAAACGAGCGACTCGGACAATGAAATTGCGTATAACGAGTGTGTGGAATTATTATTATTTCATAATAATCGAGCAACTTCAAAACTTTTTTTCCAACGGCTTTCTATAAGAGGAGGAGTAGGTAGATAAATAAGTACAGGCGTCTCCCAGTACAATACATGGGGACATGCTTTCACGGAAAATAATAGCTCGTAATGTATACGGGGCCTGTACTCCAGTGAAAGCAGACAACCCCCCCCCCCCCTTTTTCCCTTTCCATGAACTTTCATTCTGGTATTTACTTCTTCGTTTGATGACATTATCATCTGCGTGATGCTGCATGTTGGTGCTTTCTTTCTCAACTGTTTTGTGTATCATTCATGTGGTCTTACTTCTAGCCTCTGACACTAAATCTGAATCGTCCTGCTTTATTTAGATAAATCTGTAAGTAATTTGCTACACAAATATCATCATCATCAGGTGTCGTGTGGACTGGCGTTTGCTATTATGCTTCTCCAGAGTACACGATCCTTCATGCAGGCCATCAGCTCAGTTGGTGATCTCCTCTCACACCATCCTGTCAGACTGTCCAGTATCATTTCCCTTGGTCTTCCTCTTGATCTTCTTCCTTCTATTTTTCCTGTTGTTATAATATTTTCAGTGCCCCCTCTTCTCATTGCATGTCCTATGAAAGTACATTGTCTCTCTCTCTCTTATCTTTTTGACAAGATTTTTTTGTCTCTCCAGCTCTTCTCATACATTCTTCATTAGTTATTTTTACTGTCCAGGGAATTCGCAACATTCTTCTAATAAACCACACGAATATATATATATATATATTGTTTTCTGTTGTGAAAAGTAGTCTCACACATCCACCTAACATTCACTGGCCCTGATGAACCCAGCTTTCCACCTTACACTCCCCTGCCTAGCGATATTTGAAACAGATTTCTGGTAAACAGCTTATTTTGGAACAAGGATAATTCCAAGACGCGGCTTCCACTGCCATTCATCTGCCAGGAGACGGCTTTTGATGTCTGGTCTCGGCGCTGTGAGTTTCTAAACCAAATAGTTTCTATTATTACATCAAAGGGAAAAGATGTTTGCTTTTGTTTGCGTGTTTTCTTGCATGATGGCTTGGAAGTTTTGGCTGAGCGATTAAGCAGAGTTGGCTCGGGCGCGAGAAGTTTTCGCGGCCACGTCGTGGGCTTAATGGAGGAGTTGCAGCTACGAACGTTCCGTGTAGAAGAAAAAAAGTAACGGAGGAAAAGAACAGGGATGAGGAAGGTCAAGTGAAAGAAGAGTGAGAGAGAGAGAGAGAGAGAGAATGAGAAGAGAGTGAGAATGAGGAGAGAGTGAGAACGAATGAGAGAGAGAGAATGAGAAGAGAGTGAGAGAGAGTGAGGAGAGAGTGAGGAAGAGAGAGAGGGGGGAAAGAGAGTGAGAGAGAGTGAGGAGAGAGTTAGAAAGAACGAGAGAGAGGAGAGGAAGAGTGAGAGAGAGAGTGAGGAGAGAGTGAGAGAAGAGAGTGAGGAGAGAGTGAGGAGAGAGTGAGAAAGAGTGAGAGAGAGAATGAGAAGAGAGTGAGAGAGAGTGAGGAGAGAGTGAGAAAGAGAGAGAGGGGGGAAAGAGAGTGAGAGAGAGTGAGGAGAGAGTTAGAAAGAACGAGAGAGAGGAGAGGAAGAGTGAGAGAGAGAGTGAGGAGAGAATGAGAGAGAGAGTGAGAATGAGAGAGAGAGAGTGAGTGAGAGAGACAGAGGGAGAGGGAAAGAAAAACGAGAAGGACAAAGGGAAAACTAAATTAGAGAATGCAGCAAGAAGAAGAAGAAGAAGAGGATTGAACTGTGCATCACTGATTTACCCTGGAGAACCGAGCAAGTGTCTCAGGCTCACAGTTCGGTTCTGGGGGTCAGTCTGTGAGGTCACACTTAACATCACTACAGCAACAACCAGTTCTGGCCAGTATTTCCTGTGAACGTGTGTGTGTGTATGCGTGTGGTTGGCTGGGCGGGTGTGTGGGTGAATGGGTGAGTGGGTGAATGGGTGAGCGGGTGAGTGGTGAGTGGGTGAGCGGGTGAGTGGCGAGTGGGTGAGTGGGTGAGTGGTGAGTGGGTGAGTGGTGAGTGGGTGAGCGGGTGAGTGGGTGAGTGGTATTAACCCTGCAGAAACGAGCGAGTTAAATATGCTTGAAATTAATGGAGAAGTGGTTTATGGAGAGAAACGTGAACTGACATTTACTGTCTT
This sequence comes from Achatina immaculata, assembly GCA_009760885.1. Lineage (NCBI taxonomy): Eukaryota > Metazoa > Mollusca > Gastropoda > Stylommatophora > Achatinidae > Lissachatina > Lissachatina immaculata. Next base: position 20,037,500 of record CM019694.1, read on the forward strand.
CTTCTTCTTCTTCTCTGGGAACATGTTCTCTACCCTAGTGGCAGGTGATGAAAGATGACTGTCATAGTTTTCCTCGTGTCCAGGGACGAACATAAACAAGACGGGACGATAGAAATCCTCAGTTTATTGCAGTCTCAGGCTTCTGTGTTAGCTCCACCGCTCGAAGACGGGGTGAAATCTTAAGTCAGACTGGGCACCAGTAGATGCTGCGCCTGGGCATGAAACATGAGCAAATTTCCTGGAGGTCATTGGCAGACTAATTAATATCATGACAGATTATTTAATAGCATGACAGATTAATTAATGCGTGATAGAATTTAATTTAAGCCAGACTTTGAGACTGAAGAGACATCATCATCAACTTCATCATCATCATCATCATCATGTGTCGTGCCGGTAAGCGTTGGCGATTATGTTTCCCCATAGATCTCCGTTCATTGATATTCTTCATCAGCTCAGTTGCTGATTGTGTTTGTGTGTGTATGTGTGTATGTCAGAGAGAGAGAGAGAGAGAGAGAGAGAGAGAGAGTGTGTGTGTGTGAATGCGTCAGATTGTCAGTGATTTTTTTTTCTTTTGGTCTTCCCCTTTCTGTCTTCCCTGTTCTTACGATGTTTTCAAGCCCTCCTCTTCTAAGTCCAAAAGTCCACAGGATGATGTCTGTCTTCCCTGTTCTTACGATGTTTTCAACCCATCCTCTTCTACCTCCAAAACTCCACAGGATGATGTCTGTCTTCGTCTGATAGACTTAGTTAAGTTCCCTTCTACATTTGCTTTTGTTAAACATTCCCCGTTTGTCATCTCAGCTGCTTGTGGTATTCTTAACATTCTTCTAATGAACCACATCCCTGCTGCCTCTAGCGATCTTTCCATCGATTTGTTGATTGTCTGTGACTCACTTCCACAGAACAGGATAGGCTCAATGTAGCGTTTTACAACTCTCTTTCTACATTCACTGAAAGAAATGCATTGCGATGTTCGTTGATGGAGATGCATTACAAAAGATAAAGAGATAACCAGTAATAAAGGTGACAATCACAGGAAATTTAAAACAAAAAAAAAGGAGGGGGTGGTGAACTTCATATAAATAAGGTAAGGTAATGATAGTCCCATAAACGCCGTAGGGGATGAAGCGTTAGAGACCTCATTATGCTGGACCATCAGGGTATGAGGTAGGGTGGCCAGTTCCTTTTCTCGCTGCCTTTCCTCCCCAGATTTTCTCTGGTACCCATTTTACGAGGCTGGGTAGACCTCGGGGCCGTATTGGTCGGGAAAAAAAATCCCCGCTCGGCTGGGTTCGAACCCACGACCATTCGGTTGCTAGAAGAGTGCTCTAACCACTACGCTAGCCGGTCCCCGTAGAACAAAAGGAAGAAGTATATCCGAGTTAAGCTTCCAGCGTGTCAATGAATGGTCATAGCTTGCTGCAAAACTCCGAAGATGTTCCTGTCCCTAGAACTGAGATCTATGCAGTGATGTTGCCAAGGCAACTGTGCTAAACTGGAAGCTTTTTATGTGGGATTTTTTTTTTCAGTCTCATCTTCTCGCTCGTCGTCCGCTCTGACATCGACACCGATATCTCCCACACACGAGACAGCTGGCCCCAAGTTTTCAGAGTCACCGTAAGGGCTTTTCGTGTAGAGAGGTCTCGTGTGGCCCAGATCCCTTTTGCCTAAGTGGGTTGTGTAGCTGGCAGTTCTGGACGATGAGATGTGGCGTCCGTTTGCTCTTCGTCACAGCCAGATAGGTCTGTTGGGCCAATGTTCAGCTTCTGGTATAGATGGTGTCTCAGCCTGCGGTGTCCTGAATCAGTCGGAAGATCATGACTTGGTCATTTCTTGAGAGTTTATGGTGCTCGTCATCTGCTTTGCTCTAAGTGTTTTGCCCATTTGTCTTTATATATGGCTTTTAGTCTGCTATATATGGCTTTTAGTCTGCTATATATGGCTTTTAGTCTGCTATATATGGGTTTTAGTCTGCTATATATGGCTTTTAGTCTGCTATATATGGGTTTTATCTGCTATAAATGGCTTTTAGTCTGATATATGTGGCTTTTAGACTGATTCTTCCTTCCTCTTTTGCCAGTCTGTCTGCCTATTCATTTCCTTGAATGTTACAGTGGGCGAGTATCCATTTAATGACTGCTTTATTGAATATTGTGCTTTGCTAGTGATAGAGCTTCTCTTGGGTTGTCCATATCTTTAATCTTTTGATGTTCCAATGCTTGTATTATGATCTGTGATTCTGTTTACATTTTCAGTCCTTGAGCTGGGTTAAACGGAGGTGTGCAGCGACTTCTTTTTTTTCTTTTAGCGGATCCTAACACCATGGGGAGTGTGGCGACCCATGCCCTGTTAGTCAGAGTAGACCAGTTAGCCAAGGTAGACCTGTTAGTCAGGATAGACCTGTTAGTCAGGGTAGACATGTTAGTCAGGGTAGACCTGTTAGCCAGGATAGACCTGTTAGCCAGGGTAGACCTGTTAGTCAGGATAGACCTGTTAGTCAGGGTAGACCTGTTAGTCAGGATAGACCTGTTAGCCAGGGTAGATCTGTTAGTCAGGATAGACCTGTTAGTCAGATAGACCTGTTAGTCAGGATAGAACTGTTAGCCAAGGTAGACCTGTTAGTCAGGATAGACCTGTTAGCCAGGGTAGACCTGTTAGTCAGGGTAGACCTGTTAGCCAGGATAGACCTGTTAGTCAGGATAGACCTGTTAGCCAGGGTAGATCTGTTAGTCATTATAGACCTGTTAGTCAGGGTAGACCTGTTACCCAGGGTAGACCTGTTAGTCAGGATAGACCTGTTAGCCAGGGTAGATCTGTTAGTCAGGGTAGATCTGTTAGCCAGGGTAGATCTGTTAGTCAGGGTAGACCTGTTAGTCAGGGTAGACCTGTTACCCAGGGTAGACCTGTTAGTCAGGATAGACCTGTTAGCCAGGGTAGATCTGTTAGTCAGGTAGACCTGTTAGTCAGATAGACCTGTTAGTCAGGGTAGACCTGTTAGTCAGATAGACCTGTTAGTCAGGGTAGACCTGTTAGTCAAGGTAGCGGGACAGATTACAGAAGAACCTACTAGTGGTACACAAGAGTCTACAGTGGTACACAAGAGTCTACTAGTGGTACACAAGAGTTTATCAGTGATGCACAAGAGTCTACCAGTGGTGCACAAGAGTCTACTAGTGGTACACAAGAGTTTATCAGTGATGCACAAGAGTCTACCAGTGGTAGTCTACTAGTGATACACAAGAATTTATCAGTGATGCACAAGAGTCTACCAGTGGTAGTCTACTAGTGATACACAAGAATTTATCAGTGATGTACAAGAGTCTACCAGTGGTACACAAGAGTCTACTAGTGGTGCACAAGAGTTTATCAGTGATGCACAAGAGTCTACCAGTGGTACACAAGAGTCTACTAGTGGTGCACAAGAGTTTATCAGTGATGCACAAGTGTCTACCAGTGGTGCATAAGAGTCTACTAGTGGTGTACAAGTCTACTAGTGGTGCACAAGAGTCTACTAGTGGTGCACAAGAGTCTATCAGTTATGCACAGGAATCTACTAGTGGTGCACAAGAGTCTACTAGTGGTGCACAAGAGCCTACCAGTGGTGCACAAGAGTCTACCAGTGATACACAAGAGTCTACTAGTGGTGCACAAGAGTCTACCAGTGATACACAAGAGTCTACTAGTGGTGCACAAGAGCCTACCAGTGGTGCACAAGAGTCAACCAGTGATACACAAGAGTCTACTAGTGGTACACAAGAGTCTTCCAGTGATACACAAGAGTCTACCAGTGGTGCACAAGAGTCTACTAGTGGTGCACAAGAGCCTACTAGTGGTGCACAAGAGTCTGCCAGTGATACACAAGAGTCTGCCAGTGGTGCACAAGAGTCTGCCAGTGGTGCACAAGAGTCTGCCAGTGGTGCACAAGAGTCTGCCAGTGATGCACAAGAGTCTGCCAGTGGTGCACAAGAGTCTGCCAGTGATACACAAGAGTCTGCCAGTGGTGCACAAGAGTCTGCCAGTGATACACAAGAGTCTGCCAGTGGTGCACAAGAGTCTACCAGTGATACACAAGAGTCTGCCAGTGGTGCACAAGAATCTGCCAGTGGTGCACAAGAGTCTGCCAGTGGTGCACAAGAGTCTGCCAGTGATACACAAGAGTCTGCCAGTGGTACACGGTGTGTGTGTGTGTATTTTCATTGACAAGAGCGATAAAGATTAATTTCGATTACAGTGCACACATCTGACAGCAAACGTTGTCACACAAAGAAGAAAATATAAAATATGTCAGCAGAACGCCACACATTCGCCTTACAATGGACATGAAACAAATATTTAACTGCAGCCCCCTAAGTACGTAGACAGGAAAGTCAAAAAAGAGAGTAGGTAATCTAGTCTTGAGGTAACGAAGACACAGACAGATGTTTCTTGTGTCTATGGTGCGCTTTAGAAAAAGGAGTCAAACATCAGCAGGTACAGAATGAGGACATCTGAGAAGCACTGGCGTTAAAGCATCGACTCACAGCCGTTCATGACAAAAACAAAAAACAAAAAAACCCCACGGCTCCCGCTGATAATGATAACAGCTATAAACAGCTGTGCTATGCGGATCAGCAGACACTCAAGCTCTGCCCAAATATTGTTTGTTGTAAACTGCCATACAAAACTGTGCCAGGGAAAAAACAAATATTGAGAAACTTGTAAGTGAGAAAAAGGAGAGGAGGCTTTCTAAACGCGCCAGAGAACAAGCAACGGATGGAGATAGAGCCATGAAGAGATTTATTTAGATTTAGAGCAAGCCTCGGCCACAGCCTAGCAAGTCGATATTTTACCGCTGCGCATAGTTCAGGCAGAAAATCTTTCCGGAGGGGTTGGATTTGTGTCGAGTCTTGCGACCTGAACAACCCGCCCTGCAACGTTCCTTCTCATTGGTTGGTCACTGACAACGCTACATCTTATTTTCTACTGGATGATTTATCAGACGTTGTCTGAGTGGAGGCTCACACAAATCACACACTCGGAGACCAGCTTCATGAATCCAGGATAGTACTTCCACGGTAATATCCAAGCAGTCATGAATTCGTACTTCGCGGCTTCCTTCATACCGCAGTATTCACTTGAAAGTCACTACGCTCCGAATGGTTACAGCTCTTCGGTGAACGCCAGTTGTGGTCTTTACTCCTCGCGATTTTCCGAGCACCTGGGAGGATACCCTGCCCCGTCTTCTGTAAGTTATAATGGCGTCATGTGCGTTGGAGGTGCGTCAGGTCACCATAATGGCTTCTCCAGTCTCTCAGAGTCGTGTATTTCGCAGTACAACCCATACCACTCCCCAAAGTCGTCAAACCTTCTACATTTGTCACCGCAGACCAGGTTAAGCTCCGGCGGTGATCATCGAGGGCATCCAGAGTCACCCAAGGACAGTTCACAGTCTTCTGGATACTACATTAGCCAGGACAGTTCACAGAATCCAGCCGCCCCGCCCACGACTTTGTTTGCTGATAAGTTCTCAGCAAGTCTCACTAAGTCAAGCCTGTCCCCGGGATCCTCCACATCGCCATATTCTAGTCATCATCATCATCATGTGCACAACGGCGCGGATACCAACAGTTTACCAGCTGCTTCTTGCAACAGCGACAAGATTAACAGCTGCGGTGGCGGTGAGGATGCTGGCCATCTCGACCTGGAGAAGCCTCTGCTGCTCAGTTCTCATTCTCAGCTCTACCAGGCTTTCGTACCATCAAACATTCACAGTCAACAAACTGACAGCAATCACCAGCTCAACCAGACGCCCCAGCAGCAGGTACTAACAAGCAGTACTACCAGCACCAATTATCCAACAAATCACGGCAACCAACATTCATCTTCTAACACTACACCGGGCGGCAGCAGCAGCAGCAGCAGCGGCGGCCACAGAGGAAAGATGGACGACAACAACCGCAGGGACTGTAAGAGCTCACCCAGCCGCCAGCACTACAGCAGCTACACCAGCGGGCACGGACCGTCCCAGGACTGGAGCGGGCAGACTTCTGCAGCATCAACACCGTCTCCCATCAGAACTGGCCACCACAGCCCATTCAGTAGCCCAAGCGACAGCAAAGCCTATAACTGCTGCTCTCTGAGTCCCAGATCTGGGAAAAAAGACTCAACCCTCTTCCAAGAACTGCGACAACAACAGCAGTCACACAACCATTCGACCAGCTCAACCCCAGAACAGCCTGCACCATTCTATCCGTGGATGGGGATTGTGGGTAAGTATATATTCCAGTCAGCGGTTACACCATGACTTTTTTTTTTTTTGTTGGTCTTTTTATAACCCCATAGTTTAGATTTATCACATATTTTTCACTCATTTCCTATTTCTTTAATATGGATGATTCCAGAATATTTCATTAAATACATACTTTTATTTCTAGCAACTCTGTTTCTATGTCATTTATCTCTCTCTCTCTCTGAACCTTAAGTGCCCAGGGCACATGGGGCTTCTGCAAGAGTTTTCCACAAATGCCTGTCTTTCGCCTTTTTTTCTGCTCTTGCCCAGGTGAGCCCTCTATTGCTCAACATCCTTTCTGTTGTTCTTCTCCATGTCTCTTTTGGTCTACCCTTACTTCTGCTCCCCTGTGGTGTCCATCTTAGTGCTATTTTCGGTAGTGAGTTGTCAGTCATTCGGAGCACATGTCATTTATACCCAACATTTTTTTCCTCAAACGTATTACCAAAACGTTAATAAACATGAGAATCTTTGCGGTTTTTTTTTTAATGTTTCTGCCATTTAATTAACGCAATTTAAAATAATCTAGGTTTATACTGAGTAAAATATTTGTTAATAATATAATGATATTTATTACTTACCAATATGTAATTCTTATAAAAGTTTTTTTTTTTGTTTTAAACAAAGTTTCATCCAACCAATGAGTTCATTCTTGTGTGGACGTAGCCTTAGGAACTCCACCATGAGACTGCCCGGTAGCCTAGTTCTAGGACAAGTGCTCATAACTCATAACGCCTTTCAGAAAGCCTACCCAACATGTGGATTATAAATGCGGATTATAAATGTGGTTTATAAATGAACTCCTTTTTTTCCCATGACAACCAAGTATACGGAGCCACATCAGAGACAGGCATGGATAATTTGGCAAGGGCATTAAAAAAAAAAAACAACCACATTACATGAAAATCTACTCTGAAAGAAACGGAACAATATATAACAATATATACTATTAGAGAAAGGAAACACGTGTTGCACGAATGCCAGTAAAAGTTGAATCCATCCATCCATCCATCCATCCATCCATCCATCCATCCATCCATCCATCCATCCGTCCGTCCTTCCGTCCGTCCATCCATCCATCCATCCATCCATCCATCCATCCGTCCGTCCTTCCGTCCGTCCGTCCATCCATCCATCCATCCTTCCATCCATCCATCCATCCATCCATCCATCCATCCTTCCATCCATTCACGGTTGATGATCAACTAAGCAATCGCCGCCAAATACGCCTTGTGGCGCTTTTGCAGTGTAGCAACAGATTCTCTCCACTTTTTATCCCTCTGACACCACCCTGCCTATGTTGCCTCAGCCGCGCTACATGCTAGTCGTTTCTACAGCGCCCTCCCCCCCCCCCCCATATTGTCTTTATTCGGGCTCTTTTTCTCTTTCCCTCAGATGTCCATGGTGCGGCTGCCGTCAGTAGATTATAACAGTTTCAGGCAGATAGTAAATTTTCGTTACAATGCTCCAAGTTCTTCATCTGTCTCACATGATGATTATTTTTAAAACATCACAGAGATTATGAATAAGGTAGGGTAAAAGGTAACCCTGTCATGTCTTAGAGGCCCATAGGGATATGGTGACGGTGGTCCATATTTTTGTCCTTGACCTGTCGACACACCAGAGGGCGATGTGGTCAGCTGTCAAGAAGAAATCGGGTATCCATTTCTACACCCCGGGGTGACTGGGACACCTCCGGTCGGATTAGAACCTGCAACCTTCGCCATGAGAGACTAGTGCGTTAATCACCTCGCCACTCAGGCGACCGATTATGAATAAGCATTTGGTTTATCTTCATTTGAATAATTTTTTAGAAGTTAATATACGTAAACGTATATATTAAAGTCAATTTTTGTTTGCTTGTTTAAATACCGAGCCGTTTATTTGGTGTCACTTTTCGTTTCTCTTTCCTTAGAAGTCTGCTTGCCATTAAAACTGTTTTCATATATAAACCTAGCACATGTAAAACAGTTTTCATATATAAACCTAGCACATGTAAAACAGTTTTCATATATAAACCTAGCACATGTAAAACTGTTTTCATATATAAACCTAGCACATGTAAAACTGTTTTCATATATAAACCTAGCACATGTAAAACTGTTTTCATATATAAACCTAGCACATGTAAAACAGTTTTCATATATAAACCTAGCACATGTAAAACAGTTTTCATATATAAACCTAGCACATGTAAAACTGTTTTCATATATAACTCTAGCACATGTAAAACTGTTTTCATATATAAACCTAGCACATGTAAAACAGTTTTCATATATAAACCTAGCACATGTAAAACTGTTTTCATATATAACTCTAGCACATGTAAAACTGTTTTCATATATAAATCTAGCACATGTAAAACTGTTTTAATATATAAATCTAGCACATGTAAAACTGTTTTCATATATAAATCTAGCACATGTAAAATTGTTTCCATAGATAAACATAGCAGAAGAGTATGAATTATATCATTTCTGCGTTCAGTAATCAGAAAAAAGAATGTATTTTAAAACTGTACGTATATTTTAATCATCGTTGATAATCAACAAATGGATGCATCAGCAACAAGTGCATCTTGCTTACAACCGAGAGGCCTACAGGAGAGCTGTTAGGGAGGCAAAGTTCAGCAAGGGACATGCAAATGACTGACTGACGTATATTTTAAACAGTAGCTTCTTATCAAATGAGCATTGGCGGGAAACATGGAGTTTTAGTGCATGTGTGTGTGTGTGTGTGTGTGTATAAGGAGGGGAGACGAAGACATAGAAGCAGGGACGAAGAGGAGGAGGGAGGGGGAGGGGGGGAAGGGAGGAACATAAGCATACGTGTGTTTCTAAAGAGTGCGTTTGGTTTCTTGAACCAGTGGCCTGTGTTGGTTCACAACTACGATATGTATTTGCCATTATGTGCCATATGTTTGAACAAACACTATTAAGGGCTTATGCGATGTTACATATTAGATGGCGGTCCTCAACTTATATGTAGCTGGAGAAGTGGTCCTTGTGTTTATACAAGGTTGGGAACCGCTGAAATAGGCGATTGAAGTGAGCAATAAGCAGTTATGAAGAGAAGAACTTTCAAATTATGATCTTCCAACTCCTTCAGTGTTGCTCAATAGCAATTGTTATAGTCGTTATTGTTGTTATATTATGTCTTTTATAGTTGTTATTGTTGTTGCTGCTGTAGTCATTACAGCTGTTATATTGTTGCTCTTATAGCCGTTAATTGTTGTTGTTTTATTCGTTATTATTGCTATACTGTTGTTATAGTCCTTATTGGTGTTATATTTGTGTTATTTTTGCTGCAACGGTTATTGTTTTTAATATGTTGTTATAGTCATTATTGTTTATATAGTGGTTATTGCTGTATTTTTGCTGCTATAGTCGTTACTGTTGTTATATTGCTAATATGGTCGTTGTTCTTATAGTGTTGCTGCTATGATTATTATTGTTGTTTTATTATAGGCGTTATCGTCGTTATATTGCTGTCAGTCATTCTTATTGCTATATTATTATTATAGTCTTTATTGTTGTTATACTGTTGATAAGTCATTACTTATGTTATATTTTTGCTGATATAGTCGTTACTGTTGTTGTTATTGTTGTTACTGTAGTCTCTATTGTTACATTATTGCTATTGTTGTTTTTATAGTCGTTATTGTGTTATATTAGCTATTGTAGTTCTATTGTTAATATTTTTGTCGTTGTATTTTAGCTATAGAGATAGAGCAAAGAAAAGAAATCAAGAAAAAAAATTACTGAACAACAAATCGCAACGGCTTAAAGAACAAGTTTTAAGTAATTATGCACAAAAAGACAAAGAAGTGAAGGAATCATGCCGTCAAGATAAACGTCAATATTATGACAACTTAGCAGAAGCAGCAGAGAAAGCTGCATACACAAATGACATGAAAACCATATATAAAATCACAAAGCAGATGACAGGTAACTTCAACACAAGATGTGAAAGTGCAGTAAGGACACAAAATGGACAACTGGTCAGTGGAGAAAGAGAAAAAATTGAAAGATGGAGGGAACACTTTAACACCCTACTAAACAGAACACAACCAGCACAAACAATAGACATACCTGAAGCAAAAACGGAACTAAACATCAATACAGGACCAATAACAATAAGTGAAGTAAAGGAGGCGATAAAGAAGCTAAAATCAGACAGGGCACCAGGTGAAGATGAAGTGACTGCTGAGATGTTGAAAGCAGAAGAAACAGAAACACCAAAACAACTTTGCCGGATATTACAACAAATTTGGGATCTAGAAAAAACCCCAGAGGAGTGGAAAACTGGGCTTATAGTAAAACTACCAAAGAAGGGTGACCTCAGAGAATGCGGGAACTGGAGAGGCATTACCCTACTGCCACTCACCAGTAAAGTATTTTGCAGAATAATCATCAACAGAATTGTACCAACACTTGAGGAAAAGCTTCGGAAAGAGCAGGCAGGATTTAGGAAAGGAAGATCATGCATAGACCACATATTTGTACTTAGACAAATATTAGAACAGGCAAATGAGTGGCATAGCACAACATATGCATTATTCATAGATTTTGAGAAAGCCTTTGACAGTGTCAACAGAGATGCACTGTGGAAAATCCTAAGATGGCATGGCCTCCCCCACAAGATAGTAAATGTAATCAAAGCCTTATATGAGGGTTTTCAGTGCAAAGTGATCTGTGGAGAACATACCTCCAGCAGCTTTAGGGTACAAACAGGAGTGACACAGGGATGTGTATTATCACCAACATTATTTATCTTGGCAGTAGACTGGTTAATGAAGGAGGCAACATCAGACAAACGCAGAGGATTACAATGGACCCTTGACACAGTGCTGGAGGACCTTGACTTTGCGGACGACATTTGTCTATTATCAAGCAGTCACAAAGATATGCAAGATAAAATAAACAAGCTAACTCAGAATGCAAATAACATAAGACTAAAGATCAACGTAGGAAAGACAAAGTTAATGAAACAAAATGTGAACAACAGAAATGTACTCAGAGTAGATAGCAAGTTAGTGGAGGAGGTCAACGAATTTGTATACATTGGCAGCAGAGTAGTAGAAAATGGAGACAGCACAGAGGACATCAACAGTAGACTTACTAGAGCAAACCAGGCTTTTGCAGTGCTGCAGACTATATGGAAATTTTAAAAAAACTAAGCATAAATATGAAAATCAGGATATTTAAGAGTAATGTTCTAAGTGTACTACTCTACGGAAGTGAATGCTGGAAAATCACCAGAACCATAGAAAACAAGTTGAATTCTTTCCAGACTAAATGTTTACGAAGAATTAGGAAAATATTCTGGCCAAACACCATAAGAAATAACATCTTATTGGCAGAAATGCAGATGAAGCCACTGACAACAATTATTGAGGAAAGACGCTGGCAATGGTTGGGACATGTGCTCCGAATGACTGAAAACTCACTACCAAAAATAGCACTAAGATGGACACCACAGGGGAACAGAAGTAAGGGTAGACCAAAGGAGACATGGAGAAGAACAACAGAAAGGATGTTGAGCAATAGAGGGCTCACCTGGGCAGAGCAGAAAAAAAGGCGAAGGACAGGCATTTGTGGAAAACCCTTGAGGAAGCCCCATGTGCCCTGGGCAATTAAGGTTCAGAGAGAGGGAGATTTTAGCTATTATGGTCGTTACTGTTGACCTATATTTTTTTCTGCTTTAATCGTTATTGTGATATGTTGATGTTTGGTCGTTATAACTGTTATGTCGTTTTCATGGTCGTTACTATTTTAATTTGTTACACTCTTGTTATTTTAATGTATTCCTTCTGTTGTTATTGTTGTTGTTATGGTTATTGTTCTGTCTTCATGGAACTGTAAGAAGGATATTTATCGTATCAAACTGAGATCGGACCCAGGGTAGCTAGCTTGGAGACCCCCGGGGTGGGAGGGTAGAGCCAGAAGACAAGCTTCTCAGTTGGCTCCAACTACAAAGAGACCACGGTGAACCATTCTGTGTTAGGCAGACTGAGTTTATTACTATTATTATTATTGTTGCTGTTGCTGTTGTTGCTGCATCTCTCCATGTTGCAACACTGTTCTTGTTGATCTATGTTTCTACTTCAGTTCCATGATTGTTTCCTTCTTCCTCTCCATTTCTTATATATATCATGTATATATCATGTATATCCCCTTCTGTCTTATCTTCCAACTTCTTACGTCTGTATACTTTACGGACTCATTCTTCAAAGTTTATCAAGATCTATGGTTTCCAGTTGCCTTTTCTAGTTGTTCATGTTGTGTAATACTTGTTCATGTTTATAATAGCATTGTCTCTTGATTATATTCATATTTTCTCATTTTCATTAAAAAAAAAAACCAAACTTTTGTCTTTTCGTTTTTGTTTCTTTTTTTTCATCAGTTTACTATGGAAACTTCACAGATTTTTATGAAGATATTTTGGATGTGTTTTTCTTGGTCGTTCTTCCTTTATTCAGTTTTGTTGTTGCTGTTTTTTTTTTTTTTTTAGTGATCCTGATTGCTTTCTCATATTCATTGATCTTCGCGTGAATATCCAGATCTAGTTTCGTACAGTAACAGTCATGTGTACAGTGTTCTCTCTGTAGTGTCCCTCACCTTGTAGGAAGACATTCGTCGATTTCTTTGGCAAAACAAACGTATCAGATATCTTTTTTTTTTTTTGGTTCTTTTACAAGTGAGTTGACTTGACCCGCGCATGTAGCTGGTCTCCAACTCACAGTCTCGGCGTCTTTTCATCGCGTGACTCCGCTTAACGAATAGAAAGTATGAGAGTAAGATGAGAATGTATAAATGAAATACATACAACATCCAATATTTTGGCGTGATATTTCTTGTGTTTATTACATAGTAGGATGCCACTAAGATAAGTTTCTCATTTTCTGCTAGTTGTATGTCGTGTCCTGTTTGTGTATGTATTCCTCGAAAAAGGCTCAAGCCGAAATATTGGATGTTGTATGTTTTTCATTTATACACTCTCATCTTACTCTCATATTTTCTATTCGTTTTTTTTCTCACTTACTCACTTCCTCTGCCACCTTGTAAAACTGCACAATACACCTCTATCTACCTTTATTATTTGAACCAGTTTTACTGCAGTCGCCATTCCTTTTATATGACTCACTAAACGATTAGCTCTGAAGTCCGTAGATATCTGTTGCTTCACTGTTTGAATGTTCCCATCTTAAAACAATTAGGAGTTATCTAGTGTACACCAGGATTATTGAAGGAAAATTAAAAAAAAAGAAAAAAATTAAAAGTCATGGGGTGTTATACATCCACACAGCCTTTGAGTAGCATAAACATACCAACCATACCACGCTCTATAATAACATAACTGTGTTAACCATACCACGCTCTATAATAACATGACTGTGTTAACCATACCACGCTCTATAATAACATGACTGTGTTAACCATACCACGCTCTAATAACATGACTGTGTTAACCATACCACGCTCTATAATAACATGACTGTGTTAACCATACCACGCTCTATAATAACATGACTGTGTTAACCATACCACGCTCTATAATAACATGACTGTGTTAACCATACCACGCTCTATAATAACATGACTGTGTTAACCATACCACGCTCTATAATAACATAACTGTACTACCCATACCAGGCCTTACAATAACATAACTGTACTAATCATATCACCAAAACCATAGAAAACAAGTTGAATTCTTTCCAGACTAAATGTTTACGAAGAATTAGAAAAATATTTTGGCCAAACACCATAAGAAATAACATCTTATTAGCAGAAATGCAGATGAAGCCACTGACAACAATTATTGAGGAAAGACGCTGGCGATGGTTGGGACATGTACTCCGAATGACTGACAACTCACTACCGAAAATAGCACTAAGATGGACACCACAGGGGAGCAGAAGTAAGGGTAGACCAAAAGAGACATGGAGAAGAACAACAGAAAGGATGTTGAGCAATAGAGGGCTCACCTGGGCAGCAGCAGAGAAAAAGGCGAAGGACAGGCATTTGTGGAAAACCCTTGCGGAAGCCCCATGTGCCCTGGGCACTTAAGGTTCAGAGAGAGAGAGAGAGAGAGAGAGAGAGAGAGACTAATCATATGTGCCTTAAAATAATATAACTGTATTAATCATATCATGCCTTAAAATAACATAACTGTACTAATCATACCACGCTTTATAATAACATAACTGTGTCAAGCATAACAGGCCTTACAATAACGTGACTGTGCTAATCATACCACGAATTACAATAACATACCTGTAATAATCATACCATGCCTTGCAGTAACATAACTGTGCTAATAACACCACGCCTTACAATAACATAACTGTACTAATCATATCACCCCTTACAGTCTTACAATAACAAAACTGTACTAATAACACCACGCATTACAATAACATAATTGTGCTAATCATACCAGACCTTACAGTAACATAACTATACTAACCATACCACGCCTTACAGTAACATGGCTGTGCTAATCATATCAGGCCTTACAATAACATAACCGTACTAATCATACCACGCCTTTCCAATGACATAAGTGTGTTAATCATACCACGTCTTACAGCAGCGCAACTGTGGTAATCATATCCGGCCTTACAGTAACAAAGCTGTACTAATCATACCATATCTTACAGTAACATGACTGTAATAATCATGCCACGCCTTACAGTAACACAACTGTACTAATCATACCACGCCTTAAAGTACCATAAATGTACTAACTTTACAAGGCCTTATAGAAACATAACTGTACTAACCATACCACGCCTTACAGAAACATAAATGTGCTAACTACATCACGCAACCTTAGAGTAACATAAATGTACTAACTACATCACGCAACCTTAGAGTAACATAAATGTACTAACTACATCACGCAACCTTAGAGTAATATAAATGTACTAACTACATCACGCAACCTTAGAGTAACATAAATGCACTAACTACATCACGCAACCTTAGAGTAACATAAATGTACTAACTACATCACGCAACCTTAGAGTAACATAAATGCACTAACTACATCACGCAACCTTAGAGTAACATAAATGTACTAACTACATCACACAACCTTAGAGTAACATAAATGTACTAACCGTACCACATCGCCTTCTGTAGCTATCATCATACCCCATCTTGAACTTTTCCCACGGGTAATAGGTCTCCAAGAAGCTCTGTCCCTTGTTCTCAAAAACGTCCCATAAATAAGCACAGTCATGTCCATCTTTTGATTTTGTTCTCCTATATGTAAGTGGTTATCTTCTTCTGGTTCCTCTTCCGTCTAGTTTACCCTCAAGATAAGATTTTCAGTTTAGTATTGTCCCTCGTACATACAAGTATATCTGCCATGTGATGAGATGAAACTCGGAGAATCCCAAAACAAGCTGTCAAGTGGAACACAACAGGCCGAAGACAAAAGAAGTCGACTATGGAAACTCTAAAAGAGGACATTGTTTAAGAGAGGCCAGATTAGTAGGCATAAAATGCCTTGATGATGCTGAAAAGCTCACTGAAAACAGGAAAACTTGGCGAACTACCATGCGAGCCCTGTGTGACGTTTAACGCCACGGGAAGGATGTAAGATGTAAGACTTACCCCTCGTGGCGTGACCAAATTTTGTGTGTTGTTTCATTCTTATGTCTTGGGTTATTTCCGTTTCATATTTCAGTTCATCTAATATTTCTTTGCTTTCCTTTATGGTCATGAAGTAAATCCAGCTCTTCTGTGTGTTCACATTTAAATGGCCTTCAGTTTTCACTTCCATGTTCTTGTTTCAAAGTCCGCCGTTCACGTCATGTTGGAGTGTGCAGTATACGTGGCAGTTCGTAGATCTCTGTTTTAGTCACTGTGTTAATTTTTTTTTTTAATGTACAGTGTTTTAATAATGCAGTTAATAATTTCTGTTGTTTCTACTTTCATTTCACATTTCTTTTCGACTGTTATGTTTCCTAGGTATCGGCTAGCGCAGTGGTTAGAGCACTCGTCCAGCAACCGAATGGTCGAGCGTTCGAATACCCAGCTGAGCGAGATTTTTTTTTCCCCACCAATGAGGCCCCGAGGTCGACCCAGCCTCGTAAAATGGGTACCAGAGAAAACCTTACGTCATACACTGATGGCCACCCTACCTCATACACTGATGGCCACCCTACCTCATACACTGATGGCCACCCTACCTCATACACTGATGGCCACCCTACCTCATACACTGATGGCCACCCTACCTCATACGCTGATGGCCCAGCATAATGAGGTCTCTAACGCTTCATCCCCTACGACATTCGCTATGGGACTGTCTGTCTGTCATGTTTCCTATTAATTCTACTTTCATTTCACATTTCTCATTATCTGTTATCATGTTTCCTATTATTTCTACTTTCATTTCACATTTCTTTTCGATTGTTATCATGTTTCCTATTATTTCTATTTTCATTTCACATTTATCATTGTCTGTTATCATGTGTCCCAGAAGTATGACATTTTTCATTTGTGCCTGTGTGTCGCCATTTTTTTTTCTATGTACAATTATGGTTTCTAAAACCAGGTTAAGATTATTCAGTTCAAATGTATTATCACCTTCATTTATGCATGCGAAAGCTGTAAAACAACTACAGAAATAAACAACAAATTAGACTCTTTTGAAAACAGATGCCTAAGGAAAATACTCAGTATAAAGCGGAACGAATTCAAGAACAACGCAGAGATAAGACAGATGAGCGAACAACAACCTGTTGTGATCAGACAAAAGGAGATGGGCATATATCGGTCACGTAATGTGAAGAAGCAATCAGAGAATCCCAAAAAACAAGCTATCAAGTGGAACACAACAGACCGAAGAAAAAGAGGCAGACCACGTGAAGCTCTAAAGAGGACATTGTTAAGAGAGGCCAAATTAACAGGCATAAAATCCCTTGATAAGGTTGAAAGGCTCGCCGAAGACGGGAAAAATTGGCGAACTACCTTGCGAGCCCCATGTGACGTTTAACGGCGCAGAAAGGATGTAAGATGTAAGATATAGTTTCTCTTTTGCCCTGTTAAGTTGCCTTTGTCTCTAGTTTTTGAAAGGGAGGGGGAGGGGGTAAAATATTTATATCAGTCAACATTCTTGACCTCTGTTGCTTATCTGTGTCACAAGATTCTGCAAGTTTCCTTGATTTTCTGCCAAAAAGTGATGTCCCATCTGCCTACATTCATCGTTGTTGTTTGTTCAAACATGGACACGTCTCTCGTGAATGCCGTATCTCGTGTCTGGCTTTCAGCATTGCCCTAAAGCTTTTCCTGTACGGATCTCAGGTCTGTCTTGGTCCTTAATCTGGGTCTGTTGTGTAGCTGGCAACTTTGCATATATAAGATGTTTAGTTGTTCATCCGTTGATGGGTACTCCCAGAATTTCATCTTTTAATATATTAAAAGGTCAGACAAGCAAGAAGGTAGCATAATACATTTTGTTTTCTCACTGGGTCTCTTTTTATCACAACATATAAAGGGAAAGTGATGCTGACCGCCCTCTAGTGTGCAGACAAACTCCTTCTGATGTTGGGGAAGGAAAGGCGGCCAGGCGTGATGCTGACCACGTCACACTCCAGTGTGCCGACAGGTCAAGGAAAATATGAACACTGAAACTTTATTTCCAAGGTACCTTCATGACAACGTAGGTAACCCTATCTTAATGACAACGTAGGTAACCCTATCTTCATGACAACATAGGTAACCTTACCTTCATGACAACATAGGTAACCTTACCTTCATGACAACGTAGGTAACCCTATCTTCATGACAACATAGGTAACCCTATCTTCATGACAACATAGGTAACACTACCTTCATGACAACATAGGTAACCTTACCTTCATGACAACGTAGGTAACCCTACCTTCATGACAACGTAGGTAACCCTATCTTCATGACAACATAGGTAACCTTACCTTCATGACAACATATGTAACCCTACCTTCATGACAACGTAGGTAACCCTACCTTCATGACAACATAGGTAACCTTATCTTCATGACAACATAGGTAACCCTATCTTCATGACAACATAGGTAACCTTACCTTCATGACGACATAGGTAACCTTACCTTCATGACAACATAGGTAACCCTATCTTCATGACAACATAGGTAACCTTACCTTCATGACGACATAGGTAACCTTACCTTCATGACGACATAGGTAACCTTACCTTCATGACAACATAGGTAACCCTATCTTCATGACAACATAGGTAACCCTTTCTTCATGACAACATAGGTAACCTTACCTTCATGACAACATAGGTAACCTTACCTTCATGACGACATAGGTAACCCTATTATAACCAGAAGGCACCATTAAACGGTCTCACTGACATTTAAAACTGACTGTCCAGATTTGTAATTAACGGTCTTATTGAAAATGTAATATTGACAAAGAATGTAACGGTCTCACTGAAGTGTAAAACTGCTTATCTAAATGTTTTGAAAACAAATGTCTAAGGGAAATACTCGGCATCAAGTGGAACGAATTTAAGAACAATGCAGAGATAAGACAGATGACTGAATAACAACCAGTCTCTTGGGTGATCAGGAGAAGGAGATGGACATATGTTGGTCACTTGATGAGAAGAAATGATCAGATAATCCCAAAACAAGCTATCAAGTGGAACACAACATCCCGAAGAAAAAAGAGGCAGACCACGTGAAACTCTGAAGAGAACATTGTTAAGAGAGGCCAAATTAACAGGCATAAAATCCTCTGATGAGGTTGAAAGACTCGCCGAACAGGAAAAATTGGCGAACTACCTTGCGAGCGCTGTGTAATGTTTAACGGCACGGGAAGGATATAAGATATAAGATAAGAAATGTGTAAATTAACATTGTTATTGACTATTTAAGCATGGATTAGAGTTCTTACCAAAGTGTAAAAGTTATTATCTAAGAATGTACTCGTAATTAGTGCTTATAACAGCGTGTAAAACTGACCATCTACGTCTATGTAATCGGCGGTCTTACTGAAGAATAGAACTGACTTTCTAAGTATGTAGTTAACGATCTTACAGAAGCATAGGATTGACTTTCTAAGTAAACAGCGATCTTACTGAAGGGCAGTAATATGTAAATAGCTGTCATACTGAAGTGTGATACTGACTTTCTAAATATGTAATTAGCAGTCTGATCTAAGTGTAATATGTGAAGTGTGTAATCTAAGCGTATAATTAACAATGCGCTGAAGTGTAAGGTAGAGCACCTTTAGAGATTCTTTTTACCAGCCAAGCATTTATTAACTCTGCGTGTGTGTGTTTGTGTGTGTGTGTGTTTGTGTGCATGCTTGTGTGAACGTGACTGTGTTTGTGTGTGTACATGCATTTTCAAAGTTCATCTTGTAAAATGTTCAACTTTCTATCCGTTAGTGACTGTACGATAGAAGTTTATCGCCCAATTTACAGCTCCTCTCTCTCTCTCTCTTTCTTTTTCTCACTCTTTATTTTTCTCTCTCCCTCTCTCACTTTCTCTTTCTCTCTCTCGCTTTCTCCCCTTCTCTCTCTTTTTTTCTCTCTCTTTCGCTTTCTCTCTCTCGCTTTCTCTCTCTCTTTCTCTCTCACTCTCTCTCCTTTCTCATCACTATCTTTTCCTTCTTTTATACTCATAAATCACAAACAGGTGAATGAGGCAAGATAGACCGAGCCGGGTACTTGAACGTGGAAGATAAAGGCCTCTCACTTTGAGCAGTCCGCAAGGAAAGCTTAGGTTGGATTTTTTTTACTTTACACTGGCCAGAAAAAATAACAACACAAAGAAAAACAAACTGCAATTCGAACGAGGTTTTCTTTTCATTATAATACAAAGAAAATATAAAACCTACACTAAACGTAGCTTCATTACTCCCGTGTGCAGGTAGACCAGTTGTGTAAGTTCTGTTCAGATATATATTTTTTTAAAGACCTGTATCCTCAGATACTATGTCATTTATCTTAGTTATAAACTATTCTCTTTACTTCTGAAGTATTCTATCATTTGTTCTAGCTATGAAGTATTCTATTATTTGTTCTGTCTCTGAAGTATTATATCATTTGTTTTAGTTATGAAGTATTCTATCATTTGTTCTAGCTATGGAGTATTCTATTATTTGTTTTAGTTATGAAGTATTATATCATTTGTTTTAGTTATGAAATATTCTATCATTTGTTTTAGTTATAAAGTATTATATCATTTGTTTTAGTTATGAAGTATTTTTTATTTTAGTTATGAAATATTCTATAATTTGGTATAGATAGTATTGACTTGTCACTACGCCGGAATATGTGACAGTGACAAATTTGCTCTGGTTAAAATTTGTCCGGCAGAGCAGAAAGAGTCAGTAGAATAACTCTTCTAGTCGTTAGAATTCTCAGTATCGTGAAACTCCAGCCTCACTTCAGTAGTTTCCTAATCATTCATTGGCTCTGTTCTCTCTCTCTCTCTCTCTCTCTCTCTCTCTCTCTCCTTTGCCTGATTTACCCTGCTCTTCTGTTAAAGAAATGAGTTGTTTCGTTATTTTTTAATCGTCTCGATTAAGAAAATTTGCAAGATGATATTTTGAACGACTAGACTGATGAACGATATCTTACAAACTAGAATGCGCACGTGTGTAGAGGAGTATCTGGGCTTTTGGCAGTAAAGATGGCTGCACATGAAACTTGTCTTCTGTGGATCAATCAGTGAACGCCTCAAAGATAACGTGATTAGAGACAGCAGCGAGACGAGACCTGCGATTTTACTGCTGTGGTGAAAACCTGCAGAACAGTCTAGCAATTAAACGTCTAGTTTGGAAAATTTATGTCTGTTTTTTTTTTAAACGTTTAGTTTTTCCACTAAAATTTCGATAAAGCGAATTTCAGTTCTCAATATTTCTCAAAGTACAAGATAAGCACAAAGTCTTTCTTTGATTTCAACATTTATTTTACAGACAGACAGACACACACGCACACACACACGCACACACACACACATAAAATACGCTATAACATGTTATTGTTTTTTATTTTATTTTATCTCAATTCAAGAAGTTCCGGCCATTGATAATTCTTCAAGAAATACTTTACTATAACCGAAACTGTAATCAGAGACTGGCATCACTGCATTCTGGGTATTACCATACATGCTCCGCCTTCCGTTCCAACATCCACACACGCTGAAGTGTGCGCCTGCTGATAAGAAGGGCTTTAGCTGCTGGTCACTTCTTAAATGTTTGAATGTACACTTTCCAACGGTAGAATTAGGAGGGAAGGTCCAACATAATGACCACCACGTTCGCTGGACATTAACTCTTGACTTTTGTTTTTTTTTTACTGGGGTTATACTAAGGATAAAGTGTTTAGTTCACAAGTTCCTGATATTGACACTTTAAAGGTAAGGATAACAGACGATTTAACGACGGTGACTAAATATGTATCAATGAGGAAAAACTGGAAGAACTGAAGAGGTTTTAACATCTTGGATCATTACTAACTAATAATGGAGGTACAATGAGGGAAATTAAAAGGAGGACATCCGTCGTTCTTAAAAAAAAAAAAAACTAAAGAAGCTGTGGAGAGGAACAGACAAAAGTACAAAAATAGGATTTTTAGTGGCATGCATCTTTCCCATCGCAAATATGCCTGTGGGACCTGGAGACTTAATAAAACAGCTGAGAAACACATAAATGCCTTTGAATGTAAATGCTACAGAAGAGTTCTTCAAATATCATGGGCACAAAAAAAAGAACAAATATATCCATACTACAAGAACTTAATATTGAAGAAGGCTGGCTAGTAAAGAGGATTAAACAGAGAAAACGTAAATATTTTAGACACATTAAACGTCATGATAATTTAGAGAAGACCGTCTTGCTAGGGTACATAATGGGAAAAAGAAACACAGAAAGACCAAGGCGAAGATGGCTGCAGGACATCGTTGATAATCCGCAAATGGATGCATCAGCAGCAGGCCATCTTGCTCACAACCGAGAGGCCTACAGGAGAGCTGTTAGGGAGGCAAAGTTCCGCAAGGGACATGCAAATGCCTGACTGACTCTCTTCCTTTTTTTCCCCCTTGCATTTTCCAGTCATTACAATGCTCTTCGGCTTCTGTCTTCTGACGACGCGTCCAGGAAATATTTATTGTCGTTTTCTTTATCATTTTAACTGGTTGTCGTTATTCTGAAATTTCTTTGAGGACTTATTCATTTTTTTTTCCTATCCAGGATATATGTTGCATCTTTCTCCAAAAATTTCTCTTTTCCTTCCAGTTTCTTTGTTATCTTTTCCTGTCCAAGTTTCACAACGCTATAACAATATAGACTATACATAGCACTGTAATACTCTTTTCCTCTCTTTTAGGGACATTTTGTTAGTATATCTTCGTGTCATAAAAAGCTGTCTTTTCCTCACCTATTCCTGGTTTTGTTTCATTTGTGTATCTGACATCGGCTGTTATTGTTATTCCAAGGTTCATTCATTCATTCATTCATTTGCATGTCCCTTGCGGAACTTTGCCTCCCAAACAGCACTCCTGTAGGCCTCTCGGTTGTGAGCAAGATGGCCTGCTGCTGTTGCATCCATTTCCAGATCGTCAACGATGTCTTGCAGCCATCTTCGTCTTGGTCTTCCTCTTTTTCTTTTTCCCATTATGTATCCTTCCAATACGGTCTTCTCTAAATTATCATGACGTTTAATGTGTCCAAAATATTTCAGTTTTCTCTCTTTAATCCTCTTCACTAGCCAGCCTTCTTCAATATTAAGCTCTTGTAGTATAGATATATTTGTTCTTTTTTGTGTCCACGATATTTGAAGAACTCTTCTGTAGCATTTACATTCAAAGGCATTTATGTGTTTCTCAGCTGTTTTATTAAGGTAACTGAGTTATATTTACTTGTGTCAGTGTCTTCCCGTTTCAAAGGATGTTACACTTTGGTATGTTTATTCTTTCCGATATTACCACTGTTTCTGTCTTGCTGCTTGTTTACGTCTAGGCCTCTCTTATTGCAGCCTACAGTAATCTTATTCGCGAGTTTCTGAAAACTGCTTTCACTTTCTGCGGTGTCATCCCTATGTCTCTGGTTATTCATGCTATTGCCTTTTATTTTTAACTCTTCACATTTGTAATACCTGACTTGTCATGATTCTACCAATATTTTAACTCTTCACATTTGTAATACCTGACTTGTCATGATTCTACCAATATTTTAACTCTTCACATTTGTAATACCTGACCTGTCATGATTCTACCAATATTTTAACTCTTCACATTTGTAATACCTGACTTGTCATGATTCTACCAATATTTTAACTCTTCACATTTGTAATACCTGACCTGTCATGATTCTACCAATATTTTAACTCTTCACATTTGTAATACCTGACCTGTCATGATTCTACCAATATTTTAACTCTTCACATTTGTAATACCTGACTTGTCATGATTCTACCAATATTTTAACTCTTCACATTTGTAATACCTGACCTGTCATGATTCTACCAATATTTTAACTCTTCACATTTGTAATACCTGACACGTCATGATTCTACCAATATTTTAATGCCACGATCGGCCACACCAACAAGTCACTATGTTTGCGTTACAGATGTTCAGTAACTTTGTTTTAACGTCTGTGGTGTGTTGTTTTAACGCAGAAGTTCTTATTAGGGAGATTTATATCCCTTAAGAAAAACAAAGTGTGAGGGTAAGGGTCCCGACACCCAACGATTAGTGTCTCTGAAAAAAACTGTTATTAGCGTAGAACGTGATTTTTTCGGCTGTTTTGTCCCAGTCTACAGTTCAATATACAAGGCTGGGGGAGTTAACTTTCTAGCATGTGTGTGTTGTTTTTTACTGTACCGAGCGTAGGGGGTGGGGGGGGGGGTTAGGGGTTAGGGGTAAGAGTGAAACGTTACAGGTTTGCCACTTCAACTTTGGTATTTCAGTTTTAGTACTTCAGTCTATGTGCAGCACTTGCTTATCAATAAATGTTGGAAAAGGAGTCCTAAAATTTCTATACTGAAGCCATCTTGTTATATGAAAGTGAATCATGGACAATAGGCAGGCCTGCACACAAAACATTGAGCCAGTAGAAATGTGGTTTATTAGAAGAATGTTGCGAATTCCCTGGACAACAAAAATAACTAATGGCGAATGTATGAGAAGAGCTGGAGAGACAACAAATATTGTCAACAACAAAAAAAAGAGAGAAACAATGTACTTTCACAGGACATGCAATCTTCTTCTTCGTTCGCTTCTACCACCAAGACCGCCCCGTGATCCTACTGAATTTACGCCAGTGGTCCTCGTTAAGTCCCGTGGTCCCCCGTGTGGTCCACACGAGATCCCCGAGAGGATCACAAGAGGTTCAGAGTATCGCAGGGCTTGAGCCTGTATTCTTGGTAGGTCTCAGAAGCGGGATTGCATGACACCGTGGTTTTCGTTGCAGCAGTTTAGTCTAGAGTTGGACTTTCTCACCGGAAGACCTCGACGTGTTTTGGATATCAGTATATCCCCGCTGGGTGAGAGGTGGTAGCCCATCCAGGCCAGAGTTGGACTTTCTCACTGGAAAACCTCACCGTGATTAGGATACGCATACATCCCCGCCGGGTGAGAGGTTGTTGCCTATCTAGACTGCCCTGGTCCAGTGTCTCCGACTTCAGCATTTTGTGGTCCACAGGACATGCAATGAGAAGAGGGGGTATTGAAAATATTATAACAACAGGAAAAGTAGAAGGAAGAATAGCCAATGGAAGACCGAGAGAAATGATACTGGACAGTCTGACGAGATGATGTGAGAGGAGATCATCATCTGAGCTAATGGCCTGCATGAAGGATCTGGTACTCTGGAGAAGCATAATAGCCAAGGCCAGTCGGCATGGCACCTGATGATGATACTTCAATCTTAATCGTGTATAGCAGATTTGTACTTTATGATGTAGATTGTCGGGAATAGAGGGAAAGCTGTATGATAAAGGACAAAATTAAAGACGGAGTTGTGTGTGTTCATTTCTTCACTCTTACTGTTCAGTCAATCAGTCATTTAATCACTGTCAGTGAATCAATCAGTATGTGAAGTAAAACCCAAACTACTGACATCTTTTGAAGTTATTCTGATACCTTATACAACAGGTAATAAAGATGATTTTGGTAATCAGGTGCGGGTTTCAATATTTCAGCTAAATGGG
Source organism: Achatina immaculata (assembly GCA_009760885.1). Taxonomy (NCBI): domain Eukaryota; kingdom Metazoa; phylum Mollusca; class Gastropoda; order Stylommatophora; family Achatinidae; genus Lissachatina; species Lissachatina immaculata. Next base: position 20,062,962 of record CM019694.1, read on the forward strand.
CCTTGACAAATTCCACTGCAGTGTTGAAATATACGTTAGTAAGGTTTGAAATACTCGTAAAGATGTCACAGAATACGTTCTGTCACATGCTACGTTCTGTCACAGTGTAACTTCTTTCACAGAATACGTTCTATTACAGAACACGTTCTACAGAATACGTTCTATTACAGAATACGTTCTATTACAGAATACGTTCTATTACAGAATACGTTCTATTACAGAATACGTTCTATCACAGAATACGTTCTATCACAGAATACGTTCTATTACAGAATACATTCTATCACAGAATGCGTTCTATCACTACTATTGCTACCACTTCTACTACTACTGCTGCTACTACTACTAATGCTATTACTACTACTACTACTACTACTACTACTACTGCTGCTACTTCTACTACTACTGCTGTTACTACTACTACTGCTACTACTACTATTGCTACCACTTCTACTACTACTGCTGTTACTACTACTACTGCTACTACTACTACTACTACTGCCACTACTACTACTGCTGCTACTTCTACTAGTACTACTATTACTATCACAACTATTACTACTACTGCTGCTATTACTACTACTACTACTACTACTACTACTACTACTACCACCACCACAACTACTACTAGTAGTAGTACTACTGCTACTGCTACTACTACTACAACTACTGTTAATACTTCTGCTTCTGTTACTACTATTACTACAACTACTACTATTACTACTACTGCTTACTATTAGTACTACCGTAACTATTACTATTACTAGTACTAGTACTAAAGCTACTGCTACTACTATTGATACTACTACTACTATTACTACTACTACTACTACTTCTACTGCTACAACTATTACTACTACTACTATTACTACTACTACTACTACTTCTACTGCTACAACTACCATTGCATCGATGAAATAACAGAGCATACAACAAGAGAGAAGTACAAGATAATGATGACAATCATTTCAGTAGTTTGACGTCCAGGAAAGATTCACCACAGGTGCAACAGACCTAAAGACTGGCTGACTTTGTCAGTGTAACATAGCTTATCTGATCATGTTATGAGTGTAGCTTAGTTTAGCTGACTATCTTATCAGTGTAACATAGCTTATCTGATCATGTTATGAGTGTAGCTTAGCTTAGCTGACTATCTTATCAGTGTAACATAGCTTAGCTGATCATCTTATGAGTGTAGCTTAGTTTAACTGACTATCTTATCAGTGTAACATAGCTTAGCTGATCATCTTATGAGTGTAGCTTAGTTTAACTGACTATCTTATCAGTGTAACATAGCTTAGCTGATCATCTTATGAGTGTAGCTTAGTTTAGCTGATTATCTTATCAGTGTAGCATATCTTAGCTGATCATCTTATGAGTGTAGCTTAGTTTAGCTGACTATCTTATCAGTGTAACATAGCTTAGCTGATCATCTTATGAATGTAGCTTAGTTTAGCTGACTATCTTATCAGTGTAGCATATCTTAGTTGATCATCTTATGAGTGTAGCTTAGTTTAGCTGATCATCTTATCAGTGTAGCATATCTTAGCTGATCATCTTATGAGTATAGCTTAGTTTAGCTGACTATCTTATCAGTGTAGTATATCTTAGCTGATCATCTTATGAGTGTAGCTTAGCTTAGCTGACTATCTTATCCGTGTAGCTTAGCTTAGCTGATCATCTTATCAGTGTATCTTAGCAGATCGTGCAAATTTCTTGCTGTCTGTATGCTGTCTTCTCCGTTAAAGGTCTTATTTCAAGTCTTCAATAACAAAAATCTGCCTTCTTATATTCTCTTTATTGCTCGCACTTGAAAATCTTCCCGTCCTAAACTTCTCTACTTCTAATGGAATCTCCAGTGATACAGATGACTATGTCGGCACCTCTAGTGCAGGAACACCTGCAGCAGGCATAAACGTCTCACTCAACAAGAGAAATGAACAACAGACTCTCCTGGTTGCTATCTCCTGGCTTAGCTTTCTAGCGTTCAAACCGTTCGCTTGTCAACATGGATGAACTCAAGAGGGATCTCTTAAAAGGCAAGGGGCAAATGGGCAAAAGAAAGAAAAGTTATACATCTATCTTGTTGTATATTCTGTTATTTCATCGAAGCACTAGTTGTTGTAGCAGTAGCAGTAGTAGTAGTGATAATGGTAGTAGCAGTAGTTGTAGCAGAAGTAGTAGCAGTAGTTGTAGTAGTAGCAGCAGTAGTAGTAGAAGTATTAGCAGTAGTAGTAGCAACATTATTAGTAGTAACAGTAGTAGTAGTAGCAGTAGTAGTAGTAGTAGTAGTAGTAGCAGCAGTACTACTAATAATAGTAACAGTAGTAGTAGTAGCAGTAGTAGTATTAGCAGTAGTAGCAGTAGTAGTAGCAGCAGCAGTAGTAGCAGCAGTAGTAGTATTAATAACAGCAGAAGTCGTAGTAGTAACAGTAGTAGTAATAATAATAGCAGCAGTAGTAGTAGTAATAGTGGTAGCAGTAGTAGTAGTAGCAGCAGAAATAGTAATAGTACCAGTTATAGTAGTACTAGCAGTAGTAGTTGTAGTAACAATAGTGGTAGTAACAGTATGAGTATTAGCAGTAGTAACAGTAGTAGCAGTAGCAACAGTAGTAGTAGTAATAGTTGTTATTGTTATAGCAGTAGGAGTAGTAGTAACAACAGTAGTAGTAGAAGTAGTAGCAGTAGTAGTAGTGACAGTAGTAGTAGTAGCAGTAGTAGTAATATTATTAGCAGCAGTTGTAGTAGAAGTAGTAGCAGTAGTTGTAGTAAGAGTAGTAGTAACAGTAGTAATAATAACCGTACCAGTAGTAGTAGTAGCAGTAATAGTAGTAGTAGTAACAGTAGTGGTAGTAGTAACAGTAGTAGTAGTAACAGTAGTAGGAGTAATAGTAGTAGCAGTAGTAATAGTAGTAATGATGTCATTAGCCTCTTACACACCACAGCTTCTTACAAGTGATAGCTAAGTGCTCCATTCATTTAGCTTATTTTTTCCGTTCCTATTTTTTACATAGCATTCATGTGAATGTATACTTCATCTTCTCTCCTTGTTTCTTCGTCCTATGTGTTAATGTATGCTTAAGGTTCACACCAAAACGTCAACAGTTGTGTGCCCGTTAAGTAATAAAGCTGTTCCTATTTTTCTTCCTAGTTTAAACATTTAAACAAATTATGGGTACCTGAGGTTTCCCCTAGGAAAACAAAGACAGCAAGGACAGAGGGCTGGAGCTCCTAACTCAAATATTGTAGTTGCCTGGAAATGTGAAGGCGCTAGCACTTCACACCCTTACGGCAGTCAAATGTTACGGGACATAGATCTCATCAAATGAAGCGTAGCTCAGTCATGCCATAGAGGCACATAGAGGATACGGTTACAGGGCCCGTATTTGCCTGGACCTGTCAGCCTGTGGCACGGTCACGTGGTCAGCTTTCACGCATGTTCCATCCTTACTTCCCCAGCTCCAGTAGGAGTCGGATGCCCACTTCTACAACTACTAGAACAATTTTTTATAAATAGGAAACTACGAGGTTTTGGTACGGTAAAGTAAGATAACAAATATTGTAGGATTAGACCTAGAAAAAATCGTAGACAAAGCACTTTAGTGAGACGTGAGAGAAAGAAAAATCACAAGTAACTGGGATTCAAACACGGACTCCGGTAGGACGAGCAGCCGTCTAGCCACGAGAGAACAGCGTACTATCGACTTAGCCAACTAGTCTTACTACAACTACTAGAGACTGGATCGACTCCGGCCGGACTTAAACCCTGACCTCGCATTGAGAGACAAGCGCACAAGCCACTACTCCACTCTGATGCTCTCGTCGAATGAGGGATGGATTTTCTGTAAAGAGACTAAACTAAGAAAATCAAAGAATGGCCCAGATGGAAACTTAAAGTAGTATTAGCGGTCTCCAAATGAACATAAATGTCAGAGAAAAGCGGACAAGTTGAAAGAGTTTTTCATTGATTACTTATCAATCTTACCCTCTCCATATAAGAGTATGTGCTGGACAGAGTATTCAGTCTCACATGTGTGACTGTAACAACGCCTCGCGGCTAATGTTTATAAATTGGCTGCTATTAAGTTATGTCTCTTGAGTCAGGGGACTGGCTACCTCAGCGGTTAGAGCACTCGTCTAGCAACTGAATGGTCGAGGGTTCGAATCCCCAGCTGAGCGAGGATTTTTTTCCCCGGACCAATACGGCCCCGAGGTCGACCCAGCCTCGTAAAATGGGTACCAGAGAAAATCTGGGAAGGGAGGGCAGCGAGGAAAGGAACTGGCCATCCTACCTCATACCCTGATGGCCCAGCATAGCGAGGTCTCTAACGCTTTATCCCCTACGGCGTTTGCCATGGGACTACCTTTTTACCTTAAGTCAAGAAACTCAGGTATTCCAGGCAAATGATTAACACGTGAATACCTGGAAACTGAGTGGGAGTACAGGTGTGTGAGACTGCTAGACTGCACTGAGGTGAGAAAGTGTGTATCACTTGGGCGGAGCGGACGTTGAAGTTTTTGTATTGTCCGGTGAACTTGTACTAGCCATGTCGTGTACTGCGTCCAGGGATCCTGGGACAAGTCTTCGTCTCATCAAGTTTTGACTGCTTTGATGGCCCTGATGGTCAGAGATCGATTCAGCCATCAAGATTTGTATCTGAGGAACTCGTTCCGATCATTTTGATGTGCTGCTTGACATATCTATGCTTCATCAATCCATCATCATCATCATCATTATCATCATCATCATCATGCACACATCCTTCGATGGTGTTCAAGAGCGGGCTTAATGGTAGCTTCAGCGTTATTTTACCTCGTAGTGATGTGAGATGTCTTCTTACCTGGGACCTGAAAATATTCTGTCTATCAAGACTGTCATTGTTGTCATGGTAATCTTTGTGTCACGTGAATTAAAACCATCTCCCTGAAGCGTCGCCTGTTAAAGCGGACTAGAAAGGGAAGTATTGAGTTATTTAAGAAAGCTAAAAAAAAAAAACGAAGACATTTTCTCGAACTCAGTTTAATCTTTATTTCATCCGGGCATTTCATTTTCTTTTGTTCTTCTCGGCGTCGTTGAGCCTGGAATCTTCTGAAGCTACAGGGAGGTTAAGTCCGGCTGATCACGTGGCTCTGTCTGAGGAAACATCTTGCATCCTTCCCGTGGTGTTAAACGTCACATAGGGCCCATATTGCCGATAACCAAGCTTTTTATTCTGCTTTCGGCGAGTTTTTCAGCCTCGTCAAGGGATCCACTAATTTAGTCTCTCTCAACAATCTTCTCTGGAGAGTTTTACATCGTCGACCTCTTTTTTCTTTGTCCCGTTGTGTCCCATTTGATACCTATGTTTTATTGGGGGGGGGGGATTCTCTGTTCCTACTCATCACGTGACCGATGTATGTCCTTCTTTGATCGCTGATGTGCTATTTAAAAAGGTTGTTGTGCTAGTGTTGTACATTTGATGTCTGTGGTAGTCAACGGTCGACTCAGCCATCAAGATCAGTCATTTGCATGTCCCTTATGGAACTTTGCCTCTCTAACAGCACTCCTGTAGGCCTCTCTGTTTGTAAGCAAGACGCCCTGCTGCTGATGCACCTATTCGCAGATCATAAAAGATGTCTTGCAGCCATCTTCGCCTAGGTCTTCCTCTCTTTATTTTTCTCATTACGCACCCTTCCAAGATTGTCTTCTCTAAATTATCATGACGTATAATAATGTTCAAAATATTTAAGTTTTCTCTGTTTAACCTTCCTTACCAGCCAACCCTCTTCACTATTAAGTTCTTGTTGTGTGAACATCAAGATGACGTATAATAAAATATCTTGTTCTTAGTCTCTTCATTGTCACCCTAAATCTTCCTATTAACAACTCATTATGGGTGCTGCCATCCTCGTCTGGTCTCGTTTCACAGATAATAATGACTTTCTAAATCTGGCATTGATCATGATCAACATCTTCCTTATCTCTGTGCTGCTCTTGAATTCCTTCCATGGTGTACAGAGCATTTTCCTTAGACGTTTGTTTTCAAATTCCTCTAATTTATTTTCTGTTTCTTCAGTTGTTTTCCAGCTTTCGCACGCGTAAATAAGGGTGGATGTTAGATTTGAGTTGAATAATTTTAATTTTGTATTCTTGTTTATAACTTTTGATGACCATGTTTTCTCAAAATTTGTACAAGTCTGTTCTGACTTTGTAATTCTAACTTTGTAGTTCTGATTTTATAATTCTAACCTTGTAGTTCTAGCTTTGTAATTCTAACCTTTGCAATTTAAACCTATTTTTGGTCTGGTCGCCCAGCCCTGTTGTCACTTAAGGAAATATGGGCAGTAACAACTGGTCCTCTTCGGCAGGGGTTGTCAAACTGGCAACTTTCTCCTTGGAAAACAAAGATGTCTCATTTACCTACTACTACAGAATAAACTTTTAAAAAAACGATAAGAAAAAGATAACATTTAAAAATTCACAGAAGAGTACTAACCGACGTGAATCTTTCTGCCACAATGAGGGCTCTGTTTTCTCACTGCAAACTCTGGGAAGTTGGTCGAAGGCAAACGTTGTCAAGTAAACGGCATGAAATTATGGGTTGCTTTATTTCATTGATATTATTTCATACAAATGCGGATAATATTACTTTTCATTATTCATTCTGTTGTTTTGTCATATTTTGATATATTTTAAAAAAAATTCTCAATGCATTCACAGATCCAGGTATCATCCTTAAGCTTGTGTTAAGTGGAGTCCGGTCCGCCAGATGTGCCCTTATACGGAAAATGGCCCGCTTCCTGACCGATTTTGACACCCCCCCCCCCTGCTCTGTAGTATTACCTTAGATTTACCCTTTATTCTTATTTTTTAAAAAAAATTCACAGTTTAAAGTTCACGTTACGAAGAGAAAACAAATTAATTTTGCGATTCTCTGAACTTGCTGGAAATTAAGTCCGAGTTAATCTAATTACCACATTCATGCCGTGACCCACATCAGGTGCGCCTGGCCACACGTCGCCAGAAATTACCAAAGTGTCTCCGCGACAGGGGACGCCAGAATTTATGAGCTTCTGCGCCTGGCGGGTTTACGTCGCACGTGCTAGGGCTTAAGTTGGTGGAGCTTTCTCAGCCTAGCCATGTTAAATTAAATAGCACATTTTTTGTTGTTGTTGTTTGTTTGTTGTTGCTCTTTTTCTTTCGTTTATTTTAAATAAAGATTGACCCTAATAGTTTCTGGCAGGTTTGGTAAGAAATGGATTCAAAGAAAGATTTTGAAGACAAAACACTTTAGATGTGAGAAAAGTTTTAACAAAAAAAAAGGTCAAAGTGTAGAGTCGGGGGTGGGGGGAATCCCTTTGGGTTTAAGTAACTTGGTTATTTTTCTTGAAGCTATTTTCATCATTTATATTCTCAAGTAGCTTGACATGAATTCTATCCACCCTCCGCCAGCATTGTCTCAAGGTAACACACGTATAGTTCATGTATAAGTATATAAAACTAAGTATATATACACGAAGCTACTGCAGTAAGGCTGTGATAACAAAATATATGAATTAAAGAGGTGGGGGCGGGGGGGGGGGGGGTAGGAAAAAGTGTATACTCGTTAAGTAATAAAGCTGTTCCTACTTTGTTTTTCCTAGTTTATACATTTCATCCCAAGGTAAATGATTTCTTCACACATGTTGGAGTTGTTCACGAGCCTGGTTTTTCTTTTACTTTCTTTATTATGTTTTTATGTACTTTAATGTTTCCAATCCAGATAAAAGAGTGTTGCAGATTTACAGGACAACAAAGATTACTAATGAACAATGTATGATACGAGCGGGAGAGACCCCAAAAAAATCTTGTAAAAAATACGAGAGACAGTGTACTTTCATCGGACATACAATGAGAAGAGGGGGCACTGAAAATATTGTAACAACAGGAAAAAAAAAAAAACGGAAGAAGAGTCAGAGGAAGGCCAGGAGAAATGGTACTGGATAGTTTGACCAGATTGTGTGAAATGTTACCATCAGTTGAACTACATGGAAGGATTGGGTACTGTTGAGAAACATAATAGTCAGTGCCAGTCGGCACGGCACATGATGATGATGATGATAATGATGATGATGATGATGATGATGATGACGACGATGATGATGATAAATCCAAATAGTCCCCTCCATATTTTAAATGCCCCCAATTTTTTTTTTTTGGTGAAGTTTGGAGAATTTAGAAACCGAAAAAGTACCCACTGAGCCGTGAAGGCCAACATGGATGACCCTGAAAACGGATGGGAAAAGGGGTTCCAGTGAAGTTGCGACAGACCTAGCAAGCCGACAGTGCATTTTCGCTTGCTTCAAATTTTAAAAAAGAGATAAAACCGACCGACTTACACACACAACGGACCGGCAAATCCAAAACAAAATTAGCTAGAACAAGGCTAAAAATCGGCTCTTGTAATATCAGAGGACTGGCCAATAAAGACCAATAATGTAGAGTTCATCAGCAATAAAAACATAAAGATTGTGGACTTGGCAGAGAAAAGGAGCTAAAACTGCAAAGAAATTCGTATGAGCTATAAATAACTGAACAACAACCAGTCTCATGGGTGACCAGGAGAAGGAGATGAACATATCTTGGTCACTTGATGAGAAGAAATGATCAGAGAATCCCAAAACAAGCACAACAGGCAAAAGAAAAAGAGGCAGACCGTGTGAAACTCAAGAGGAGATTGTTAAGAGAGGCCAAATTAACAGGCATAAAATCCCTTGATGAGGTTGAAAGACTGGCCGAAGACAGGAAAAATTGGTGAACTACCTTGCGAGCCCTATGTGACGTTTAACGGCACGCGAAGGATATAAGATATAAGAAGAAGATAAATAAGTATATATGTGGAAAGGAGTCAAAAATGGAAAAGCAAGTAGGAACTATGACAGTATAATCACGTCTTTCGCAGACAGTAATCTAATAATCTAGAAAGTGTGACAAAATCCAGGTGGCTTGGGATGTGCCTGGCTTATGCAAATGAGCACGCAGTTAAGCGTGACGTTGTCAGCAAACGTTAGCAGTTTTCCTGTATTTTGGCAGGCCAGTACACGGTATCACTGTCGCTGTCAGAAACGTCACTGTAATTGGGTTATCCTCCCCCTCTCCTCCCCTTCCCTCTTCCCAAACTCCTCTCCCCCGCTTTTGTGATATTGTGAGACTTAGGGCTGCGGATAGAAGATTCATACCGTTCCTCTGTTATGTGGTTGTAAGTTTGATAGCAGAGAGAGAGAGAGAGAGAGAGAGAGAGAGAGAAGGGAGGACAGAAGATGAAATTAGTAAATTAGTAGGACACAGAGGAATAAAAAAGAGGAATAGAGAGGTAAAGGGAGGAGATAAAAGACTAAGAGATGGCACGACAGACAAATAAAAGCATAATAACATGTACATATTTAACACAGACATGCACAGTCACAGGTGAAAAGCTGCATTTCCCACATATTCACTATTTGAATATCACATTTCCTACAGATGCACTATTTGAATATAACATTTCCTACAGATGCACTATTTGAATATCACATTTCCTACAGATGCACTATTTGAATATAACATTTCCTACAGATGCACTATTTGAATATAACATTTCCTACAGATGCACTATTTGAATATAACATTTCCTACAGATGCACTATTTGAATATAACATTTCCTACAGATGCACTATTTGAATATAACATTTCCCATAGATTCACTATTTATAATACAGGCAATATAACACGGAAAGAATAAAGCCCTGGACTCCTTGACCCATGACTTATCATAAATGACGGTTCTAAGGACTGTTATTGCCGGAGGTGGGGTGGGGGATACGCTGTCCACTCCAATGACGTGCGTCTCAAATAGTCTCTGACAGATAAGTCCAGCTCTTGGCCTTCTCGTGGCAGAACTGTTTAAACTGACAGTAGAAAGGGCGAAGGCGAATATCTGGCACCTGAAAACCAGACGCTGCGGGTAGATGAGAGTCATTTTTGGTAGCTCATCTACCGCTGCTAGCGAGATGATTCTTCAGCTGCCGTGCTTAGAGTGGGGCTCCTCCTGGCCAGTGAAGAAAGGTGCAAATAGGGTTGCCGTGCGGCACCACTGTGAAAAAGGTGAAATAAACGATTAAGCGAAGTAAACAGTAGTCAAATCACGGCACCTCTGGTCTGGGAGTCTGCAACGTCCTAAGTGCATTCATATCGGGCGACATGCCTGAACCGGCTTAACCCAGAGGTTAAGACACTGCTGACGAGACTCTTCGGACGCCGCGCGTGGAGTGAAACTCCTCCCGGCCAAGGAAGAAAATACGGAAAAGCAATGAGGGTTGCTGTGTGGCGCCGATATGAAAAGGTGATGGAAAGGATAAAGTGAAATTTAATCGGTATGTCCAGTAGTATCGCGGCGAGAGCTACTCATACCACGCCACCTCCGCTCTAGAGGTCGACCACGTCTGAAATACACCCATACTGGTGAAATATGCCTAAACCGGCTTACACCAGGGGTGAAATTTGATGGCTACGCATATCACGGTATCTCTGCTCTAGAGGTCGGTCATGTCCAAAACACGCCCATACTGGGATAATATGCCTAAACCGGCTCAACCCAGGGGTGGAAGTCACTAATGGCGAGGATTCGTCCTCCTGGACAAAAGCCCCATCCTGGTCACAACTAGGAAGGGTAGCGGCCACGACCACAAAATGCTGAAGTTGGAGACACTGGACCAGGGCAGTCTAGATAGGCAACCACCTCTCACCCGGCGGGGATGTATGCGTATCCTAATCACGGTGAGGTTTTCCAGTGAGAAAGTCCAAAGCCGGCCTGGATGGGGTACCACCTCTTACCCAACGGGGATATACTGATACCCAAAACATGCCAAGGTTTTCCGGTGTGAAAGTCTAACTCTAAACTGGTGCAACGAAAACCACGGCGTCACGCAATCCCGCTTCTGAGACCCACTAAGAATACAGGCTCAAGCCTGCGATACTCTGAATCTCTTGTGGTCCTCTCGGGGTTCTCGCGTGGTCCTTTTGGGGGACCGCACGGGGGATCATGGGACCTATCGAGGACCACATGTGTAAATTCAGTAGGATCACAAGGCGGTCTTGGTGGTAGAAGCGAACGAAGAAGAAGAAGAACATAAATGACCACTAGAAAGCAGTCTTACAACTGAGGTCTGCCAATGACATCCATGGGAACGATAAGACAGACTGGCTAAAGAGAAAGAAGAGTGAAACAGTTAGACAGAAGCTCTAAAAATTGCGCGAAGTTATCAAGAAACCACCAGACTGTAATCTACTGAGAACAGGACACTGCGGGTTGAGACACCATCTTTACCACAGAGTGAATATTAACTTAACAGACATACATGTCTGCGGCAGAGAGCAACGGACAAAACCACAAAACTGAAAAACCTACTCAGGCAGGGTATCTGGCCAGAATTCAGTCCCCCTACAAGAGAAGCCCTTGTCTTGTCTTGTCTTGTTTTGTCTTGTGCTATCTCCCTGTAACTGTGACCTGGTGTTCTTTGCTGCCGATGCTGTGGGGGTGTTGTACTACAGCATCGTATCGGGGTGGGAGCGGGTTATGGCAGCTATTTTTTCATTTCCGGAGTACCGCTAAAATGAAAAGGGGGGGGGGGGGTGCAATGTCTCTTTAGTAGACTCCACCACCATGAGAACTATGATGATCCCTGCCCTGTTAGCCAGTCTAGGCCTGTTACTAGAGGTACCAACTGAGAGGTGGGTAGGTACCAACGGAGACATGGGTCTTGGTCAGCTATGGTTCGCTAACCCTGACGCTAGCTAGCATGTCAGCTATGGTTCGCTAACACTGACGCTATCTAGCATGTCAGCTATGGGTCGCTGATTGCCTAATCGAACGGTGTCTTCACACCCACGAGAAGCTCTATGATTATGCGTAAAATCAGAAAGGAACTGGCACTTTTATGAGAGACATCGATGTCTGAGCCAATGATGCAGACGACGAACTGGTTAAAGTCGCTGAAAGTAGCGATGGACCTCTTCGCTGTCTTCAGTTAGATATTTTTCTGCAATCTGCCAGTCACTTCACATGTTGTCTTCATTTTCTTTTTAAAATCTACATTGTTAAAACAGTTCCAAAATATCCCATTCCAGTCGCTATAGTGAAGCTTTTACCACCAGTTATTACACCATCGGTAAAACAGAGATAGAAATCTGCTGTAAGAAATAGGAAAATGAATGCCAAGACTAGACAAATATTTTTGGCCAGAGATTCAATGAAAACCTTACGGTGTGTTTTAGTATGATGAAAAATAGGCGAGAAAATTTGACAGAAAATAAGAAATAAAAACTAATAATAGAAATGGGGAAAGATAGACGATTTTTAACAGTTAAAAAAAAGAACTCTTTAAAAAAGACACTGATTATGAATTAGTTCTCTTATAAAATTTTTACAGAGAGAGAGAGACAGATACAGAGAGAGATTCAGAGAGAGACAGACAGACAGAAAGAGACAGAGAGAGACAGACAGACAGAAAGAGACACAGAGAGAGAGACAGAAAGAGATAGAGACAGAGAGAGACAGAAAGAGAGAGGGAGACAGAGAGAGACAGGGAGAGACAGAGACAGAGAGCGAGACACAGAGAGACGGAGAGAGAGACAGAAAGAGACAGAGACAGAGAGAGACAGAAAGAGACAGAGAGAGACAGAAACAGAGGGAGACAGAGAGAGAGAGTTAGAGGCAGAGAGGGAGACAGAGAGAGACGGAGAGAGACAGAGAGATAGACAGAGAGAGACAGACAGAGAGAGACAGCCAGAGGCAGAGACAGAGAGAGACAGAAACAGAGAGCTTGTACTTGCACGAACTCCCTGTAAGTGCAAGCTGTTGTTCTTTGCAGCCGATGCTGTAGAGATGTTGAGTTCCAATCATCGTTCTCTGATCTGAGAAAAGTTCCAATCTTCGTTCTCTGACCTGAGTAAAGTTCCAATCATCGTTCTCTGACCTGAGTAAAGTTCCAGTCATCGTTCTCTGACCACAGTAGTCTGGCAAACGAGGTGCCATTTGTTGCAGAGTTAACTACAGAGGAGCGTGCAGTGGCAGTCGAGCTGGGTGGATATCACGTCACATAAGAGGCAAACGTCCAGGGGCATGCGGAAAAAAACTATGGCAATCTGCTATCATCATCATCATCATCATCATCACTGACAAGAAGAGAAAAAAAAACAAACATCATCTCATGACATTCTGACCATGACTGATGTTATGATGACTTCTTCTTCTTCTTCTTCGTTCACTTCTACCACCAAAAACCGCACTGTGAACCTACTGAATTCACGCATGTGGTCCTCGTTAGGTCCCGTGGTCCCCTGTGTGGTCCAAAATAGACCACACGAGTTCCACGAAAGGACCACAAGGGGTTCAGAGTATCATAGTGCTTTAGCCTGTATTCTTGGTGGGTCTCGGAAGCGGGATTGCGTGACACCGTGGTTTTCATTGCACCAGTTTGGTCTAGGGTTGGACTTTCTCACCGGAAGACCTCGACGTGTTTGGAATATCAGTGCATCCCCGCTGGGTGAGAGGCGTTAGCCCACCCAGGCCAGAGTTGGACTTTCTCACCGGAAAACCTCGACGTGTTTTGAGATACCCGTGTATCACCGCCGGGTGAGAGGTGGTTGCCCATCCAGTCCAGGATTGGACTTTCTCACCGGAAAACCTCAGCGTGATTAGGATACGCAGACATCCCCGCCGGGTGAGAGGTGGTTGCCTATCTAGACTTCCCTGGTCCAGTGTCTCCGACTTCAGCATTTTGCGGTCGTGGCCGCTACCCTTCCTAGTTGTGACCAGGATGGAGCTTTTGTCCAGGAGGACGAATCCTCGCCACTAGTGACTTCTACCCCTGGGTTGAGCCGGTTTAGGCATTATCCCAGTATGGGCGTGTTTGAGACGGGACCGACCTCTAGGGCATTCTGTGTGACATTCATAGCCTTCAAGATTCACCCCTGGTATGAGCCGGTTTAGGCAAAATTAACCAGTATGGGTGTTTATCAGGCGTTACCGACCTCTAGAGCGGAGGTGGCATGACATGTCTAGCCATCGAGTTCCACCTCTGGTGTGTGCCGGTTTAGGCATATTTCACCAGTGTAGGTGTATTTCGGACGTAGGCGGCCTCTAGAGCAGAGGTGCCGTGGTATAGCTCTCGTAGCAATATTACTGGACATAGACTTCACTTTCCACCACCTTTTCCCATCGGCGCCGCACAGCAACCTTTATTTCTGCATTTACTTCCTTAACCGGGAGGAGCTTCACTCCACGCGCGGCATTTGAAAAGTCAAGCCAGCAGTGACTTAACCTCTGGGACAAGCCGGTTCATGCATTTCACCCGATATGACTGCACTCAGGACGTGGCCGACCTCCAGACCAGAGGTGCCGTGATTTGACTGTTTGCTTCGCTTTATTCTTTCAACCACCTTTTCCGCAGTGATGCTGCGCGGCAACCTCATTTGCAAATTTCTTCATTGGCCGGGAAGAGCACCGCTCCACGCACGGCAGCTGAAGATCTCGCCAACAGCTTGTTATGATGACAACTTGTTCAGATTCTTAACCTCTGAAAGAGAAAGAGGCTCACAAGGATATCTTTTTCTTCTTCGGTCTCCTTGGAACAGCAAGATGGTGCTCTCTGCAGCCGATGCTGTGAAGATGTTGAGGTATATCATCGTTGTGGCTTATGAACGGGTTATGGCAGCCATTCTTTCAGTCCCGGAGTACAGCTATAAAGCGATGCTTCTTTAACAGACTCCACCACCATGGGGACTACGGCGATCCCTGCCCCGTTAACCAGACTAGGCCTGTTACTGAGGGTACCGTCAAAGAAGGTGGAACAGGGTCTTGGTCAGCTACGGTTCGCTAACCCTGATGCTAGTATATCAGCTATGAGTCTCCTATTGCCAAAGCAGACAGCTCTTCGCTCTGGGACAAAGAAATCAAACGTTGAAGTAGATCTATAGAAACTACCATCGCGTATATAGTAATAGGTAAAGATAAAGGTGACCCTGTCATGCCTTAGAGGCACATAGGGATATGGCGTTAGTGCCCATATTTTCCTTGACCTGCCAGCACACTAGAGGGTGATATGGTCAGTATCACGCCTAGCTGCCTTTCCTTCCCCAACTCCAGAAGAAGTCGGGTACCCATTTCTACAGCTGGGTGACTGGGGTGCCGCCGGCCGGATTCGAACCCCCGACCTTCGCCATGAGAGACCAGTGCAGTTATATAGTAATAGCACCCAGTATTCGGTATGTATTTGTGTGACTTTTTGCGTTTTTAAAAGCATTTGTGTAATATGTGTGTGTGTGTGTGTGTTTGGAAGGGGACGAATAGAGGTATTCTGTAGGCATTTATGTAATGCAGCGTAGTATTCGGAAGTCACGTATTTAATGTGGACCAGTGTTTGAAAAGTATTATGTAATGTGGACCAGTGTTTGAAAAGTATTATGTAATGTGGACCAGTGTTTGAAAAGTATTATGTAATGTGGACCAGTGTTTGAAAAGTATTATGTAATGTGACCAGTGTTTGAAAAGTATTATTTAATGTGGACCACTGTTTGAAAAGTATTATTTAATGTGGACCAGTGTTTGAAAAGCATTATGTAATGTGACCAGTGTTTGAAAAGTATTGTGTAATGTGACCAGTGTTTGAAAAAAATATTATGTAATGTGGGGCAGTATTCAGAAAACATTATGTAATGTTGAGTCGTATTCAAAAGACATTTCTGTAATGTGGGGTGATATTTATAAGACGTTTATGTAATGTGGGACAGTATTCAGAAGACATTTATGTAATGTGAGGCGATATTCAAAAGACATTGATGTAATGTGGGGCAGTTAAGACATTTATATAATGTGTGGTGGTATTCAGAAGACATTTATGTAGTGTGGGGCCGTTAAGACATGTATGTAATGTTGGGTGATATTAAGAAGATATTTGTGCAGTGTTGAGCAGTTAAGACATGTATGTAATGTTGGGTGATATTAAGAAGATATTTGTGCAGTGTTGAGCAGTTAAGACATGTATGTAATGTTGGGTGATATTAAGAAGATATTTGTGCAGTGTTGAGCAGTTAAGACATTTATGTAATGTTGGGTGATATTAAGAAGATATTTGTGCAGTGTTGAGCAGTTAAGACATTTATGTAATGTTGGGTGATATTAAGAAGATATTTGTGCAGTGTTGAGCAGTTAAGACATGTATGTAATGTTGGGTGATATTAAGAAGATATTTGTGCAGTGTTGAGCAGTTAAGACATTTATGTAATGGCCGGGAAGAGCACCGCTCCACGCACGGCAGCTGAAGATCTCGCCAACAGCTTGTTATGATGACAACTTGTTCAGATTCTTAACCTCTGAAAGAGAAAGAGGCTCACAAGGATATCTTTTTTTCTTCGGTCTCCTTGGAACAGCAAGATGGTGCTCTCTGCAGCCGATGCTGTGAAGATGTTGAGGTATATCATCGTTGTGGCTTATGAACGGGTTATGGCAGCCATTCTTTCAGTCCCGGAGTACAGCTATAAAGCGATGCTTCTTTAACAGACTCCACCACCATGGGGACTACGGCGATCCCTGCCCCGTTAACCAGACTAGGCCTGTTACTGAGGGTACCGTCAAAGAAGGTGGAACAGGGTCTTGGTCAGCTACGGTTCGCTAACCCTGATGCTAGTATATCAGCTATGAGTCTCCTATTGCCAAAGCAGACAGCTCTTCGCTCTGGGACAAAGAAATCAAACGTTGAAGTAGATCTATAGAAACTACCATCGCGTATATAGTAATAGGTAAAGATAAAGGTGACCCTGTCATGCCTTAGAGGCACATAGGGATATGGCGTTAGTGCCCATATTTTCCTTGACCTGCCAGCACACTAGAGGGTGATATGGTCAGTATCACGCCTAGCTGCCTTTCCTTCCCCAACTCCAGAAGAAGTCGGGTACCCATTTCTACAGCTGGGTGACTGGGGTGCCGCCGGCCGGATTCGAACCCCCGACCTTCGCCATGAGAGACCAGTGCAGTTATATAGTAATAGCACCCAGTATTCGGTATGTATTTGTGTGACTTTTTGCGTTTTTAAAAGCATTTGTGTAATATGTGTGTGTGTGTGTGTGTTTGGAAGGGGACGAATAGAGGTATTCTGTAGGCATTTATGTAATGCAGCGTAGTATTCGGAAGTCACGTATTTAATGTGGACCAGTGTTTGAAAAGTATTATGTAATGTGGACCAGTGTTTGAAAAGTATTATGTAATGTGGACCAGTGTTTGAAAAGTATTATGTAATGTGGACCAGTGTTTGAAAAGTATTATGTAATGTGACCAGTGTTTGAAAAGTATTATTTAATGTGGACCACTGTTTGAAAAGTATTATTTAATGTGGACCAGTGTTTGAAAAGCATTATGTAATGTGACCAGTGTTTGAAAAGTATTGTGTAATGTGACCAGTGTTTGAAAAAAATATTATGTAATGTGGGGCAGTATTCAGAAAACATTATGTAATGTTGAGTCGTATTCAAAAGACATTTCTGTAATGTGGGGTGATATTTATAAGACGTTTATGTAATGTGGGACAGTATTCAGAAGACATTTATGTAATGTGAGGCGATATTCAAAAGACATTGATGTAATGTGGGGCAGTTAAGACATTTATATAATGTGTGGTGGTATTCAGAAGACATTTATGTAGTGTGGGGCCGTTAAGACATGTATGTAATGTTGGGTGATATTAAGAAGATATTTGTGCAGTGTTGAGCAGTTAAGACATGTATGTAATGTTGGGTGATATTAAGAAGATATTTGTGCAGTGTTGAGCAGTTAAGACATGTATGTAATGTTGGGTGATATTAAGAAGATATTTGTGCAGTGTTGAGCAGTTAAGACATTTATGTAATGTTGGGTGATATTAAGAAGATATTTGTGCAGTGTTGAGCAGTTAAGACATTTATGTAATGTTGGGTGATATTAAGAAGATATTTGTGCAGTGTTGAGCAGTTAAGACATGTATGTAATGTTGGGTGATATTAAGAAGATATTTGTGCAGTGTTGAGCAGTTAAGACATTTATGTAATGTTGGGTGATATTAAGAAGATATTTGTGCAGTGTTGAGCAGTTAAGACATTTATGTAATGTTGGGTGATATTAAGAAGATATTTGTGCAGTGTTGAGCAGTTAAGACATGTATGTAATGTTGGGTGATATTAAGAAGATATTTGTGCAGTGTTGAGCAGTTAAGACATGTATGTAATGTTGGGTGATATTAAGAAGATATTTGTGCAGTGTTGAGCAGTTAAGACATGTATGTAATGTTGGGTGATATTAAGAATATTTGTGCAGTGTTGAGCAGTTAAGACATGTATGTAATGTTGGGTGATATTAAGAAGATATTTGTGCAGTGTTGAGCAGTTAAGACATTTATGTAATGTTGGGTGATATTAAGAAGATATTTGTGCAGTGTTGAGCAGTTAAGACATTTATGTAATGTTGGGTGATATTAAGAAGATATTGTGCAGTGTTGAGCAGTTAAGACATTTATGTAATGTTGGGTGATATTAAGAAGATATTTGTGCAGTGTTGAGCAGTTAAGACATTTATGTAATGTTGGGTGATATTAAGAAGATATTTGTGCAGTGTTGAGCAGTTAAGACATTTATGTAATGTTGGGTGATATTAAGAAGATATTTGTGCAATGTTGAGCAGTTAAGACATTTATGTAATGTTGGGTGATATTAAGAAGATATTTGTGCAATGCTGAGCAGTTAAGACATTTGTGTAATGTCGGGCAGTATTCAGAAAATATTTATGTAATGTGAGGCCGTGTTTAAAAGACATTTATGTAATGTGGGGTAATATTCAAAAGACATTTATGTCATGTCGGGCAGTATTCAGAAGACATTTATGTAATGTGGCGCAGTATTGAGAAAACTTTTATGAAATATAGGACAAAACTCGGCTATAGTTTCCTGCAGAAATCTGGACCAAACTGTGACACACAAAGAGACTGTAGTGTAAGAAATATACTGTAATATGTGAAGTTTTTTTTTCACAAATTGTTACAACTTTCCTGTTTTCAATTTGATTTCCTCGAAAATGTGTGTTTTTGTTGGGTTTTTTTTTCTTTTTCGATGCAGGCAAACAACTTCTCCCATTCAAATTTAAAACATGCGCCCTTCCGGACGACGGCTTCGCAGTTGTTCATCAGTTTGTGTGCCTTGCTTGATTCAGTCAGACAATACAATGTCTCCAGTCATGTGCATGCAGGGGAGACTACAGACAATTTGTCTTGTTATGTGTATACCCTCATCTTCTGGAAAACAAAAAAGAAGACATTAATAGATAGGGGCATAGTTTTCCTGGTCGTCCGTGATTTATGAGTGCCCCGTCCCAGGGGCTATCAAATCTACTTGAATCCTGGCGAATTTTTAAAGACTAAACCATCACATTTTATTGACACAAGCTATAAATTGGCAATTTGTTACCAGACCTTGGTCGTGATTTACATTGTTGTACAAGCAAAAAAAAAAAAAACACGCTTTCCAGAGCTAGTTGTAGGGACACTCGGCACTGAACAAAGATCACAAAATAAGCCCCTCCCCTCCCCCCCCCCCCAAAAAAAATGAAAGCCAAACACAACAAAGCGGCAACAGTGCACAAAAGTGGTATTTAATTTCTCATTTTCAAGTACAGTGCATTGGTTTGTTTGGTTTTTTTTTAAGCCGTAGCTAAAATTACGCGGGCTCTTGAAACAAAACTTGCTAAAATACACAGAGACAACAGCAATGTTTGCTATTGGTGTGGTTTGCCAAGATTCTCTCGCTTTGCAACCGGACAGGTACAGTTTCCGGAAGTCCCATGCTGACTGTTTGAGAGTTCCAAAAATGGCTGAAGGTATACGAGACAGCCCAGGACGAATTAATTATTCCCCATTTATGTAAAAAGATCGATTACTTGCACGTCCTTCTGCCTTTGTGCCGGCATCGATGCAAGCGCGTATCGCTGATGACATGTAAATTGTCAGGGACAACATACGACGCCATTGATAACATCTGCAACATTGTTTATTTGTCAGACGCGCTAAATTTCTAAATCTATAACACGTGCGGCAAATCAAACAGCCTTGGGCTGAGGCACGTCGGCCATTTTGGAAATATGAGGTCAGCAAACTAAATTTAAGATTCGTGACTCACTTGGAAACATGCTCGAGAGAGGAAAAACCCCTCAGTTACTCGTTTCTTGGGTATCGAGGGCGAGAAATCCTCAGATATCTATCGCAGAATGAAATAACAGTACAGGGACAACAATAAAATAACAGTACAGGGACAACAATAAAATAACAGTACAGGGACAACAATAAAATAACAGTACAGGGACAACAATAAAATAACAGTACAGGGACAACAATAAAATAACAGTATGGGGACAAGAATAAAATAACAGTATGGGAACAACAATAAAATAACAGTACAGGGACAACAATAAAATAACAGTACAGGGACAACAATAAAATAACAGTACAGGGACAACAATAAAATAACAGTACAGTGACAACAATAAAATAACAGTACAGTGACAACAATAAAATAACAGTACAGTGACAACAATAAAATAACAGTACAGGAACAACAATGAAATAACAGTACAGGGACAACAATAAAATAACAGTACAGGAACAACAATAAAATAACAGTACAGGGACAACAATAAAATAACAGTACAGTGACAACAATAAAATAACAGTACAGGAACAACAATAAAATAACAGTACAGGAACAACAATAAAATAACAGTACAGTGACAACAATAAAATAACAGTACAGGGACAACAATAAAATAACAGTACAGGGACAACAATAAAATAACAGCACAGGGACAACAATAAAATAACAGTACAGGGACAACAATAAAATAACAGTACAGGGACAACAATAAAATAACAGTACAGGGACAACAATAAAATAACAGTATGGGGACAAGAATAAAATAACAGTATGGGGACACGTTGTGGCGCTTCTGCAGGTATTTGCGTGGCGCGGGACGTTTAGAACTCGGGGTGTCAAATCTGGCTGATCATTCAGGACATGTTGCAGTACTGAAGAGTTTCCTTCGGGTACCCAAAAAAAAATTTTTTTTAGAGAGAGAGCTAGAGAGAGCTCATCTCGATCAAAGAACGTCGTGGAGATGTTTGTGAAACTCTGTTACGACTGTATGAAGCTGATGGAGTTGGCCTGGCCACTAGGGACGAGAGCTGGGTACATTACTTTCTATCAGAGGCACAGAGGTCCAGCAAAAAAGGAGCAAAGTTTTTCTTATTCGCTGAAATCTAAAGTAAAGGTCTCAGCCTGAACAAAAAAAACAAAACAAAACTGAAGTGATGGTGATCTCGAAGAAAAGAATACCACCAAAATGTAGCATTGCTATCGATGACACAGAAGTGAAACAAGTACTTAGGAACGAGTATAACAGCTGACTGGAAGTGTCACAACGAAATAAAAAAAGCAGACGTGCTCAGGCCAAGTCAGCATTCCAGAAAATGAGAAACATCTTGTGCAACAGATCCATATCAATGGAAACAAGATTCCAAGTACTTAAATGTTACATCGAGCCAATTTTGTTTTATGAATAAGAGAGTACAACGAAAAATGGAGGACATGGAAATGTGGTTCATAAAAAAGATGTTGAAGGTACCATGGACAGCTAAGAAAACCAGCGAAGAAGTCTTAAGAGAGGCCGGAATTAAAAGGGAAATTACAACAAAGGTCAGAGGCAGACAAGCGAGATTTGTAGGACATTTTCTGAGAAGAGGAAAATTGGAACACACTGTGGCAGAGGAAGACAGAGAGAGAGAGAGAGAGAGAGAGAGAGAGAGAGAGAGAGAAAGGTTACTGGATGGGGTGTCAGTGTGGCTAGGAAGAAAATCACCCCAGATCTCATAATCAAGTCTAAAGACAGGGAATTATGAAGAGAAATGATCGCCTACGCCACGCGGCACGGCATTTGACTGATTGATTGATTGAAATCTAAAAAGTTCCGTACAACTCCGTCGGTCTGAAAATCGATGCTCACTCTCGTTTGGGACTGTAAAGGTCCAATCCTGAAACGTCACATGTCCAGAGCTGGAAGCGTACTTTGATCTGCTTTAGAATCACTTCAAACCTGGGGTCACCAGAGATTTACCAAGTTCTGATGTTCTGCTACAAGTCGCTGTCGAACACAGCACGTGCAACCGCTCAACATATTACTAATCTGCCTTTTTGGGGGTGTCTTCCACATCTTACATATTTTTCTCCCAACCTCGCACAGTGTGATTATCATGTGTCTGAACCTCTCAAGAAGGCGCTAGATGGGAAGAGGTTCAGTGCATGGGTTGTCAAGAAGGCGTTCGAGATTGTTGGTCACTTCAGATCCTGATCCCTGTCGACATGGCAAAGCCGGCAGTCCGCTCCAGATCCTGATAGGAGCTTCAAACTTTTGCCCCAAGCTTGTGTCCCCTGGCCATGTCTCACGCCTCAGGTCTGCATGGTGTGGTTCACAGTCATTCATTTCTTTTCCTCGATGAAGCAAGGCTTTAGTGAAGGGGTGGCAGATCTGCACTGAACGTAGCGAGGGACTATGTTGAAAAGTGATAAGAAGTTTTCACTGATATTTGTACATTTTAAAAAATGTTAATGAAAGAAAGTACTGCGTTTTTGACTTAACCTAGTTGTAGACAGTGTTGGTGCACAGAAAATAAAGAGAATCATTAGCTAAGATGTTATGTGTTGAGATGAAGTTTGTTAAGATTTAATGTGTTGAGATGTAATGTGTTGAGAAGAAGTGTGTTAAGATTTAATGTGTTGAGATGTAATGTGTTGAGACGATGTGTATTATGGCTTAATGTGTTAAGATTTAATGTGTTGACATTTAATGTGTTGAGATGTAATGTGTTAAGATTTAATGTGTTAAGATTTAATGTGTTGAGATGTCATGTGTTGAGATGTCATGTACGGGTTACTGTCGACCTAGTAATGAGATTGTGAGCTATCGGGGTGGTATCGACTGTAACAACATAGATGTACCACTGTGATCTTGGCTCACATAATCTCCAATCACGTGACTGCTTTTGTTCACGCGGTGTATTCGCGTAATGCCTGTGAACGCATCGAAACGTCACCTTTGTTCACACTATATACCAACGTAATATCTGTGAATACATACGCGCGTCACATTTCTTCACACAGTTATTTTCCCTAGGATATCTGCAAGCACGCTTAAGCGTCACATAAGTTCACTATTAACCTCAGTCACAAAGTCCTTGAAAGCTATGTTTATTCACTCCTCGTCTCGTCACTCGGCACAATAATTCACACATCTGCTTTCTCCACGTCACACCAAACCCCCGGAGTCACATTTCTTCACGCACTACCTTCATAAAGTGGCAGAGCAATCTGTTTACACCTTTTCTTAGCATCTTGTCTCATATATCAAGATTAGCACGGCAGCTTCAGCTTTTTTTTATTCAATCATCTCGAAGAAGAAAAAAAAAACAAGAGGAAAAAAAAACCCAAAAAAATCTTCAATGTCACACAACTTTTTACCCCCCCCCCCCCCCCAAAAAAAAATTGTTTTTAAGAAGCCTATCTTTATTTTGTTTGTGACCTGAACTGTCGCTCTTGGGTTTCAGTGTCACACCTGTGACAAGCACCTGAAGTGAGAATTATGGAGGTATTAATGAAAGTGCCTTGGATAAGCATAAAAGTGTAATTAGGCGAGATATCTGGATTTGGTGTACGACACTGCCTTCAGCTGCCCGTGTTTTTGCTTTCCTTTTTGTCCCGTACAGGACGTAAAAGGAAGAGAATAGATATTAGAGAATGAGGAAAGATTACATCAAGATTCTTGAAAGACAGCAAGTTGTTGACATCTTCCTAGACACACTGAAATTTTTCTAAAAAAATTCCATAAAAGAAAAAAAAATTCTCTCAGTACACTTTTGCTTTCTTGCCAGTTCTACTCAAACGTTTAATTTGTTATCTGTGTCTATTTCTAACAAACTCTGCCATTGTTATCTGTGTCTATTTCTAACAAACTCTGCCATTGTTATCTGTGTCTATTTCTAACAAACTCTGCCATTGTTATCTCTGTCTATTTCTGACAAACTCTGCCATTGTTATCTCTGTCTATTTCTAACAAACTCTGCCATTGTTATCTCTGTCTATTTCTGACAAACTCTGCCATTGTTATCTTTGTCTATTTCTGACAAACTCTGCCATTGTTATCTGTGTCTATTTTTGACAAACTCTGCCATTGTTATCTCTGTCTATTTCTGACAAACTCTGCCATTGTTATCTCTGTCTGTTTCTGACAAATTCTGGCATTGTTATCTCTGTCGATTTCTGACAAACTCTGGCATTGTTATTTGTGTCTATTTCTGACAAACGCTGCCATTGTTATCTCTGTCTATTTCTGACAAACTCTGCCATTGTTATCTCTGTCTATTTCTGACAAATTCTGGCATTGTTATCTCTGTCTATTTCTAACAAACTCTGGCATTGTTATCTGTGTCTATTTCTAACAAACTCTGGCATTGTTATCTGTGTCTATTTCTAACAAACTCTGGCATTGTTATCTGTGTCTATTTCTAACAAACTCTGGCATTGTTATCTGTGTCTATTTCTGACAAACTCTGGCAATGGTATTTGAGTCTAGAGCTTACGATAAGCGCTGCAGTTGGTATTTATAACTAATGCACGTGAGTTACTGGAAGAGAGTTCAAAGTGAACATTTTTCTATCACAAGACGCGTTATCCTGTTATCAGGCGTGAGTGTTCATACATTTTCTACTTCGGTGATTATTCTGGTAACTTTGATGTATAAAATGATTTGTCTTTTCCTAATGCAAGCTGAATAGGTTATAATCTACAGTAAAGCGCTCGATATTTAAACAAGTAAATCAATATCACGAACTGATACTCTCTTATGTGCTATTTGGCGCGGAAAATTGTGCAACATTTTTAAAAAACTGTAGACAGGTATTTACCATTTGTTGGTCCGCTTATTCTACCTTTTAAAGGTAGATTGTTAAATTATTAAACGTTTATCAAACGATGTTTCGTCGAATCCTGTATGAGGAAGAAAAAAAAAGAAAACTCTTCTCCCTCCCCCCCCCCCACCCCCAACCTTTTGAAAATAGGAAATATTGAGGCCAGGTGTGGAAGCGACTGTTCGGAATAAAAAGAGGCGTGGTTTCTCTCATCATACTTAGGTTGGTTAGCTGTCACACATTTCATATTCTGTTCATTTGTCAGAACAAGCTAAAACGTTAATTGCCGTCTAATTTTTTTCCTAACTCTCTCTCTTTGTTTATTAGTATGTGATCGATTTGGTTTTCTGTGGTTTTATCTGGTGACCTCCAAGTCACCTTATGGATGTTTTTGTGTTGGAAAATAACTACATTTTTAGAATTCTGAAAATTCACCAAGTTTGAATCGTGTTTTTTTAATGTAGTGCAGAGTTTACTCATGACCGGTTACCCATATCTTCTGAAAAAAAAAGAAGAAGATTCTTTTGCATTTAAAGCACATAGCTGCCATAAAGACATGACAGTTTCCAAAGTATGGGGGTCCGTGGCCTGGACTTTGAAACAGCCGAGGGTCCGCGGACTTTCGTTGGTTCCATCCCATTAAGACAAATTGGGGGCACGGTGTTATGTCCGTACTTCCAAGACCATTCGTTCATTTGCATGTCCCTTGCGGAATTTTGCCTCCCTAACAGCACTCCAAGAGCATCGGCGTATGAAAGTCTGATGTGGTCAGTATCACGCCTGGCCGTATTTACCTTCTAAAATTTCTCTGGTACCCATTTTTAGAGGCGGGGTGGTGGGCCCCGTGCCCCCTTTTTTTTTTTGTGGTGGCTGTGGCAGAAAAAATATCTCTACAGCTGGGAGTTGAACCCAGTACCACTAAATTAATAGCCCGAGCTTTGCTGATGGTAAATATTTCATACATATGATACTTTGCAGGTCTTTTTGGCCATTTATAGGTTACAACTTTAAGTCGTATTTTATTCTTTTTTTTCTTTTTTTTTTTCTAGGTCCAAACTCTGCACAACGTCGCCGTGGAAGACAGACTTACAGCAGGTATCAGACTCTAGAACTGGAGAAAGAGTTTCAGTTCAATCATTACCTCACCCGCAAGAGAAGGATCGAGATAGCTCACACCTTGTGCCTGACAGAGCGCCAGATCAAAATCTGGTTCCAGAACAGGCGCATGAAGCTCAAGAAAGAGAAGTTAGCCATCCAGGAACTTAACAGCAACTTCAAGTCAGAGTTCAAGGACGACGACGACGATGAGGACGACGACGACGATGAACTAAGTGATGTTGGAGACTGTAGATAAAACTGCCTTCCTCTTCTGCTACTTCTTCTTCTTCTTTCGTCCAGGTTTCAAAGATACAGCATCGATCAAAGTATCAAAGTATCCATCGTGAAATCACACAGATCACACTTGTTTGATAAATTCCACCAAACAATCAGTGCCGAACGACCTTTGTCCTCAACATATATTTGTTTCCCCATTTTGTTTATCCATAGAACAGTATCCATAAGCGTTTCACGAAAAGATTCATGATATGGTGCGGTACTTTAGCCATAAGCGTTTCACGAAAGATTCATGACATGGTGCGGTACTTTAGCCATAAGCGTTTCACGAAAGATTCATGATATGGTGCGGTACTTTAGCCATAAGCGTTTCACGAAAGATTCATGATATGGTGCGGTACTTTAGCCATAAGCGTTTCACGAAAAGATTCATGATATGGTGCGGTACTTTAGCCATAAGCGTTTCACGAAAGATTCATGATATGGTGCGGTACTTTAGCCATAAGCGTTTCACGAAAGATATAGTGCGGTGAATGCTGTCTTGTCATACTTCTTCATAAGCACTTCTTTCTTCTATTTCTTGATTAGTTCGTATGTATCTTTTTTTAATACAGCAAGGCCTCACTGACAGGTGATCTGATTTCATCGACTTACAAGGCGATAGCATCCCTCAGCAACCTCCTCCCCCCCCCTCCTTTTTTCTGTCTTTCTCTTCCCCCCCCCCCCACCCATAATGGCTGAATTGTTGGTTTTCTTCATACTCACACAGCCAAAAAACAAAAAAATGCAATATTTGTCCTTGTCTCTTTTATTCATTAATTTCCCCGCTTTCACGTCATGTTCCGTATCTCTGTAATGATTGCATAGTTTTAAAGGTTGTATATTTCTCTACGGTATATATTTCTAATTGTTGTATTTATTCATGTTTTTTCTCATCCTATGGAGTGCCTGTCACATGTTCCATGACTGGCTGTGAAATCTCAATGTTTCTCCAAGGAAACGCGTTTCCGTAAACTTTCATTTCACTTTTTTATTTCCAATGTATGGCGTATTTTTTTTATTCCACATGAATGACATATATTTTTTTATTCCCCATGTATGATGCATCATCAATTCCTATCACTCCCTTGGGATCACAGGCCACGAATAAAGGATCTCCGGTCTTTCCTTTTCTTGGAATTATTCTCTACTTCCCTCCATGTGTTTCCCTTGTCTCTGAGCACTGTCATAATTTCCTTTCTCCAAGTAGTTCTAGACCTTCCTTTGTGTCTGTTTCCCTGAGGATTCCACGTCAGTGCCTGTCTTGTTATGCTGGCGTCTGGTTTCTTCAATGTGTGGCCAATCCACCGCCATTTTCTAGACATTATTTGTAGGTTCATAGGCTCTTGTCCTGCCCTTTCCCAGACTTCCTCATTCCTGATCTTGTTCTGCCATTTGATGTTCAGAATCCTTCTCAAGCAGTAGTTCATGAACGTTTGAATACTCCGTTGTATTGTCTTGGTCATCATCAACGTCTCTGAACCATATTGTATGACAGTATTTACGTCTGTATTAAAGAGCCTAAATTTGATAATGCCCATCATCATCATCATCATCATCATCATCATCATCATCATCATCATCGCCTTTCACTCCCTTGAGAGCATAGGCCAGTCATCCCTGTTCTTTGAATTATTCTCTGCTTCCTTCCATGCGCATCCTTTGTCTCTGAGCACTGTCATAATTTCAAAAGGTTGTCCTGGTACTCAGGTGGGATGTCAGTTCTGCAGCTTCAATTCGGCTTTGACTGCACAACGTCATACGCTCTATTATCAGAGTCCCTTCCTTTTCCCAGACAAAGTTTCCAGGTTTTCCTCTTCGTGTTTCTGTAACGCTCCAGTTTTGTTGTTGTTTTTTTTTTTTTTTTTTAACAGGGAACAGGACGTTGGTCTATCCCTCAACTTCCTTAATCGCCTCTTGCGACGTACATGGAAGGTGGCAGTGGTCCTATTCTTCTCTCTCCAGATCTTGGCCCCGGTAACCGCGCGGGCGATAATGCCCATAGGGTGATATTAATTTTACACCAGCCAGACAAACCCCTTATCCGAACTCTATAACAGTAGGTCAACAGCCTCTAGCCGAAGACAGGATATGGTCAGTTCTGAAGTAACTAGTATGTCTTTTACTATAAAATACAACTTACACTATTTATATGTTTACAACTGGCATAGAAAGATAGGAAGACAAAGGCGAAGATGGCTGCAAGACATCGCTGATGACCATCGAATGGATGCAATTAGCACGTCAGCAGCAGGTCATCTTGCTTACAACCGAGAGGCCTACAGGAAAGCTGTTAGAGAGGAAAGGGGCAAGGGACATGCAGATGACTGACTGACTGAGCTGTCATAGAAAGTGTTTTCAGTGAGTTATTCTTCTGAATGAAGCCAGATCCCCCAGCCTGTAACACCAGAAAGGTAGGGGGGAAAGGGACGCATCAGAAAAAGGCAGAGATTTTCCGCGGGGGGGGGGGGGGTATGATGTAGTTTACAAGATTGAAAACAGATAAGGGTGAGAGAGAATGGCAAAAGAGACAACGAGATGAGCGCAAGGAAATGTAAAACAAACAGTAAGAAATCAATATTTCGGCGATATGGCTTTATCACGGAATGCGAAAACAACGCAAAAACAGCTTTTAGATTGCCAGAGGTAAAGTGGAAAGTTGAGGTAAACTACCTTATAATTTTTTTTAACAGTATATGTCCCATAGCATCTGCAGGCGGTACGAGCGTGAGACTTTCTTTCCCAGAGAATCCCTGGTGGTTGCTCTTGAAGCCAGGTTAAACCCTGTACTGACTGGTCAGAAAAAAGATATCCATCCTCCTCATGGGGAACTGAAAAAAAAAAGAACAACAAATACTAGGTAGATGAAGTATGAGGAAATGCCAGATAGCTTGAACCAGAGATGAATCCACACAAACTGCATATAAACCCACACAGACTGTATATAAATTCACAATAACTGCATATAAACCCGCGCAAACTGCACACATAACCCAAAGTCTGAATATAAACCCACACAAATTCCACATATACCCATATAGACTGCATATAAACCCACACAAACTGCAGATAAACCCACACATACTGCAGATAAACCCACACATACTGCACATGTACCCACACAGACTGCATATAAACCCATACAGATTGCATATAAGCCCACAAAAATTCCACATACCCACACAGTCTGCATATAAACCCACATAGATTGCATATAAACCCACATAAACTGCACATAAACCTACAGAGGTGCTTGATAAGTTCTCGGCATAAGGTACAACAGATTATTTATGGACAAATTTTCGGGGTTATTTCTCAACATAGTCAGTCCCCTTGCAAGTTTATGCACTTAGTCCAGCGATCCTGGAGCATACGGATCCCTTCTTTGTAAAAGTCAGCATCTTGTGCCAGTAGAAAGTAGTCTACAGAATGAATGACGTCATCATCTGAAGCAAATTTGCAACCACTGAGCTCCTTGTTAGGTTTGGTAAACAGGTAATAGTCCGAAGGGGCCAAATCTGGGGAATACGGAGGATGTTCAAGAAGCTGGAAGCCGCATTCATGTATGGCAGCCATTGCCACCGCCGACTTGTGAAATTGATCATTGTCTTGTTGAAGATGACTCCTCTCGTCAATTTCCCTCAACGTTTTTCCTTCAGTTTGACTCGCAGTTGCTTCACAAGATTAGCGTAATAGGCCCCGGTGACCGTTCTGCCCTTTTGAAGATAGTTTACCAATAGCACACCTTCTGAATCCTAAAAGATGGAAGCGATCACTTTGTCCGCAGACAGAACCACCCTTGCTTTCTTTGAAGGTGGGGATCCATGGTGTTTCCACTGCTTTGACTGTTCTTTGGTTTCTGGTTGAAAATGATGAACACAAGTCTCATCCATAGTCACAAATTGCTGAAGAAACTTTTCAGGATCTGCAGAAAAAATGGCCAAGATTGTCTCTTGACATGTTGAGACGCTATCGTTTGTGATCAGCTCCAAGAAGTTTCGGGACCCATCGAGCAGAGACCTTTATCATTTGAAGACCAGTGTGAATAATGGCATGAACTCATTCCTGCGAGATGCCCAACGTAGTACCTCTCAGTTAGTCGTCAGTCATCATGTCATGGATTCTGCCTGTGGTTTCATCGGTGGTTACTGTTCTTGGTCTTACTGGATGGGGATCATCTTCCAAACTCTCCCTTCCATGTTTGAACTGAGCTGCTCATTTCTTCACTGTGCTATAAGAAGAGGCACCCCTAGAGTCTCTACCATATCCTCATGGATCTCTTTCGATGATAAGCCTTTAATGCAGAGGTAGTGAATGACTGCTCGATGAAAAATTTTTACATTTTCTCAATTTCTGCCACCCCTTACCACTTCAGTAGCCTGTAAAAAACTGGTTGCAGTTAATTTCCTAAAACTTGGTGTTTAATCTTACATTAACCTGATCTACAAATGTACCTAATATCAACTGTATGTTTCAAGTATTTGTACCTTAGGCCGAGAACTTATCAATCACCCCTCGTACATTCTCTTTTTAACTTTTAACTGAGTACACTTTTAGTTCGCTGAAAAGAAAGAAAAAAGAAAGAAAAGAAAGAAAAGAAAAAAAAAAGAAAGAACACTGTTACAGTATTCAGGTCAGTTGGCTTGGAGGCAGAGAAACAGACAGGATTACAGCCCCTGGATTTATAGCAGGCAACATCATAGCCACTGGATTTTGGAACACATGCACTCGGAGAAGAACAAATATATCCATACTACAAGAACTTCATATTCAAGAAGGCTGGCTAGTAAAGAGGATTAAACAGTGAAAAATATTTTGGACACATTAAACGTCATGATAATCTAGAGAAGACCGTCTTGGACTGGTGCATAATGGGAAAAAGAAATAGAGGAAGACCAAGGCGAAGATGGCTGCAAGACATCGTTGATGATCTGCAAATGGATGCATCAGCAGCAGGCCATCTTGCTCACAACCGAGAGGCCTACACGAGTGCTGTTAGGGAGGCAAAGTTCCGCAAGGGATATGCAAATGAATGAATGAATGACCGTTGGACAAGCGAAATGAAAATAAAAGAGGAAGAGGAGAGAGGAAGAAGAGAGAGAGAGAGAGGGAGACAAAGACAGAGAGAGACTGAGACAGAAAAGGAGAGAGAAGGAGAGAGAGAGAGTTTGGAACTAGCAGAATTAAATACTGAAACAATACAACAGATACCAAGAGTCATTTAGTCTGCAAAAAAGGTATAATAATAATAATCGAAACAGTATACAAAAGGACGGCGACGCAATGGTGTAGAGGTTAATGTACTCGCTTGCCGATCAGAAGATCCCTGGTTTGATTTCGCTCGCGGGCAACCACCCAGTCTGGAAAGAACTCTTAAATAAAAGTAATAAACGAAATCACATCTTAAATCATTGAATGTGAATGTGAATCCTTTGACTGTGTATTTAAAACAAAACAAAACAAACAAAATTGACTACGGTGGCAAGAATTACATACGCTGTTGGCTGCAGTTATTACTGTATGGAATTGTCTATTTGCTCAAACTTGTTTACTTGTATTATAACAGTTCCAAAGCTTTTGTTCCTTCTGCCGCTGTCTTTGTTTTGCCTGCTGCCAAATATCAGAGAGAAATATAAACGAGAGATGTATTTATAATGTCAAGGAAGGGTAATAATTTGAAGTAAGTTTATTTATTTTTGTAAATATTTTAATGGTTTTTTTTTTGGTGAACATATTTAACATTGTGTTACAGGTTTTTGCATTGGTCAACTGTTATGTATTTATTTATTTTATTTTTAAACGTGGCTTAGCTTGAAAATTTTTATGTTTCTTTTATGTGTTCCTTTGGTCTCGTATTGTCTGTCTGGAAAGAACCTTAAATAGTTTTTTAAAAGACACTGTGAAGACAGTGTGAAGACAATGTGAAGACAGTATGAAGATACTGTAAAGACAGTGTGAAGAAAGTTTTAAGCCTATGTGAAGACAGTATAAAGACAATGTGAAGAAAGTTTGAAGACACTGTAAAGACACCATGGAAATATAATGAAAATAGTGTTAAGACAGTATGAAGACAATTTGAAGACAGTATGAAGACAGTATCAAGACACTATGAAAACATAATAAAAACAGTGTGAAGAGA
This sequence comes from Achatina immaculata, assembly GCA_009760885.1. Taxonomy (NCBI): domain Eukaryota; kingdom Metazoa; phylum Mollusca; class Gastropoda; order Stylommatophora; family Achatinidae; genus Lissachatina; species Lissachatina immaculata. The sequence goes on from CM019694.1 coordinate 20,095,499, forward strand.
GTATGAAGACACCATGAAGACACTACGAAGACAGTGTGAAGACTATGAAGACAGTGTGAAGACAGTATGAAGATAGTGTGAACACTATGAAGACAGTGTGAAGACACTATGAATACAGTGTGCACACCATGAAGACAGTGTGAAGACACTATGAAGACAGTATCAAGACACTATGAAGACATAATAAAAACACAGCGTGAAGACAATGTGAACACACTATGAAGACAGTGTGCACACCATGAAGACAGTGTGAAGACACTATGAAGACAGTATCAAGACACTATGAAGACATAATAAAAACACAGCGTGAAGACAATGTGAACACACTATGAAGACAGTATGAGAACCGCATGAAGGAACCAGGCATCTATGGCTATATACGCTGTAAAAGGTCACGGAGAACAAAAAAGTTTTAAGAGGGCATGGAGTTATTAGTGGTCATGAATGAAATAAAAGTTGTCCATTCTTAGGGTGCCCTGACCTGATGTCATGCCTCGCAGCTTGCTCGCTTTCTCATGGCCTTTGACTCCCACATACCCTGGACGGCACTTGCACCAGCGTTATATCGAAAGTAGTGAGCAAAAACTTTTTTTAATCAGAATTTATAGATAGAGAAAACATAAATGTATCACTTTAAACTGCATCCTTTTCTTCACTTTTCAACATAATCTCCATTTCTCTGCACACATTTTCCCCATCGCTCTGCAAGTTTGAAAATACCCTCCCGGTAGAATTCCGTTCCAGCTGACCGACAGCACAGACGCACTGCTTTTTCCTGTGGGACCAAGCGGGCACAAACCTTTCTATTGCCTATAGTTTCAATCATTTCCTGTACTGCATTGTGTCCTATGGCAAGATTTACAGCGATTTCAGATAGTGTGACGCGTCTGTCTTCTTTAATGATGTCGTCAACCCTTTCCATGTTGCGTTCAGTGGAGGCAGTTCGAGGGCGACCGCTGCGAGGCATATTTTGGATGCTCGTGTTTCCATCTTTGAAATGTTTCACCCACCTCCTAACACTGCTAGCACCCATACACACATCTCTATTAGCAAGTTGAAGTCTTTGATGAATTTCAGCAGCGGGGATTCCCTCTTTAACGAGGAACTCAATAACAGAGCGTTGACGAAACTAAACTTCAACACTCGCCATTTTGTTTATGCTCCGTTTGGTCACATGACACATGATGGTGACGTCCTGTGACCTCTACATGAAGTGCAAAGGATCTATAAGTTCTGATTTTTAACACATTTTTGCTCACTGCTTTCGGTTTGACCCTCGTTTATCCACGTCAAACTTGATAACCGAGAGCCCTCTAGAAGATGGACCCACTCGCTGCGGAAGGAATGTCTCTAGATTAACATGCTTTAGGAGTCTGTTACAATGACCCCCATGCGAGTCGCCCTGTTCCACCAACCAAGAAATTGCTTCTGTTGGTGCCGCAGTCAGCCTTGCTCTAGTCTAGCTTACCCAGTCGGTGTTGGATGAAACAAAGTTGTTAAACTGAAAGAATCTTCTTCGTCTTCTGCTTTCGCCCTCAAAATGGCGTAGATAACGTTATGTCGCAGTTGTGCGCCTCTCAACCACAGAGATTCGGCCAGGTTTCCCTTTTATTTGCGATCCCTTCTTCACTCGGCCATACTACCTTTTATTTCATGGGACACCATTGAGAAGTATAATAGGGTCTTGGCCAGCTATTGGTCGCCAAACATGAGGCAAGCAGTCACCTTGAATAATGTCTTCACATGCTTGGTGTAGGCGAACCACCTGCTATGAAGTAGTCTCAAATCATTTAAAAAGAAAGAAAAAACTTCGATTCAACAGTATTCAGGTCAGTTGTCTTGGAAGCAAGAAACAGACAGGATTACAGCCCCTGAATTTATAGCAGGCAACATCATAGCCACTGGAGTTTGGAACACATGCACTCGGACATGAAAAGTGAAAATAAAACAAGAAAGTAAAACTTCGAAGAGGTGGAAAAAGGGGGGGGGGGGGTAGACACACACACATACAGAGAGAGAGAGATATATATATAGAGAGAGAGAGATAGAGAGAGAGAGTTTGGAATTGGCACAGTTAAATACTTGTAAAATATAATAATATGGCATTTGATTGATTTGGTCAATATATAAATCAAATATATTTCCCTGTTTTATGTGTACAGTCTTACTCCCCTTTTAATAAACCTCCCCGAGGTTCGGCATTCACTGGTTCTAGTATGCTAAAGATTTTAAATATACAAAAAAGTAACACCTGACATTCAGCACACTTCCAACATAACAGGAGCAACAACGCTCCGATGATTCGTGATCAAGTATTATATATTTTATATACATGTGTAACGACAACTGGGAATAACAAAACCCCAGTATAACAAAAACTGAGAATAGCAAAAGCCCAGTACAACAACAACAACTTTGAATAACAAAACCATGGTACAACAACATTTTGGGAAAAACAAAACCCAGGTACAATTACTGAGAATAACAAAAACCCCAGTACAACAACTGGAAATAACAAAACCCCCAGTACAACAACAACTGGAAATAACAAAAACCCTGTTAAAACAACAATTGAGAATAAAAAAACCATAGTACAACAACTGGAAATAACAAAACCCCCAGTAAAACAACAACAACTGGAAATAACAAAACTCCCGGTACAACAACAATTGGGAATAACAAAACCATGCTACAACTACTGGGAATAACAAAAATCCCCTGTACAACAACTTCTTCTTCTTCTTCGTTTGCATTGTCTGTCTATATCTGCAGCCCTGTCTCTTGGACAAATTTCACTGTTTTTTGTAATTCATGTATGGAACCATAGAGCTTATCTTCTAGAGTGGTTTCACTGGGCCAGTAATTATTTCTCAGTGTCTCATAGTTGGTGCAGTTTTGGAGGATATGTTCCACATTTTGGGGCACCTGGGGACATGTACATAGATTAGTAGTACCAACCTTAAACTTTGTATACATATGACTTCGGAGTCGGCTGTGCCCTGTTCAGAGATGGTGACTTGTTCCTTTCTGTTTAGCTTGTAATAGTCACCATGTGGTGGTGTTTGTGGCTTCCTGTAGGTTTTTATTATACTTTTCTTCTGATTATAGGTGATTGGTATGTCTGGTTGCTCCATTTCAGTGTCCTCTTTGGCCAGATGGTCAGCTTTCTCATTGCCTGGTATCCCACAGTGGGAGGGAATCCACTGCAAAGTGACGCCATGTTGTAAGCCAATTTTTGATAAGGCATCCTTAAGGTCTGGTAGTTTGTTGCACTGAAGAGCTTCCAGTACTGATCTTGCATCAGTGAGAATTACTACAGGACATGTATCAATTCTGGAGTCTGACAGTTTTTCAACTGCAGCAATAACTGCCCTAACTTCTGCATCAAAGTTGTTGCAGTATTTTCCAGTGGGTATGGAAATCTTGTCAGTGGTGTTGTTTGGATATTCAATATGTGCTCCTGCCCCTCCATTATTTATGGCATTATGTGCAGACCCTCTGTATACACACGTATCCAGGTGTGACATGGATATTTATCATCTAAGTGTGGCTGTTGATCTTACAAAACTGTTCTGCATCTCGCCATTCTGCACACCTTTCACTTCAATCTGAATAGTTATTTGTGTATAATCTGCTTCTTTCCATGGTGTATGCCCAGTACAACAACAACTCGGAATAACAAAACCCCCAGTACAACAACAACTGGGAAACATAAAACTCTGGTACAACAATTGGGAAAAACAAAACCCCCAGTACAGCAACAATTGAAAAAACAAAAGCCCCAGTACAACAACAATTGAGGAAAAACAAAAGCCCCACTACAGCAACAACTGGGAAAAACAAAATCCCCAGTACAACAACAACAGGGAAACACAAAACTCCGGTACAACAACAGTTGAGAATAACAAAACCCCCAGTACAACAACAATTGGGAAAAACAAAACCTCCAGTACATCAACAACAGGGAAACACAAAACTCTGGTACAACAACAACTGGGAATAACAAAACCCCCAGTACAACAACAATTGGGAAAAACAAAACCTCCAGAACAATAACAACAGGGAAACACAAAACTCTGGTACAACAACAACTGGGAATAACAAAACCCCAGTACAGCAACAATTTCGAATAACAAAACCCCCAGTACAACAACAACTGGGAATAACAAAACCCCCAGTACAACAACAACTGGGAATAACAAAACCCCCAGTACAACAACAACTGGGAATAACAAAACCCCCAGTACAGCAACAATTTCGAATAACAAAACCCCCAGTACAACAACAACTGGGAATAACAAAACCCCCAGTACAACAACAACTGGAATTAACAAAACCCCCAGTACAACAACAGTTGGGAATAACAAAACCCCCAGTACAACAACAACTGGGAATAACAAAACCTCCAGTACAACTGGGAATAACAAAACCCCAGTACATCAAGAACGAGAAACATTTAAACCACAAATATAGACAATATGTGGTCATTAAATCCGCGAGCAATAAACATCTTCATGGTGAAGCTCGTATTACACTTCACAGTCACTCACTGGGCCCCCTTTTTTAACCTAAGGGCCCCCCCCCCAAGAAAAACTTTGAAGCAAACCGCACAAATCTTAAACATTATCTTCCTCTGCCACTTCTAAACTTCCACAGTCATATGAGCCATTGTTGTACAAGTATCACTAATTCTTCAACATTAATCTTCCACAAACATTTCTGAACATGCATAATCATGTGTCATGAAAAACCGCGCAGTTACACAAACTGCACCTTGTAGACAAAAATGATAATCATTTGAAATGAGAAAACTCATCTCAACACTTTTATGCAAATACATCTCTGGGCATGAAAACATGTGAAATATATCTACACATGAAGTCGACAACATTAGGACATACATATGCAAAGATGAAAATCAGTGTTAAAAATTAATTTGAATATTTTAGCATCAAAACATGAACATTGATCTATAGTGAGCTCGCTGATGACTTCAGAATCTACGCTTGACAAAATGGCGAATGACAAAATTTCAATGAGCAAACTCAATCAAAATAACACTTGGTAATTTCAATGAGAACAATAAATCAACGTAGCAAAATGGCATGTCAATAATGGTGATAACTGACCTACACTTAATGCATATATGCAGAACACTGAAAACTTGACAGTTCACAGAAAACTTAACTTTCGATATAAAAAAAAATCACGCTCTACACACTTTGTAACAAAAACCTACAAATAACTCACTTAATACGACACCAAACTACCAACAACAAAAAAATATATATATGCAAAAATAAGAGGGGCGGGGGGGGGGGCACAGATTGAAATCATTGCAGGAGACAAACTTACTAAATGTCACATTAACATCCCTAGAACAATCACGAAAACACGCTCCCTCACCTCCTGGTCTTACCTCAGCAGCACCACAAAGACGAATGAAGTAAATCAGCTGACCGGACATACAACCTAGCCAGATCTCGTGACCAATCCGGGGCGCTTACCTTGTCCTTTCGGGTCGGCTGCCCACAAAGCTCAAAGCCAGCCACCTTCACATGTTGAAATAAATCAACAGACAGCAACAATCATATAGTCTGCAGAAAAAAAAAGGTATAAATAAAAACAAATAATGGAAAAAGTGTTACAACAAGATGGTGCCGTGGTGGTATAGTGGTTAATGTACTCCCCTGCCGGTCATAAGGTTCGATTACGCACTCGGGCAACATTTTTTTTTCTAACCAAACGGCACCAGGGTCAACTCAGCCTTTAAAAAAAATGGGTACCTGGGGTTTACCTAGGAAAACACTACGCACGAGGCAAGGTGATGGCATCCCTACCTCAAATGCTGTAGTTGCCTAGAAATGTGAAGGCACAAACACTTCACACCCCCTACGGCATGCAAAATGCTACGGGACTTTGATAATTACAAAAGGATCCATTAGACTTGTAATTCACGAATAGCTAATGCATACGTATATAAAACTAAGTATATAACTAAACCACTGCAGTAAAGCTGTGATAACGAAATGTATAAACTAGGAAAAAACAGTCGGAGCAGCTTTACTACTGAGCGATCACACAGCTGTAAATGTCACAGTTGTGTGATCATTAAGTAATAAAGCTGTTCCTACTTTATTCCTAGCTTATACATTCCATTAGGTTTATGATTTCTGAGGTGACAGACAAAGGAGGACGAGAAAAAGTGGAAATCATCTCTAACTACTAGCAGCCTTGTCTGCTTTGGGCACTGAAATTAAGAGAGAGTGAGAGAGAGATGAAGAGGGGGAGACAGACAGAGAGAGAGAGAGGGAAAGAGAAAGAGAGAGAGAGGGAGGGAAAAGGGATAGAGAGAAATGAGAGGGAGGGAGAGATAAGGAGGAAGAGAGAGGGGAAGGGGGAGAGAGAGAGAGAGAGACTTACAGATCAAAATAAAGGACAATATATACACAAAGATCGTGAAGCAAAACCGGCAAAAATCCATTGAGCAGCAACATATCACAGGCAAAAGGAAGTCAAGCGGCTTGAATTCATTCTCATCATCCAGGCTGGGAGCAGTTATCATCATCATCCAGGCTTGGAGCAGTTCTCATCATCATCCAGTCTTGGAGCAGTTCTCATCATCATCCAGGCTTGGAGCAGTTCTCATCATCATCCTGGCTTGGAGCAGTTCTCATCATCATCCTGGCTTGTAGCAGTTCTCATCATCATCCTGGCTTGTAGCAGTTCTCATCATCATCCTGGCTTGTAGCAGTTCTCATCATCATCCTGGCTTGTAGCAGTTCTCATCATCATCCTGGCTTGTAGCAGTTCTCATCATCATCCTGGCTTGGAGCAGTTCTCATCATCATCCAGGCTTGGAGCAGTTCTCATCATCATCCTGGCTTGTAGCAGTTCTCATCATCATCCAGACTGGGAGCAGTTCTCATCATCATCCTGGCTTGTAGCAGTTCTCATCATCATCCAGACTGGGAGCAGTTCTCATCATCCTGGCTTGGAGCAGTTCTCATCATCCAGGCTTGTAGCAGTTCTCATCATCCAGGCTTGTAGCAGATCTCATCATCCAGGCTTGTACCAGTTCTCATCATCCAGGCTTGTAGTAGTTCTCATCATCCAGGCTTGTACCAGTTCTCATCATCCAGGCTTGTAGCAGTTCTCATCATCCAGGCTTGTAGTAGTTCTCATCATCCAGGCTTGTAGCAGTTCTCATCATCCGGGCTTGTAGCAGTTCTCATCATCCAGGCTTGGAGCAGTTCTCATCATCCGGGCTTGTAGTAGTTCTCATCATCCAGGCTTGTAGCAGTTCTCATCATCCGGGCTGTAGCAGTTCTCATCATCCGGGCTGTAGTAGTTCTCATCATCCAGGCTTGTAGCAGTTCTCATCATCCAGGCTTGTAGCAGTTCTCATCATCCAGGCTTGTAGCAGTTCTCATCATCCAGGCTTGTAGCAGTTCTCATCCACCCTGTCAGACTGAACAACATGTGGTACTCACATATAAGTCTCAGGACATAAATGGAAGAATGAATGTGTTAATCAACGGAGCAAACACTCTATGCTTTCATCAAGCAACTTGAGAATACGTGAAAGCTGCTATGTCGCTGGGAGTTAAGATGTAACATGGATGACACTTTATTCTTTCATAAGATGATGACGGGGGTGAAGACGAATGTCCGGTGAGGTACTCAGCGACCCATAGCTGGTATGCTAACGTCAGCGTTAGAGAACCATGGCTGACCAAGACCCTGTCCCACCTCTCTGTGGTACCCTCAGTAACAGGCCTAGCCTGGCTAACGGGGCAGGGATCGCCATAGTCCCCATGGTGGTGGAGTCTGCTAAAGAAACATTGCACACCCCCTGCTTTTCAGCTATACTTCGGGACTGAAAAAATAGCTGCCGTAACCCGCTCCCACGTCGATACGATGCTGTACCTCAACACTTCCACAGCATCGGCTGCACAGAACACCAGCTCGTACTTACAGGGAGTTCGTACAAGTCATAAGATGGCATTTAACAATATCAGAGACATCTTGCGCGCACAAACACATAGACTTATGAAAGAAGACACTCATCCTTCTTCTTCTTCTTTTTCTTCTTCTTCTTCTTCTTCTTCTCCTTCTTCTTTTTCTATCTCCCTGAAACTGTGAGCTGGTGTACTTTGCAGCCGATGCGGTAAAAACGTTGATGCACAGCATCGTGTCGGATCGGGAGCAGGTTACGGCCCTGAGTGGAGCTAACAGAGAAGATATTGAGCAATATAGGGCTCACCTGGGCAACAGAGTGCTCACCTGAGCAATAGCCCTCACCTGGGCAATAGAGTACTCACCTAGGCAATAGAGTGCTCACCTGGGCAATAGAGAGCTCAACTGGGCAATAGAGTGCTCACCTGGGCAATAGAGAGCTCAACTGGGCAATAGAGTGCTCACCTGGGCAATAGAGTGCTCACCTGGGCAATAGAGTGCTCACCTGGGCAATAGAGTGCTCACCTGAGCAATAGAGTGCTCACCTGGGCAGGAGCAGAAAGAAAGGCAAAGGACAAACATTTGTGGAAAACCATTACGGAAGCCACATGTGCCCTGGGCACTTAAGGTTCAGAGAGTGAGAGAGAGAGAGAGAGAGAGAGAGAGAGGAGCTAACAGAGAGGATGTTGAGCAATAGAGGGCTCACTTGGACAAGAGGGGAGGGGGAAGGCAAAGGAAAGACATTTGTGGAAAACCAAAGCGGAAGCCCCATGTGCCCTGGGCATTTAAAGGTTCCGAGAGAATGAATGAATGAATGAATGAATAATCTTTATTTTTCAAGGGTAAAGAATTGGGCACGCAGGCCCGTCTTACATTCTGCCCTTCCAGAGAGAGAAAGAGAGAGAGAGCTAACAAGCAAGGTGTATGCGATGCTTCTTTAGAAAACTCCACCACCTAGGAGACCAAGTCGATCCTTGCTCCGTTAGCCAAGCTAGGCCTATTATAGAGAGTACTACAGTGAGGTGGTACAGGGTCTTGGCCAGCTATGGGTCGCTGACTGTCAAATCGAATAGCGTGTCTTTAACCCCCCCCCCTTCCCCCCTCCTTTTTTTCAGACTACACACACACATTTATCTATATCAACTGTAACACTGCATAATTAAAGCAAGAATGAAATTTGTTTTCAAAAGGTGAAGACTTATTAACACGTTAATCTAGCATTCTAGATGGACCAAATCTTCAGGACGTCCTCGTCCATAGGCACCTAAAGTGGAACCTTGTATGTTTGCACCAGAAAATGTAACCGCCCTCGCTGTGTTACCTGCCTTGTAGTCTGGGAAATGAAAACGATCACCTTTCCCAAAACAATCCTCGCTCTCCATGAGGGATTCACATGCGAGTCCTGTAATGTGATATATGCCATCGTATGCAAAAGATGAAGGATAACATAACGGTGAAACTGGTCTCAGACCGCATGCAGAAACATTCATTCATTCATTTGCATGTCCCTTGCGGAACTTTGCCTCCCTAACAGCACTCCTGTAGGCCTTTCTGTTGTGAGCAAGATGGCCTGCTGTTGATGCATCCATTTTCAGATCCTCAACGATGTCTTACAGCCATCTTCGCCTTGGTCTTCCTCTCTTTCTTTTTCCCATTATGTACCCTTCCAAGACGGTTTTCTCTAGATTATCATGACGTTTAATGTGTCCAAAATATTTAAGTTTTCTCTCTTTAATCTTCTTTACTAGTCACTCTTCCTCAATATTAAGTTCTTGTAGTATGGATATATTTGTTCTTTTTTGTGTCCATGATATTTGAAGAACTCTTCTGTAGCATTTACATTAAAAGGCATCTATGTGATATCACACAGCATACTTCGAAACCAGTCCCTAATCATTTCAATTGCCTCAACCATAGAGGCAAATCTGATTTTCTGGTAACAGCCATCAATGTCACGTTGATGACAGAAGTCACCTAGCGCTTGAGAACGGCTACATTCATGAATATGGAATGCAGGAACCATACGGTTTGAACTTGCAATTCAACAACACCTAACATTCGCCTCTTCCACAATCATATTCCCTCTGCACTAAATTCCACTCCTTTTTCATTTATAACACACATAGTTCAGAGCCTCCTCACAGCATCAGATTTCCACCCCTCTATCCCAACTATAATCACCTATTCCACCTTCTCCCGGTTATATTACCATTCTGTCAGCCCCTCCCCTTTCCACAGTCCCCCCTTTTCTCCACTTATGAGTCACCTGTCTCACAAGTTTCCATGTAAACATCCTCTACACTCCGCCATGCGCACTTCTGAACACAGCCTCATACAAGTCACAACTTCTTACAAATCACAACTATTGTTCCATTCATTTTATTCTGCTTTTTCCATTCCCATTTTTAACACAAGATTCATGTGATTTTATATTTCATCTCTCTCTCTCTCTCTCTCTCTCTCTCTCTCTATTTCTTCCTCCTGTGTGTTTTTGTATGATTAAGGCTCACACCGAAACGTCACAACTGTGTGCTCGTTAAGTAATAAAGCTGCTCCTACTTTTGCCCTAGTTTATACAGAACTGACTCAATGCTGAGCGTCTTTCATGGCCTGCAACATGGGGTTACATACTTTCGACATTGTCATCTTTCTCGGATGTTTGAGACGTCTTCTTCTGCGTTCGAGGTTGTTGGTCACATCAGATCTTGATCCCTGTCGCCATGGCAAAGCTCGCATTCCTCTCCAGATCCTGATAGGAGCCCCCAAAGCTTTTGTCCCAAGCCTGTGTCTTTTGGCCATGTCAGTTTATGTCCTCTCAGAGAATTCATACGTACCATTGTAACCCACTCCTAATCCTAATCTTCGACTGGGGCTTCAGCATTGTCAAGCAGCGTATTGAAGAGAACCCACCTTCACGGTTTCCTAAGATCACCACAAGCATCATCATCATCATTTGTTCATAACCACTTCTCTGTGTTCAGGAGACCAATAGTAGCAAAACTGTACGAAGATAAACGATAGAACCAGCCCTGAGGGAGAGGAGCTATGACATGCGACATGCGACACCTGGGCCGCTTGGCACCCGGATTAGGGAAGGTAAGAACTTTATGACGGCCGCTTACAATGACGATTATACCGTTCTATTCTGGCACTTTTATTGGAGAGATTTATTGACGTTTGGGGCTAGCTGCGGAAATGTTTTATGATGGACCATATCCGGTTTAGGGGTAACACGATAGAGGCAGACAAGGGGGGGGGGGACAATTTAGCTCATTTTCTATAGATTGATTTCCAGCTTAGAGATAATGAGATTTACGCATTAACATCCTGTGCCACGCAAGTCTGCATGGGTAATCAAGGATTTTTAGTGGGCGTAAAATATTCCTAAATTATTCTAATTGGAGTTTTTTCCTTTTGCTCGTGACATAATTTTTGTCTCTGATTTTCTGTGATTCTTTTCAAATAAAACTTTTGTTTAACTTTTGAAATTTTCCACACGAAGTCCTGCTCTTCATTCTTTGGAGGTCAGTGTTAACTTGATTTCAGTGGTAACTTGATTTCAGTGTTAACTTGATTTCAGGGGTGTTGCCTGCTTACAGATTAAAAAAATTTTTTTTTTTCTGTAGCTTTTCCTGCTTCCTCCACTCTGTCTAGGGAGATTTATGACATTTTTTTTTTTGTTTTGTCTTCCAGAAAAGTCCTTCATAATCCTTAAGTAGACCTGCACTGACAACGCGACCAAACCATTTAGTGGCTGCTTCTCATCGTTATCAATGTGCATCATTGTTTCTGCTGGCTCTCTGGTGCCAGAGCGTCGTTTGCTCTGTCTGATCTTGATGATGTCACAGTCGCCCGAGACCCCGTCTCATCTCTCTGCTGGTGTCCTCGGTAACAGTCTCAGACTGTCTAACGGGATTGGGATAGCTGCAGCCCTCAAAGGAAGTTTAGTCTGCTAAGGTAAAAAAAAAAGGTAAAGGTAAAGGTAATCCTGTCATGCCTTAGAGACACATAGGGATATGGTGTTAGTGCCCATATTTTCCTTGACCTGTCAGCACACTAGAGGGTGATATGGTCAGTATCACGCCTGGCCGCCTTTCTTTTCCCAACTCCAGAAGAAGTCGGGTACCCATTTCTACAGCTAGGTGATTGGGGTGTCTCCGGCCGGATTCGAACCCCCGACCTTCACCATGAGAGACCAGCGCACTAACCACTTTGCCACTCAGACGCCCAGTCTACTAAGGAGAGGTTGCTTTTTTTCCCCAGCTAAACTCGTTGATCTGCACACAAAAAAATAGCCTGAGTAATCGACTTCTCATTCGAGACGATGACGTGCCTCAAAACTTGTACCGCGTCGCCAGGGAAGAAAGAACAATATGTTCTGAGTTCTAATAAAGATAGAACAATGGCAGCAATGCCAACATGTGTTGCCTGGCACAGTTCATCCTTCCCCATACTCACCTACCTTTCAATTCCATGCCGGGTCAAGGCTTCGTGTTACTTACTAGAAATGTTTCCCTGAAACTGCTACTATCATCATCATCATCATCATCATTGTCATCATCATCACCACAATCATCATCATCATCATTGTCATCGTCATCACCACAATCATCATCATCATTGTCATCATCATCACCACAATCATCATCATCATTGTCATCATCATCACCACAATCATCATCATCATTTTTGTCATCAAAAAAGGCAAAAAGACAACGATTTTCATTCAGTACACTTCGAAAAAACAAACATCAGTGGCTTCCTTTCTGTCACTTCAGCCAAGGAATCCTTTCTGTCACTTCAGCCAAGGAATCCTTTCTGTCACTTCAGCCAGAGACTCATTTCTGTCACTTCAACCATGGAATTCTTTCTGTCACTTCAGTCAGGGAAAAAATGTAACTTAAGCAGCAAGGAGCACCAGCTTCAGATGTAACTACGAGTTAGTGAACAACGGAAACTGGACAGAGATAGAACATTTCTTTAGAAACGAATACAAAAGACAACAGGTGTCAAAACTTTCAAATGAACTCTGACAGACTCAGAAAGTTCTATCTATGTCGTCAAGAGGAGAGAGATGTTCAGTGACGAATGGATTTACAAGGACATACAGTATATTCAAGTTATTGCGGAGGAAAGAAGACGACAACAACACAGAAGAAGAAAATGAAGAAAGTGAAGAAAAAAAAAAAACAACGAAGAAGAAAACTTCAGTCATAAACACTTTGAATAGGTCAGTACTCCAGACAGCCGACCTGAACAGACTCATATGCCTAATTAAACACCCAGGATGCCTGATGTTTGGCTCACTTACAATTTAATTATCTGTGACATTCATGCTCTTTCAGAAACTGCTATCGCGTTTCCCTCGGCAAACGACAAAATCACCCCGGGGGCATGGACCTTTTGGCTGCTTTCACATGCGAGTCGTAAATCATTACGCAAAACCCGACAGCGAAAACTGAGCCGCACATTTGTAATTTACGATATTTGTATTTTGTAAATCTGTTGTTCTCTCCCCTGACAGCCCGAGGCCAGTCAACGACGACGTTCAGTAGTTATATCTGGAAAATAATCATTATTTTTTGTTAATTTTGTTATGACATGACTTTTGACTATCTATCTATCTATCTATCTATCTATCTATCTATCTATCTATCTATTTGTCTGTTTGTCTATCTGTCTGTCTGTTTATCTATCTGTTTATTTTTATGTTTGCCCATACGTCTATCCTTTTAGCCATCTATCCATTCATCTATCCATCCATCCTTATATATCTTATATCCTTCCCGTGCCGTTAAACGTCACATAGGGCTCGTAAAGTAGTTCGCCAACTTTTCCTGTCTTCGGCGAGTCTTTCAACCTCAACAAAGGATTTTATGCCTGTTAACTTGGCCTCTCTTAATAATGTCCTCTTCAGAGTTTCACGCGGTCTGCCCCTTTTTCTTCGGCCTGTTGTGTTCCACTTGATAGCTTGTTTTGGGATTCTCTGATCATTTCTTCTCATCAATTGACCAACATATGTCCATCTCCTTTTCCTGATCACCCGTGAGACTGGTTGTTGTCCAGTCATCTGTCTTATCTCTGCATTGTTCTTGAATTCATTCCACTTGATGCCGAGTATTTTCCTTAGGCATTTGTTTTCATCCATCCATCCGTCTATCCTTTTATCCATCCATCACTCTGTCCGTCCATCTGTCTAATCATTATTTACCTTCCTGGCTCCAAATTGTAGCAGTTATCAGAAAAATCCCTCTCAATTGTAACCAAGAAGGCCCGCTGCTGATGCGTCCATTTGCAGATCAACAACGATGTCTTGCAGCCATCTTCGCATTGGTCTTCCTCTTTCTTTTTTCCCTTTATGTACCCTTCCAAGACGGTCTTCTCTAGATTATCATGACGTTTAATATGTTCAAAATATGTAAGTTTTCTCTGTTTAATCCTCTTTACTAGCCAGCCTTCTTCAATATTAAGTTCTTGTTGTATGGATACATTTGTCCCCTTTTGTGTCCATGATATCTGAAGAACTCTTCTGTAGCATTTACATTCAAAGACATTTATATGTTTCTCAGCTGTTTTGTTAAGTGTCCAGGTCTCACAGGCATATGTTGCGATGTGAAAGGTGCATGCCCTTAAAAATCTTATTTTTTTGTGGTTCTGTCTATTCCTCTCCCCAGATTCTTTAGTTGTTTTACTTTCTGAAGAGCTATAGATGTCCTCCTTTTAATTTCATTCATTGTATCTCAATTATTAGTTAGTAGTGATCCAAGATATTCAGAACTCTTCACTTCTTCCAGTTTTTCCTCATTGATACATATTTCAGATATATACACACACACACACACACATATATATATCACCGAAAGATGGTCTTCATTAAGTCCGGAAACGTGGAAGTAATCCTTAGTAAAAACCTTCATAAACTTGTTGTCTTCGTTTATCGTCATCGCTAGTCGCAAACATGTTAGCCCATGTTATATATATATATATATATGAAGGAAGGACTATCCTACAGTATTGAAAAGTTCTCTCTAGACAATTGTTAATTCCTCATCAACATTTTAAATAATGGCCTTCCTATTGACTCCTGCTGTTTACATGTACTTCTAGGAGCTGTTTCAGTGCCGTGCTAGTAGCGTGTATGCATGCATTGTTATAGATTTATAAGGTTACTAGGTGTGTCCTGGCTGTTGAGCCCTTACTACAACACAGGTTTAAGCAAGTGAGGATGTGAATGTTGGTCGTCTAGTCACGTGACCGAGTTATTGAACCTGGTCATGAGAGAAATTTTAAAAAAAAGGGGGGGGGGGGGAATTGTATAGAAGCTAGAGAATGGACCTAATGAAGTAAATTTTTCTCTGTATTGTCTCTTCCCTGCCCAAGACACATGGGGCTTCTGGTGGCAAGGATTTCCACTTCTGTCAGTCTTTCTCTATCCTCTTGGCTGTCCCCCATGTACTCGTAAGTCCTTTGTTTACCAGCACTTTCTCTGCTGTACGTCTCCACAACGTCCCACGCTTATTTTTGCCATGTGGAGTCCACATGAAAGCTGTTAGTGGTAAGGATTCATCTGTCAGTTCCATATGTGACCAATCCAGTGTCACCTTCCCCTTTCAGTCACTGTGCTACAGTGGTGTCATATCTGTCTCTCTTTAGGAAAAAAAAGCCATTATTGATGGTATTTGGCCAGAACACTTTTTTATCTTACATGAACATTGTATGGGAGTATGCGAAATCTGTCTACGTGGGTGTTGAGAAAGTGATTAAACATACAGTATACAAGGTGTATATCTAACAGAGATCTTGGAGCTGGACTTATACTTGGACCTGTTCTTCAATGTAAAGTCACTTTTCAGTCGCGGGCAAAGTCAGCTTGAAGTGTTTGTTTGCCTTTTTTTTGGTTGTTTCTTTGTTTGTTTACTTGTTTGTTTGTTTTTTTGTTTGTTTCTTTGTTTGGATGCTGGTTTATGTTAAGCTGTCACTAATGGAAATCTGCTTTAACTGAAGGCTACACTACGGACACATGACCAAAGACGAAGCCAGCGTACTCTGCAATAAGGAATTGCTATATATATATATATATATATATATATATATATATATATATATATACACTCTCTCATTATTAGACCATGCAGAAGCAAGGGTAGACAAAAGGAAACATGGAGAAGAACAACAGAGAGGATGTTGAGCAATAGAGGGCTCACCCTGGGCAAGAGCAGAAAAAAAATCGAAGGACAGGCATTTGTGGAAAACCCTTGCGGAAGCCCCATGTGCCCTGGGAACTTAAGGTTCATATATATATATATATATATATATATATATATATATATATATATCTATATATATATATATATATATATATATATATCATTACGTTGTGCGTAGGCCTAGTAATAAAGCAGGATCTATTGGTGAGACAGGGTCTAATAATAAGACAAATGTCTAGTAATGAGCCAGTCTAGTATTGACATATGGTCTATTAATGAGATAGGGTGTATTAATGAGATAGGGCCTAGTAATGACATAAAGTCTAGTAATGACAATTGATCTGACATGAGACAGGATCTATAAATGAGGCAAGTTCTGCTAATGAGACAGGGTCTATTAATGAGACATGGTCTAATAATGAGACGGAGTCTATTAATGAGGTACGTTCTGTTAATGAGACAGTGTCCAATAATGAAACATGGTCTAATAATGAAATAGGGTCTATTAATGAGACATGATCTAATGATAAGACATGGAGATATGGTCTAATAATAAGACATGGTCTATTATTAAGGAGGCATGGTCTAATAATGAGAGAGTGTCTATTAACGAGACAGGGTCTATTAATGAGGCTCAGTTTTGCCTAAATACCAGACTTTCCATTTTAACTCATTCACGCTAAGAGCTTCTGTTTCATATCTTTCCGTGTCTTCCAGTGGGACTAGGCTAACATGTTTGTGACTTGCGATGACGATAAACGAAGACAAGTTTATGAAGGTTTTTGTTAAGGATTACTTCCACGTTTCCGGACCTAATGAAGATCATCATTCGGTGAGTACCCCAAAGGCTTCTGTGCTTGCCTTTTCCCTAAGCTCCAGCATAGCCGAGCCTGTTCCATGTTGGTAGTAGACCAGACATCCGGCCCTCCATCATCAACTGAGAAGATCAGAACTTCAATATGATAAAGAGGAAGACATGGCAAGAGATCAGACGAACAGAGAATTCCTGACTGCTTTGTTTAGAGCAGTATTAACCTTCCAGGCAAATGTCAAGTTACTGTCGCACCAGCTTAAACGAAAGGTCGGTTCGTCGGAGGTTCTCAGATTAAATCATTAAGACCCCCTCCTCTCCACCTTTCCCTGTGTCACGGAGCGCCGCTAGAAGCAGAGAGCCTTATCCTGACCAAGTCTTCGTTGTCATATTTATTGTCGCGTTTTAATAATATAAAACAAATAATGGATTCCCGTCCTGGAAAATAGAAATTCGAAGTGATGAATGAAGTAGCTAACAGCAGAAACAGGTTATATCGAATACCGGACAATGACTTTCAGTTAATAAAGAATGATATCGGAGCGGTAGAGCGTAGTAACCGGACATTGTAGTATAATTTACTTGTTGCTGCGTGCTGATATGATTATATATATATATATATATATATATATATATATATATATAAAGTGCCATGCCGCGTCGGGTAGGCGATGATTTCTCTCCATAATTCCCTGTCTTTAGACTTGATTATATATAATTATAATCTGGGTCATCGTGATTGTACATCGGGAATGTCCCTGGGTTCTCAGATCACCTTCTTCCCCCCTTCCGCCCCACTCTCTCAACATAATGTATCATATCTTATCTTATATCTTATATCCTTCCCGTGCCGTTAAACGTCACATAGGGCTCGCAAAGTAGTTCGCCAATTTTTCCAGCTATTCAATTCAAATGTAATATCCACACTCATTTATGCATGTGAAAGCTGGAAAACAACTAAAGAAATAGAAAAGAAATTAGACTCTTTTGAAAACAAATGCCTAAGGAAAATACTCGGCATCAAGTGGAACGAATTCAAGAATAATGCAAAGATAAGACAGATGACTGAACAACAACCAGTCTTATGGGTGATCAGGAAAAGGAGATGGACATATGTTGGTCACTTGATGAGAAGAAATAATCCCAAAACAAGCTATCAAGTGGAACACAACAGGCCAAAGAAAAAGAGGCAGACCGCGTGAAACTCTGAAGAGAACATTGTTAAGAGAGGCCAAATTAACAGGCATAAAATCCTTTGATGCGGTTGAGGGACTCGCCGAAGAACATAATGTATAAACTAGGAAAAATGTAGGAATAGTAGCTTTGTTACTTAACGACTACAAAGTTGTGACGTTTCGGCGTGAGCCTTAATCATACAAAAATATACAGGACGAAGAAATAGAGAGAGGAGATAAAGTATAGATTCACATGAATACTATTTTTTTTTTAAACAAAAAAATTAAATAGAGTATTTAGCTGTGGCTTGTCCGGCGGTGTGTGTCAGGAATGGATTTAGTAGAACGTGGAGACTGTTTAAATAGAGACCTGTGATATGTGGTCGGTAGGTTGTAACTGGGGGTGGTGGATGGGGAACCGGGGAGGGGAGAGAGAGTGATACAATGTTGATCTAGCCAGGAGAAGTTGAAATAGATGATTGGGGAAGAGGAGGTGCAAAGTGATGCTGTGAGGAAGTTTGACAAATAAGAAGGGGTGGAGCTTAGTGGAGAGGTACTATAATGATTGATGAGAATTTAAGCAAACAGCGAGTTTAACCCATGTGGCTCCAGCATCCCATAATTTTGAATGCAGCAGTTCTCAAGCGCCATGCGGCTTGTGTCATCTGCGTGACACTGTTTGATGGCTGTCACCAGAAAATCAGATTTGCCTCTGTGGTTGGGGCCATTGAAATTATTTGGGACTGGTTTCGAGGCATGCTTGGCGATGTCGTACAGATGTTTTTGCATGCGGTCCCCTAATCTGAGGCCAGTCACACCAATATAAGTTATCCTGCATCTTGTGCATACGATGACATATATCACATTACGGGACTCGCATGTGAATCCCACACGAAGAGTGGGGATAGATTTGGGGAAGGTGATTGTTTTCCTTTCCCAGACTACCAGGCAGGTAACGCAGCGGGGGCGGTTACACTTTCTGGTGCCAACATATGTAAGGCTCTGCTTCAAGTGGCTGTGGACGAGGATGTCCTTAAGGTTTGGCTCACGTTTATATGCCAACGGGGGTGGATCAGAGAAAATGTCGCGAGTGTCGGGGTCGAGTTGGATATGTCTCTCAACATATCCACCAGCGTCCTGCGGTTGATAGTGCCTGACCTCTTTTGGTTGACAAGTTGTCTCACATGTCCAGATGCCTCTCGTTCCTGGCCGTGCCGATCTGTATTCCCAGTTCTCTCAGTCTGAGCAGCGATGAAGATTAACCGCCCTCGAAGTCCTCCACTTTGCCTATCTATCTGAGCGAGATGAAAGTAGAGCCAGCCAGTCTATCCGATCTCACATTTCCTTGGATGCCCACGTGCCAAGGGACATAGATGAAGGTGACTCTGTGAATCGTTGAATTCTGTAATGACTCAAGCCACTGTCTGCGTACAGAACGCTGTCTCGACCTTCCGGAACGTACTCAGTGAATCACTTAGTATGCAGACACGGGGGGGGGGGGGGGTAGTCTTATGGATATATATATATAAACAACTAAGGAAATAGACAAGAAATTAGACTCTTTCGAAAACAAATGCCAAAGGAAAATACTCGGTATAAAGTGGAATGAATTCAAGAACAACGCAGAGATCAGACAGATGAGCAAACAACAACCTGTGTCATGGTTGATAAGAAAAAGAAGATGGCCATGTGTCGGTCATGTGATGAGAAGAAATAATCAGAGAATCCAAAAGCAAACTATCAAATGGAACACATCAGGCCGAAGAAAAAGAAGTTGACCACGTGAAACTCTAAAGAGGACATTGTTAAGAGAAGCCAATTTAGTGGGCATAACCACCTCTCACCCGGCGGTGATACACGAGTATCTCAATACACGTCGAGGTTTTCCGGTGAGAAAGTCCAACTCTGGCCTGGGTGGGCTACCACCTCTCACCCAACGGGGATATACTGATATCCAAAACACGTCGAGTATTTACGATGAGAAAGTCCAACTAGACTAAACTGGTGCAACGAAAACCACGGTGTCACGCAATCCCGCTTCTGAGACCCACCAAGAATACAGGCTCAAGACCTGCGATACTATGAACCTCTTGTGGTCTTCTCGGGGATCTCGTGTGGTCCTTTAGGGGGACCATGGGACTTAACGAGGACCACAGGCATAAATTCAATAGGATCACAGTGCGGTCTTAGTGGAAGAAGAAGAAGAAGAAGAGAGTGGGCATAACATCCCTTGATGAGATTGAAAAACTCGGTGAAGACAGGACATCTTGGGGAACTACCATGCGGGCCCTATGTGACGTTTAACGACACGGGAAAGGTGTAAGATGTAAGATATATATATCAACACATGACAATTGCACAAATATAAAATCCAGTTTCCATGCCATTTAGACATATTGGGAGTACGGTGCTAGTCTCGTATTTCTTAAGCCATCTTAGAATTTCCATCCCCTGAGAACAACTGTGTTAAGAAAACACTGATCTTAACGTAATATTTGTGAGACAGGGAACACTGATTTGAGAGCTCAAAAAACTCTGACATATTTCTATAGCCCAGAAACCTGTCACAAACAACATTAATTGTAATTGTTTTTTTTAATGTAATGTCAGGATGGTGGACGGATGGGAACATGGAGATCACCTGCGGAGATTAGGAAAGTCTGATGTGACACCAATGAATCCAGGAATTGACAAACCTTTGGGTCTCCACAACAATTGCTATCAGAATGATGTAAACAAAACAGAACCAGCAGACTATAGGTGGCGGAGAATGGATATCATTGAAGCACCCACCGGATTCCTCGTCCCACAATCGGAGTGCTCAAAGACTGATTTTTTGTTTTGTTTTGTTTTGCTCTTAACTGTGCTGATAATTCGACGCTCTAATACTGTAAATCGTTACAAATGACTCTCAAATACTGAAACTCGTTACAAATGACTCTCAAATACTGAAACTCGCTACCAATGGCGCCCTTATCTTGAATTGCATGTGATAGTAGTTTCGGTTACGTTCCTGCACAAACAGCTTTCTTGAAAGACTTTAGCTTTTTGCTTCTCAGGTTAGTGACACCAATGAATCCAGGACATGACAAACCTTTGGGTCTCTACAACATTGGCTATCAGAATGAGGTAAACAAAACAGAACCAGCAGACTATAGGTGGCGGAGAATTGATATCATTGAAGCACCCACCGGATTCCTCGTCCCACAGTCGGAGTGCTCAAAAACTGTTTTTTTTTTTTTTTTGCTCTTGACTGTACTGATAACTCGACGCTCTAATAACATAACTCGTTACAAATGACTCCCAAATACTGTAACTCGTTACAAATGACTCTCAAATACTGAAAGTCGTTACAAATGACTCTCAAATACTGAAAGTCGTTACAAATGACTCTCAAATACTGTAACTCGTTACAAATGACTCTCAAATACTGAAAGTCGTTACAAATGACTCTCAAATACTATGACTCGTTACAAATGACTCTCAAATACTGTAACTCGCTACCAATGGCGCCCTTATCTTGAACGGCATGTGACAGTAGTTTCGGTTACGTTCCTGCACAAACAGCTTTCTTCAAAAATTTTAGCTTTTTGCTTCTCTTTTCACTTTCCTGCATTGATGTTGTATATACAGTATATTTATTATCAGTTCTACGCGGGAGAAGATGCTGTCATATTTGACAGTCAGAAACCCATAACTGACTTGTCAGATCAGGGCTGATGAACCATAGCTACGACGACGACGACGCAGAAGAAGAAGAAGAAAAGGCGACGACAACGACGAAGAAGAAGAAGAAAAGGAACAACAACAACAGGAACAAAAAGAAAAAGAGCTACTAAGAAGAAGAAGAAAAATAACACGAACAAGAACAAGAAGAAGTTCTAAATAAACGTTTTTAAAGAACTCTCACACAGTTATAAGTACATAACTCTAAGTCACCTGGCATTTGCATGCCGTATGGGTGTACAGTGTTAGTTCCTTCACATTTCTAGGCCAGTGCAGCATTTAAGTTACGATTACAACCATTTCTTTTCGTTATCCCAGTTATAAATAAATGATGTAGCGGAACATTCTGCACGGGGGCGGGACTGTAGCTCAATTGGTAGATCGCTCGCTTTGCATGTGAGGGGTTCCGGGATCGATACCCGGCAGCTCCAAATTCTTTTTAAATCTTGGTTATCTGATTAGTTTACTGGAGTTTTTTTTTTTAACACAACATTTTCTTTTGTGAATATTTACACCACTTATTCCCCAGATTGGTCTTTTGATGTAGCTCGTGTTAAAAGTAAATACAATATAATATCTATACAGTCCTATACAGAAGAGGAAGAAGAAGGCACAGTATATCGTACATAATGTATATTATATGGTATACACTATATATAGAACACATACATTCATGAATGAATTCCTGAGAAAACGCTTATTTTTGGGGGGTTTTTTTAAATCATATTCTGAGGGATAATTATATCAAACTATTCTTTTCTGGCATTCGTAGCATTCTTCTAAGGAACCACATTTCAGTGGCTTCCAGTTGGCGTTGTGCTTCATTAGTGACTAACCATGCCTTTCATCCGGAAAAAAAAAACTGGCTCGATGTAGCACTGGACTACTCTTTTCCTCACTTCCAAAAAACAGTGATTTATTGCACAGAATGCTCTTCATTTTCTGAAACATTATTTTGGCTTGCGTTATTCTGCTCTTTATCTCAATTAGGCGTCTTCCATCTTAGGTCAGTAGTGTCCTCAAATATCTAAAAAGCACTGTAACATTTATATATACATACGTTACTGTAATATACGTTTCGAGTTACAGTAGATAGAGAGCAACAGAACAGCAAATAAAAGTACTGTAAGTAATGACGGTAGAATTAACGCTACAAAATTACACTAAGTAGTTTGGTTATTTTGGACAACAGTAATCAGCTTTTTGACAGTTTAAGGTGATTTTCTGGGGGGGGGGGGTTTCTCTCCTCCCCTACCCCCTCGCTCCACCCCATCCATCCCCTTGTAAAAAAAAAAATCATAGTGAGCTCAGTCACACGCCAGAAACAACAAAAATGAGAAAGTTTTGTTTTGTTGTTTAAATGTTTAGATTAGCAGTAAACGTTCACTGTATTATTGTTCTGAAAACTGCTCTGAAACGATGTCTCCCCTCCCCCTCCCTTTTCCTTTGTCAGTGTTTGTTGCTGACATTCTGTTGTGACACACGTACGAAGACCCTGTCCGATTAGGCAGTCATCAAACCCATGACTGATATGCCAGCGTCAGGGCTAATCAACCATATCTGATCAAGACCCTGTCTTTCCTCTTCATTTGTACTCCAGTAACAGATATAGCCTGACTAACGTGGCAGTGATCGCCATAGTCCCTGTGGTGGTGGAGTCTGTTAAAGAAGCATTGCACACTCCACGCTTTTTAAGCTGCACTCCGGGACTGACATAAAATACCTGCCATAACCCACTCCTAGTTAGAGCTAAGTGCTCTATTCATTTTATTTGATTTTTTTTTTTAAACACAGTATCCATGTGAATTTATACTTTATCTCCTCTCTCTATTTCTTTGTCCTGTGTGTTTTTGTATGACGGAGACTTGCACTGAAGCGTCAAAACTGTGTACTCGTTAAAGTAATAAAGCTGCTCCTACTTTTTTCCTAGTTTATACATTTTGGTATCACAGCTTTACTGCAGTGGCTACGTGTATAGTTATATATTTATACACTAATTATTGCTTGCTGGTAGAAGTGCAGATGAAGCCGCTGACAGCTTAATGAGGAAAGATTCTGGCGGTGGTTGGGACATGTGCTCCGGTAATTGTAAAAACAGCCCGGAGATGGACACCACCGGGGAGCAGGAGTAAGGGTAGACCAACAGAGAGGATATTGACCAATAGAAGGCTTGGCTAGACAAGAGCGGAAAAACAAAGGCGGACAAGCGTTTGTGGAAAACCCTTGCGGAACCCCCATGTGCCCTGGGCTCTTAAAGTTGAGAGAGCGAGAGAAAGAGAGAGAGAGAGAGAGAGGAGAGAGAAATTTGTAATCTTAGCCTTCCTCTTCTTTTTCTCTTTATTCGTCCTGTATGCTTTTGTTATGATTAAGACAAAAAAGTAATTTTATTCTTATGATTATGACCAAAAAAAGTAATGCTATTGTTATGATTAAGACAAAAGTTCAAATTTTCTCTCATAAACATGTATAAGATTTTTTTTTTAAACAAAGTGTTCCTAAAACACCTTCTACTTGTCTGTCACTCTAGAGGTCACTTGTGAAGGTCACTTATGAAGGCATGGTCCAACTGATGGTCACGTGTATGTTCATTTGCCGATGTTCCCACGCTGTGCTCTGAGGGTCACCTTCAACGTACCTCAGACTTTGCTGGGAACCGCCTCCTTCAGGAAGGAAGTGTTGATTTTGTCTTTACCTCGTTTGTTATCCCCCTCCCCCTGTTTGTGGCCCAGCTTTGACAGATTGCTGGGTATAACAGGGTTCACCAACTGGTAGGTGAGTTATGCTAGGGCAAATTACTAGGTATAACAGGGTTCACCAACTGGTAGGTGAGTTATGCTAGGGCAAATTACTGGGCATAACAGGGTTCGCCAATTGGTGGGTGAGGTAGACTTGGGCAAATTCATGGGTATAACAAGGTTCACCAACAGGTAGGTGAGGTAGACTAGGGCAAATTGCAGGGTATAACAGGGTTCATCAACTGGTAGGTGAGGTAGACTTGGGCAAATTACTGGGTACAACAGGGTTCATCAACTGGTAGGTGAGGTAGACTTGGGCAAATTACTGGGTACAACAGGGTTCATCAACTGGTAGGTGAGGTAGACTTGGGCAAATTACTGGGTACAACAGGGTTCACCAAGTGGTGGGTGAGGTAGACTTGGGCAAATTACTTGAGTATAACAGGGTTTATCAACTGATAAGGAGAGAGAGACTTGGGCAAATTACTGAGTATAATACGGTTCATCAACTGGTAGGTGAGGCATGCTAGGGCAAATTATTGAATATAATACGGTTCATCAACTGGTAGGTGAGGTAGATTTGGGCAAATTGTTGAGTATAACAGGGTTCACCACCTGGTAGATGAGGTAGATTTGGGCAGGAAATGGCAGTAGATCTTGTAAGTCTTGTAATGGAACAACTGCCACATTACAACTCCGGTTCAGTAATTTGTATACGATGAGAAATAGAAATATGTATGTTAATTTAACATTTCTTGTTAAATTATCAAAAATATTAAACTTTAACTTAGGAAAGTTTAGAATATTAAACTGGACGTAAATTATATAATTTATTTTAGATGATAACTCTAAGATGATCATTTTATTAATGCAGAAGTAAAGCGGTGGTACTAATCCGGTGGTACTGGTTCAAATCCCAGCAGTGTGTTGTTTTTTTTTCCTGGTACCGCCACACCAGAAAGGTCCTGGCCCCATCCAGCCTCTAAAAACTGGGTACCAGAGAAATCTGGGAAGGTAAAAGCTGCCAGGCGTGATACTGACAACGTCACACTTTCATATGCAGAAAGTCGTGGAAATACAGGCCTAACACTGTATTCCTCAAATATGCCTTAATGGCCATGGAAACTGGGATTTTATCTTTTCCTATCTACTTTAAACTGGTTACTTTAAATTATGCGCCAATAATCTTTGGTGTACGTAGTTAAAAACAAATTATATGTGGAAGTACAGAAAGTAAATGCGTTGAATACAACAAATTCTCTATTTACAAACCTTATGTGTTAAGAAATAAAATCAAAATGTCCTTGCTCAATGCTCCCGCTACTGATTACAAAAAATATATAACTAAGATTAATTCTGCTGTTTTCATGGACATTTTAAGTACATTCTTCTTCTTATATCTTATATCCTTCCCGTGCCGTTAAACGTCACATAGGGCTCGCAAAGTAGATCGCCAATTTTTCCTGTCTTCGGCGAGTCTTTCAACCTCATCAAGGGATTTTATGCCTGTTAATTTGCCCTCTCTTAACGATGTCCTCTTCAGAGTTTCACGCGATCTGTCTCTTTTTCTTTGGCCTGTTGTGTTCCACTTGATAGCTTGTTTTGGGATTCTCTGATCATTTCTTCTCATCAAGTGACAAACATATGTCCATCTCCTTTTCCTGATCAGCCATGAGACTGGTTGTTGTTTAGTCATCTGTCTTATCTCTGCGCTGTTCTTGAATTCGTTCCACTTGACGCCGAGTATTTTCCTTATGCATTTGTTTTCAAAAGAGTCTAATTTCTTGTCTATTTCTTTAGTTGTTTTCCAGCTTTCGCATGCATAAATGAGGGTTTTAAATACATTATGTAAGTAAAATAGATTTATATCAGTCAGTTCTGGAGAATGTTTGTTAAAATATAGTAATTCACACAAAGCACTGAGGTTGATGTCTATAAAATTTACAAAAACTGAGAATAAAACATCTACTCAGAAAGTCAAAATCTTGAAAATGACAAATTTTTTTTCTCTAAAACACCCATAAATGCCTGCTTTCTAGAACTTGATTTGGTCGCACTGCTCGGTGCTGGAACCTCAGTTCCGCCTCTGATATCATTAGCGAAAGTGGATAAGACTGTAGGCACCAGGTTTTGCTGCGGAGATGATAAGAAAGATGTCTCTTCATTGTAAAAACATCAGACATAGACAGACAGACAGACGGACGGACGGACAGGCTGGTGGATAGACAGACAGACAGACAGACAGACAGACAGACAGACAGACAGACGGACGGACGGACGGACAGGCTGGTGGATAGATAGACAGACAGACAGACAGACAGATAGATAGATAGATAGATAGATAGATAGATAGATAGATAGATAGATAGATAGATAGATAGGCAGACAGACAGACAGACAGACAGATAGATAGATAGATAGATAGATAGATAGATAGATAGATAGATAGACAGACAGACAGACAGACAGATAGATAGATAGATAGATAGATAGATAGATAGATAGATAGACAGACAGACGGATAGATAGATAGATAGATAGATAGATAGATAGATAGATAGATAGATAGATAGATAGATAGATAGATAGATAGATAGATAGATAGATCTCACAGCTAAAATTGTTTCTGATCTGGTTCTGGACAAGATTTGGCGGTATAAATCAGATTCAATTTGTCCCTGGCACATGGCTCTCTTTGGGGCCGCCATAGCGCAGAGCCAGGAGGGAAAAACAAAGTTAAAAAAAAAAACAGAGAGACAGCCCTGAGCAATTCTTGTAATTTATGATCCATGCAGACCTTGGAGTCCAGGATTAGGTCAAGGCCGAGTAGGACAAGTGGCTGTGTGTCTCGTAAATCTCTCCCTGCTATTTAAACAAATTAGAACTCAACAGAATCTTTACAGAACTTTCGTGGACTGGGCAATATTTGGACGAGTCGTTACATGTAACTCTGTGACTTGGTTTTGCTCTTTCCGCTGACAGCATCGTAAATATGTTTTGATCGGTGCTTCTCGAATTTTTATGTGTAGTTCCTCGAAAATGTCATTGACGTTTTAGGTAATGTTTTCTCTCTTCTCTCCTCTCTCCCTCCCTCACCTTCCCTCTCCCTCCCTCCCTCTTCCTCTCTCTCTCTTCTCCCTCTCTCCCTTCTCTCTCTCTTCCCCTTTTTCTCTCCCTCTCCCTCTCTCTCCTTCTCTCCCCTTTCTCTCCTCCTCTCTCTCCATATCTTCCCCATCTCTCTCCCTCCTCTCCCTCTCTTTGTGTATGTGTTCGTGTGAAAGTTAAGCAATAAAGAACTGAAAATTGGACGAACTTATATCCTTAATTCTTTATCTTAATAAATAACACTTACATCATAGAGACCAGGCTACCACCATATGAAGGCACTGAATCCGGCACCTTCAGTAAGCACTTACACAAAGTGGCGGCAGACCATACACACCAGACTGCATGCACTGCCAAAATACAGGAAGAAGAAATTGTGAAGCACCATCTATTACACTACAGTACATTGATAGATCTTCGGAAAAGAAAAAAAAAACCGCCCACCAAACTTCTCTATCACGGACTGTACTGCGATGCTGCAAAAAGATCAACATATTCACCTATCTGGCGCAAGAGGAAAAAGATGACAGTGAAAACTCATAAACTCAGGAATTGCAAAAATGGAACTTAACCTCTTTGAGAACCACAATCTTTCGACTAATAACGGGACAGTGCAGACTTCTGCGCAAGCTCCATCGCCTCTAAAATTTCACACACAAATGAGTGTCCCTGCGGCTTTGGGGCCCATACACCAGAACCTGCTAAACCTGTCCAACCTACTCAAACCTCCGGGCACAGACCTGAAGAAGAAGAAGACCTCTTTGAAAAGTGAGTAGTTAGTTGGGTCTTTCTTTTAGAAACACGCAGTTTTTGGGCATGAGTATATAAAACTAAATATATAAATATACACAAGGCCGCTGACCTAGTGACAAGCACATTTTTCTACAAGTCATAGCTATGGCCCTTTTTTCCCCATACTTACTTATTGCATATCAGTCAGTCAGTCAGTCAGTCATTTGCATGTTCCTTGTGGAACTTTGCCTCCCTAATAGCTCTCCTATAGGCCTCTCGGTTGTAAGATGCCCTGCTGCTGATGCGTCCATTCGCAGATCATCAGCGATGTCCTGCATATCACACATAGGAATTTAGAGCATCTTTTTTTTTTCTTCATCCTGCATGTATTTATACGATTGAGGTGTGAGCTAAAACAATAAACTGTGTGTTCGTTAATACAGTGATTCTCAACCTTTTCGCATACAAGGGCCATTTTTCCAACAACATTCCATGTTGCTGGTCATCATCTTATATGCAATATCACAGTGGAATAACTCCTTATTTATTTTTATTCACTAAATGGCAGTTCCTACGAAATTGACAATGCGGGCGTGGACCATTAGATTCTGCCATGAGAACCGTTTGTCGTCCACGGACTACAGGTTGGGAACCACTGCGTTAATGAATAACGCTGTTCTATTTTTTGTCCCAGTTATTAATTTTTTGTTTTGTTTTTTTTAAACCAGTGTTTCCCAACCTTTTTGGATCATGCCCAGCCTCAGAGCCTCAAAGATTTTGGTGCCTCCCACTTAGCAGCATAATAGTCAATCAAGTTCTGAAAAAGTATAATACATATGTTCTACTTGCCCCTTTGTGGGGCATACGACTCACGTTGGGAAACACTGTTTTAGACTATGCATCTCGTAACTTAACTTTTAACAAATACTTTTCTGTTCGTCTTCAAAAGTAACAAAATCCTATATTAAAATTGTTCTCTCTATTTCGTCCCCATATTTTTGGTTGGGTGTTTGTGTATGAGAGAGAGAGAGAGAGAGAGAGAGAGAGAGAGAGATGTAGCATAGCCTTGTAAGTAATGATTATAGTTATTATAATTATTATTATTATTATTAGTGACATGATCAGGAATAAAGAATGTATTGGGGTGCAGAGAAGGGATAGTTAGAGGAGCGAGGAACGGATACTCGGTATTTCAAAGACCTGATCAAAGGTAAAACCGTATCGATAGATCTGATAGATCGTGAGAGTGGTCCAGTTCTAGAGGTGCGACTTCGCGCGCACATGCAGTAGCCCAGGGGGAACAATTGACCAGTAGATCAAAGACTGAACAGAGAACGGACTAGGTCCCGAAGCAGGTAACATGAAAGAGATGGTGGACTTGTTAATGGGAGGTAACAATTAGACGACGGAGATGAAAGAGACTAAAGCGACTAACGTGTATAGGGGTGTGGCTCTAAGACGCCAGTTGCGACCGGTTTTGGCGTGGTCAGAACTTACGAATATAAAGAAGGGAGGAGGATTCAGAAAAAAGGAAGGCGGGCGAAGAGCAGATAGGGGTTCTGATAGAGGAGGAGTTAAAAACCCATGTACATCCCATGAGTGAAAGAGAAGGCCTTTGCCAAACAAATGTACATCACCAGAGAGGAAGACAACGATGGGAGAGAGAGAGAGAGAGAGAGAGCGAAAGGGAGAAAAAGAGTACACAGGAAATCCCACAAATTAGGCAATTTTTATACATTATTTATAAAAAAAAAAAAAAAAATCATTAAAAAAAATTTAAAAAAAAAAAAAAAAAAATCCAAAGAGAAACAAAAAAAGAAAACGCAAAAGGGTTAAGAAACCACACACCTAAACACATATTACCACATGATGACAGCAACAACGGTCACTCGAAAGAGTTTTCTAAGTTGCACAGTGCAAGGTCTTGACAGATCAATCACTGAGTCTGAAAAAAAAAAAAAAAAAAGAGGAGGAGGCAGAGAGAGATTTTGATAGAGGAGGACCAAAAGGTCCTAAACAAGTAGTCTAATAGAAGAACATAACAGATAGAGAAGTAGTGTTAGATTGAACTAGTGTAGCAAGAGATCGTACAGTAATTGTTACCAAGAGCTTTTGTATTACTGAATATTGTGAACGCTGCTGAAATACTGCTTGTAGAATTATGAGAATTTTGAGAATTATGATATTGTGATTTTGTGAGAAGACGTGCTACTATGATGAAAATAATGAAATGTGTATAATCTTGCCTATGCCTATTATTACAAGTGAGTTATCAGCTATACGTATTGATCATATTGATATTATTTGTCAAATTAAAATGAATCAGTGAAATGTTCATGAGAAATCTTCCATTGCCATGTATGTGAAACTTCGACGTGTGATGTACCAAGGTGAGATGTGATGATAATAGAACATTCAATAATAACAATAATAATGAACAATATAAATGAACAAAACTTTGTTAAAGAGAGAGAGAGAGAAAGAAGGGGGGGGGGAGTATAACATTTCAATTTTTTGGTAATGCACCCGGTCAGTGATCGAACACTGGTTATTCTTCACGGTTTCATATTGATTTTTACCACCAATACACTGGTTTTTTGCTACCGAATCTTTTATGAACGTATTCTATGCATGACTTGGTTCTCTGCTGGTTCCGTTTTTTTTTTTTTAAAATCTATGTCATGATCTTGTAGTTTCTCACATTTAAAAAAAATCCCTTGCCAATGTGTCGTGTCCTACAGCTGTGATATGATTGGCTGGTGCATGCGCTCCTTCTGTGATAGCGTGATCGTCCGTGCTCTGGGAATTTAGAACATGCTGCATGAACGAGCCCCTGATCACATCAAAGAGACAGCAAAAGCAGGTTATAAACAGCCAAGGGCGGACTAATGGCACTGATTTATTTTCTAACTCAAACGAAATTGAATTTCAATTGAAAAAAAAAAAACTCCAATTCTTTCTCATTTCGTAATTTCCATATTTAGTTTAAACTTGTGTTTTACAGATTTTGACTATGGCCCCACTTTGGTTCTTGATCTAAGAAGAAAGACAGGACGGCGCTATAAAATGTGTTTCCGATTGTTCCTTTAAACTGGACAAAAATATCCGGCTGGAACGGTAATCTGGAACTATTGAAAGAGTCACAGATGCGTCTGTGTTACTTCTGACTCGCCAGTCCCCTCAGATCTCACGTGCCGTTGAAGAGTCGGCAAATTTACGACGGAAAAGTTCAAAAGAGTCACGGCTTCAAAGGACGGCTGAAGATCGACCACTTCTGCGTTGTGAAATGAGGCCCAGCTCTGAGACAGAGGAGGGGCAGGGAAGCGAGCGCTGTTTGAAAAGGTTAGAAGTTCTGTTCGGCCGTCTCCGCCTACTCAACTCGTGAGGACAATTTACGACGCTGGCGGAGAAATTACTGTTAAGAAGAAGAGGGCTACAAACAAACAAACAAAAAACTGCCCTTCCGTCCGTCTGGTGCTACAGCAGTGCTTTTGTGTATGTGTTCTTATTCACAAGCAGCTACAGGGGTTACCATATAAACTTCAGTTTTCCTGTCTGTATGTGTTCCTCTGTCTCTCTCTATAGGTCTCTGTCTGTCTGTCTCTTTCTATCTCTCTGTCTCTCTCCTTCCTTGTCTGCCTCTCTCCTTCTCTATCTTTCTTTGTCTCTCTGTCTCTCTCTGTTGATCTCTCTCTGTCTGTCTCTGTTTCTCTCTGTCTGTCTGTCTGTCTTTCTGTCTCTGCCTGTTTCTCTCTGTCTCTATCTCTCTGTCTCTCTTTTTCTCTCTCTCTAATGCTCTTCAGTGTGTTATATGCAGATGAAGTTTCTTGCATCGTAAGTACCAATTTTTTGGCTACCTTGTTTTTTTATGTTTATTCTTTTCTCTCGGGTTTACCAGTCATAATAAATGGGGGGGGGGGGGGTGTCACTTATACCTAAAACTGACTTTTTATCTTAAAGCCGTCACAAATTTAAATATTTTTACTGTCATTATTATTGTTTTTTTTTTTTAGATCTTCAGAGACATCGACAGCTGAACCTGGGCTAAGAAAAATATACGTTTTCTATAAGCTACAAACTACCAAGAAAAAGAATGATTAATCAGTATCATTCGCGGATAGCAAAACATTGAAATTCATTGAAGTCGTAGCAAATGGCTGGATATATGAATCTCTGACTATCACTGAACAAATGAATGGATATATGAATCTCTGACTATCACTGAACAAATGAATGGATATATGAATCTCTGACTATCACTGAACAAATGAATGGATATATGAATCTTTGACTATCACTGAACAAATGACTGGATATATGAATCTTTGACTATCACTGAACAAATGACTGGATATATGAATCTTTGACTATCACTGAACAAATGAATGGATATATGAATCTTTGACTATCACTGAACAAATGACTGGATATATGAATCTTTGACTATCCCTGGACAAATGAATGGATATATGAATCTTTGACTATCCCTGAACAAATGAGTGGATATACAAGGTCCGACAATTAAGTAATAAGACTAATTACATGAAAAACAGTTAAACATATAACCTGTATTTTATTCAAAGTAAGCCCCTTGTGCATTGATACAGCGAGTGGCACGATCTAACAAACACTGGAACGACCTCTGCAGTTCTTCTGTTGGTATGGGCCTTAAACTCGATGTTACGGCCCTTTGGGTGTCATCAGTAGTGTCAAAGAAGCGTACTTTCAATGGTAACTTTAATTTTGGGAATAGAAAATAATCGCAGGGACATAAATCTGGGGAACAGGGTGGATAGTTTAGAACACAAACTTGTTTTGGGGCCAAAAATTCCTGTACAACTACCGCCCAGTGAGCCGGTGAAATATCACGTAGAAGGAAAAAAACTGCCAGGTGTTGAATACTCGGGTCGGACTCGGAGAATCCTTTTCAATAGGCGTTTCAAAATACTGAAATAAACTTTTGCAGTGACAGTCTGTCCCTCCTAAATAAATTCTTTGTGAAAATCCTTTGCTGTCGGAGAAGCACGCCAACATTTTCTTCACTTTCAACTTTTGAAGACGATTTTTTTTTTCCTTTTGGTGATGATGACTTCCAATGAGCACTTTGGCGTTTAGTTGTGGGATCACAGCGTGAAATCCATGTTTCATCCTCTGCAACAATCAAATTTAAGAAATGTTTATTTCTGTGACACGTTTTGATTATGTCTTTTACATACTCAACACGCTGATGTTTTTGGTCATCAGACAACGAATGTGGTACAAACCGGCAAGAAACTTTTTTCTTGCCCAAATCTTCCACCAACATTTTACGAATGGTCTCTCTGTTAACACCATATTCATCTGCCATCATCCTCACAGTCAAACAACGATCTTCTTGTATCTGTTCTCTGATTTTTGCAATGAGGTCCTCAGTATGAACAGAAATTGGACGTCCATGTCTAGTTTATCCATGGGATAAAAAATAAGTAATCTAACGAAAAGAGTTAACACATCTTGCAGTTAAAGGTAAAAGGTGCCTTAGAGGCACAAACGAGTGTAATAATAGACAAAGACACTCGACGGTGAAGAGAGAAGTGGTTAGAAAATCATTGAAAGTAATTAGTTGATTAACAACTGAAGACTTTCACAGTGTTATATGAAAGTATGAATTAGTTAGTTACTTGATCCTCTTGGGTCAAAGGCGGCGTATAGGGCGGAGGACAAGGCTCTCCATGTCTGGCGATTCCTTGCTACTTGCTTTAGATCTTCGGTGTTTCTGATGAGCATTGTTGAACACTCCTTGGTAATAACTCTTCTTAGTGTGTCTTTGGGTCTTCCCCGCTTTCTTTTACCCCCTGGTGACCATGTAAATGCTTGGTGTGGGAGTTGTTTTTCGTCCATTCTAAGTACGTGGCCGATGTAGTTCCAGCGACGTCTTCTGATAAAGAAAGTATGAATGAACACTTAATAATAACCAACTGAATAATATTATTGATCTGACGAATAATTTGATAACAATAGATTGCTTAATATGTTGTAATAATAATAATAATAATCTTTTTGAAGAAGAAAATTGTATTTGTTATCTGTGGATCTTTTACAAAGATTGTTTATTTATTTATGTATGTATTTTGAATTTTGAACACTCGAGATCTCTCTCTCTCTCTCTCTCTCTCTCTCTCTCTCTCACTCCCTCTGAACCTTAAGTGCCCAGGGCACATGGGGCTTCCGCAAGGGTTTTCCACAAATGCCTGTCCTTTGCCTTTTTTTCCCGTTCTTGCCCAGGTGAGCCCTCTATTTCTCAACATCCTCTCTTTTGTTCTTCTCCAGGTCTCTTTTGGTCTACCCTTACTTCTGTTGCCCTGTGGTGTCCATCTTAGTGCTATTTTTGGTAGTGAGTTATCAGTCATTTGGAGCACATGTCCCAATCATCGCCAGCATCTTTTTTTTTTTCTTGGTTGTTTCTGTAGCAGTCTGAAGGGTTTTTTTTTAATCAGATGCTGGCCCTATCCCGAACCCGTCTTGGTCGCCTTTTACGATCATGTGTGGTAGAGTGCAGTGGTCCTATTCTTTGCAGATCCCGGGTTCTCGAGATCTAGTACAACATAATTTTGGGAAACCCTGTAGTAATTAATGGTCGACTAGCAGTCTCACTGAATGACTGATCTGATAAGCAGGCAAACGTTGAATGGACAGTGTTAAAAGATGGATTCTTGGATCCATCGTACAGACCTGGCATGTCCAACTTCTGTGGTCTCAATGGACACAACTGTATGCGGAAATCTAGTGACGGGACACATCTAAATCGACTAGTTTTTGGTTGCTTTTGTGTGTGTGTGTGGGGGGGGGGGGATTTGGGGGGGGGGGGAGGGGGTGTCAACGTACATAAAAATAATATAGTATAATATAATATAATATAATATAATATAATATAATATAATATAATATAAAGGTGAACTGAACTGACTGCATTTAATTAGTTTTTCAGGTATTAAAAAAATTTTTTAAAAGTATTTTGAAGACTTATTCTTCGTCGTTCTCTCAAACATCGACGCCAGTCTCTTCCCTGCAGGTGCGGCCGTTCGTCTCGGGTTTTCAGCATCCACTGTAGAGCTTCTCTTGTAGGGGGCTGGGGTCTGGCCGGGTCCCTTGCTGAGTGGGTTGTGTAGCTGGCAACCCTGGAGGATGTGATGTATCTTTTTATCACATACATTATATTTTCATGATAACCTGGAGGGCCACAAGAATAGGTCTCGAGGACCGCCAGTTGCACGCTCATGATATAGATAGAAGACCTACTTTCGACCTTTATGTCTTTATGTTTTCTTCTCTCTGACAAGTGTTCGAGCACGTCTCTTACTTTCAAGATGTCTTTACGTTTGCTTCTCTCTGACAAGTGTTCGAGCACGTCTCTTACTTTCAAGATGTCTTTACGTTTGCTTCTCTCTGACAAGTGTTCGAGCACGTCTCTTACTTTCAAGATGTCTTTACGTTTGCTTCTCTCTGACAAGTGTTCGAGCACGTCTCTTACTTTCAAGATGTCTTTACGTTTGCTTCTCTCTGACAAGTGTTCGAGCACGTCTCTTACTTTCAAGATATCTTTACGTTTGCTTCTCTCTGACAAGTGTTCGAGCACGTCTCTTACTTTCAAGATGTCTTTACGTTTGCTTCTCTCTGACAAGTGTTCGAGCACGTCTCTTACTTTCAAGATGTCTTTACGTTTGCTTCTCTCTGACAAGTGTTCGAGCACGTCTCTTACTTTCAACAGCAAAGTTTAGAGGGGGAAAAAAATCGTGGACGCACTAGCGAAATACATACCTACTTAGACACATAAGTGTACTCACGCAAACACCTTCGCTTCCCCCCAGTCAATTTACTCATCTCCGTGACCTGGATAACGCTGTAGAACTGGCCTGGACACAGCAGGCAAAGTCGTAGCTAACATTGAGAAGGTTGGCTCCTCGTTCTGTTAACGGCACTTCATCATTTGTTAAATGTAACAACACACTGACACACTTACTCATGCTGTTTGCGGTTAACATCTGCAGAATGTCATTACCATTTTCTTCACTGGCCTGGAGGCTTGGAGCCTGCTGAGAGTACAAGGGTGGATTTTTTCCAGGCAGATCCTATATTCTGCACGAGATATCAGCTACCAGCCTACGATATCTACCATTTCTCCTCTCTCTTTCTCTGTCTCTCTCTCTCTCTGTCTCTCTCTTCCTCTGTCTCCTTCTCTGTGTCTCTCTCCTTCTCTGTCTGTCTCTCTCCGTCTCTGTCTCTCTCTATCCTTCTCTGTATGTCTTCCTCTGTCTCTCTCTCTATCCCTCTCTGTATGTCTTCCTCTGTCTCTCTCTATATGTCTCTCTCTGTGTCTGTCTGTCTCTTTCTCTCTCTCACTCCTTCTTTGTCTCCCTCTCTCCTTCTCTATCTCTCTTTGTCTCTCTCTGTTGGTCTCTGTCTGTCTGTCTCTGCCTGTTTCTCTCTGTCTCTCTCTGTCTCTATCTCTCTGTCTCTGTCTCTCTTTCTCTCTCTCTCTCTCTCTCTCTCTCTCTAATGCTCTTCAGTGTGTTATATGCAGATGAAGTTTCTTGCATCGTAAGCACCAATTTTTTGGCTACCTTGTGTTTTTTATGTTTATTCTTTTCTCTCGGGTTTACCAGTCATAATAAATGGGGGGGGGGGGGGGGGGAATGACTTATACCTAAAACTGACTTTTTATCTTAAAGCCGTCACAAATTTAAATATTTTTACTGTCATTATTATTATTTTTTTTTCATAGCTGTACTACGTTCGTGCTAAACAAGGACCTGGCGTACAGTGAAGTGTTAAAGTACACTAAACAAGGACCTGGCGTACAGTGAAGTGTTAAAGTACACTAGACAAGGACCTGGCGTACAGTGAAGTGTTAAAGTACACTAAACAAGGACCTGGCGCACAGTGAAGTGTTAAAGTACACTAAACAAGAACGTGGCGACCAGTGAAGTGTTAAAGTACACTAAACAAGAACCTGGCGCACAGTGAAGTGTTAAAGTACACTAAACAAGAACCTGGCGTACAGTGAAGTGTTAAAGTACACTAGACAAGGACCTGGCGTACAGTGAAGTGTTAAAGTACACTAAACAAGAACGTGGCGCACAGTGAAGTGTTAAAGTACACTAAACAAGAACCTGGCGCACAGTGAAGTGTTAAAGTACACTAGACAAGGACCTGGCGTACAGTGAAGTGTTAAAGTACACTAAACAAGGACCTGGCGTACAGTGAAGTGTTAAAGTACACTAGACAAGGACCTGGCGTACAGTGAAGTGTTAAAGTACACTAAACAAGGACCTGGCGCACAGTGAAGTGTTAAAGTACACTAAACAAGAACGTGGCGCACAGTGAAGTGTTAAAGTACACAGTCCCCGGATTACTGACGTCGACTTAACGGATGAATGCCCCTAGATCACCCCTTCCCCCCCCCTCGAAAAAGCCTATCGAGTTAACGAAGTATCTATCTATCTATCTATCTATCTATCTATCTATCTATCTATCTATCTATCTATCTATCTATCTATCTATCTCCTTCGAGTTCAAAATAACAACCGCGCACTACTTTGAGGCGCGCAACAAAACATTGCGAGTATACAGTAGTGCGCCGTTTTCTCTAATTTTAAAAATATTTTTAGCAGAGATTGATACGCTGTATACCAGGGGTCGGCAAGCTTTTAGTAGTCTTGTGCCGAAGTAATGTAGCAAAGTCACTCAGTGTGCCAGTCTAAGCCCACCATTTAAAAAAAATATACAACAACCACTGAAATACATAAAATAACTATGTTATTCTTTGCTGATTATTCAATATTTTAATATAAATAGAAACAAATACAACAACTGAGAGATAGAGAGAGGAAGTATACTACGAACTCGGTCACAATCTGTCATTGTCGCTTCACACATAGTGACTTGCCATCAGATTGTCCACTCTCTCTACCTCTCCTGCCTAACAGCTTTTATTTTGAAGGGATGTAAAACAGTGGTAGCTTTAAAGAACTATATTTTTCTATTTATTTCGAAACTCGTATGTTTTAGGAGATAATGGTTACTGTATTTAAATTCAAACAACGTGCCACTGTATATCGTTCCTCGTGCCAACATCTGCTGTATAGTACTTGCACGAACTCCCTGTAACTGCGAGCTGGTGTTTTTTGCGGCTGATGCTGTAGAGGTGTTGTAAGTGTTGCTGTACCTCTGTGGACCTGTTGTACCTCTGTGGAGGTGTTGTACATCTGTAGAGCTACAGTATCGTATCAGCATGGGAATATGGCAGCTTCTTTTTCAGTCCCAGAGTACAGCTAAAAAGCAGGAAATATGCAATGCTTCTCTAGCAGACTCCACCACCATGGGGACTATGGCGATCCCCGCCCTGTTACCCAGGCTAGGCCTGTTACTGGGGGTACCAACGGAGAGGTGAGACAGGGTCTTTGTGAGCTATGGTTCGCTAACCCTGACGCTAGCATATCAGCTATAGGTCGCTGATTGCCTCATCGGACAAGCGTTTTCATCCCCCTGCTGTATACTACGTGAGTTTAGATACTGCACGTAACTGCTCCCACTTATGTACAAATTCAACTTACGAACAGATGTAGCTAATAGGAAAGGAATTTCTTCGTAAACCGAAGACTGTCTGTGGGTATAATTAGGCCTTAAAAAAACTGTAGACAAAGCACTTTACAGGTGAAAAGTAGTAAGAAAATGAGGGTGAACCCAGCCCTAGACTCCATTAGGACGATCAACCTCATAGCCACGAGTGGGCAACATACTATCGCCTCGGGCTGTAAGCTTCTGTGAGCCCATCGCTCGTAGATGTATCTCAGGAATTTCTGTGTCCTAGTCTAGTTTCTGTTCCCAGTGTCACAAAGAAATCTTGCACTGACGCTTGAAGAGTCTGAGATTAGTGCTGTGAATTCGATACTGACTCTTTATGCCCTGCGGATATCACGCAACAAGATCTCTCTCTCTCTCTCTCTCTCAGATACTGCACCCAAGAAGTTTCTCTCTCTCTCTCTCTCTCACACACACACACAGATACTGCACCCAGGAAGTTTCTCTCTCTCTCTCTTTCTTTCTTTCAAATACTGCACCCAGGAAGTTTCTCTCTCTCTCTCTCTCTCTTTCACAGATACTGCACCCAGGAAGTTTCTCTCTCTTTCTTTCTTTCAAATACTGCACCCAGGAACTTTCTCTCTCTCTTTCTTTCAAATTCTGCACTCAGGAAGTTTCTCTCTCTTTCTTTCTTTCAAATACTGCACCCAGGAAGTTTCTCTCTCTCTCTTTCTTTCAAATTCTGCACCCAGGAAGTTTCTCTCTCTCTCTCTTTCTTTCAAATATTGCACCCAGGAAGTTTCTCTCTTTCTCTTTCTTTCAAATATTGCACCCAGGAAGTTTCTCTCTCTCTCTTTCTTTCAAATTCTGCACCCAGGAAGTTTCTCTCTCTCTCTTTCTTTCAAATATTGCACCCAGGAAGTTTCTCTCTCTCTCTTTCTTTCAAATATTGCACCCAGGAAGTTTCTCTCTTTCTCTCTCTCTCTCTCTATATATATATATATATATATATATATATATATATATATCTGTCCTTCTCAGATACTGTACCCAAGAAGTCTCTCTCTCTCTTTCTCTCTCTCTCTCTCTCTCTCTGTCCTTCTCAGATACTGTACCCTATTTGAACAACAAACATTTTAAGACAACTCTTCCTTCCTTTTTTTTGAAGGAAAAAAAATCGTTGTTGCTAAGTCCTTTTGTTCTCAGTTTCTATAGTTTTAGTGATATATGATCTTTAAAAAGCAGACAGACACAAACTAATTACACCACAGCATGAATCAGGCTATCTCCTTACACTGGAGAATCTGGCCGAGTTTCAGGGAACCTGCGGGATAACTGCAGACTGGGAAAAGCAAGAAACTGTTGTCACATGTTCAGGTATAGAAGATTATACCAGATGTCTGTCTGTCTGTCGGTGGTAGAGTGCTTGTTTGCCTGTCGGTGGTAGAGAAGTTCTCATTGCTTGCTTTCACGAGATTGCATAAATAGTGAGGTCTGCTTTCAAGATGGGCATCTATCATTTTATGTGGCGGAAATCTCCAGTTTCCTGTCCTAATTATTTTCTTTTTTTTTCTGTCTCTTTTTTCCTTCTCTCTTTTTTATTCCTCTCTCTCTCTCTCACCTCTTTCTCTCTCTCTCTCCCACTTCTTTCTCTCTTTCTCTCACTTCTTTCTCTCTCTTTTTCACTTCTTTCTCCCTCTCTCTTTTCTCTCTCTCTCTCTCTTTCTTTCTTTCTCTTTCTATGTCTTCCTCTCTCGCTCTTTCTGTCTTTCTTTTCTTTCTTTCTTTCTTTCTCTCTCTTTCTTTCTTTCCCTTTCTCTCTTTCGTTCTTTCTCTTCTCTTCTCCGGCTTTCTTTCTTTCTCTCTTCACTCTGTCTATGGCTCTTTTCCTTCTTTACTCCTCTTTCTTTATTTTTCTCTCTTTCTCTTCCACTCTTTCACTTTCCCTCTCTCTTTCTCTCCCACGTTTTCTCTTTCTTTCTCTCTTGTAGGAAAATAAGATATGAAATTGATAGGGAGAATGTTATTCCTACATTTTATATTGACCTTGTACCGTCTATTTTATTAGTATGGTTGGAAGGGTGATTATACTATACATTCCCACATTACGTATTGACACTCTACACCAATGAACAGAAACAAAATAAACAATCCTTCATATAATCATGATCTTTATATTTACACATCCTCGATTTACAAGATAGTAAAAATCAAATGAATCTTATGTATGTGATGTTAAACATCTTGCTGATATGCATTATCACATCATCAAAACATTTCCTTGAACAATATGGGTTCAGCTCTGATTGTAAACACATATAATCTACTGGTAATAAATATATATATATATATATATTATATATATATATATGCTCAATGCAAAATCAGTAACATGAATTTACGTGCAGCTAAGGCCATATTTCCCATACACAAGGGAATATCGAAGTCTTACATTGAAACATCTTAACATCTGTGCTGAGTGATGATTTATCCATGATCATACATAACGTAATCCTAACTACATATATTTACCTAAATGGTCGATCGGGATTTGATCGAGGGAGCCCACAGTACAGCTTGCATTCATCCACATCACATGGTAAAGGGCCATACTAAACTACATATATTTGTTCCTATCTGATGAATGGAAAAACTAATTATGTCAGTCTGTAAGAATAGTGAAGAGCAAAACCTCTATCTTAATGCGAAGAAAACTAAATTGATGACAACTGACAAAACAAACAAGGCAGCTGATATGAAAATGAGAAAAATCTGGAAGAAGTGGAGAATTTTGAATATTTTGTATCACTGCTAACTGATAATGGAGATACAATGAGGGAAATTAAAAGGACATCTATCGGTCTTATATGCATATTGAGAGAGACATTCATTCATTCCTTTGCATGTCCCTTGCGGAACTTTGCCTCCCAAACAGCACTCCTGTAGGCCTCTCGGTTGTGAGCAAGATGGCCTGCTGCTGCTGCATCCATTTCCAGATCATCAACGATGTCTTGCAGCCATCTTCGTTTCGGTCTTCCTCTTTTTCTTTTTCCCATTATGTATCCTTCCAATACGGTCTTCTCTAAATTATCATGACGTTTAATGTGTCCAAAATATTTAAGTTTTCTCTCTTTAATCCTCTTTACTAGCCAGCCTTCTTCAATATTAAGCTCTTGTAGTATAGATATATTTGTTCTTTTTTGTGTCCACGATATTTGAGAGAGACAAACAACTATATATATTAAAAGAGACAAACAACTACAATATATATATACTGAGAGAGACAAGCAACTATATATATATATTTATTAAAACTATAATATATATTAAAAGAGACAAACAACTATATATATTTAGAGAGACAAACAACTACAGTATATGTACTGAGAGAGACAAACAACTACATATATTGAGAGAGACAAACAACTATATATATATATATATAGATATAGATATATATACTAAAAGAGACAAACAACTATATATATTTAGAGAGACAAACAACTACAGTATATATATTGAGAGAGACAAACAACTGCAGTATAGGTTCTAAGGACTGCAAACGCGCCACAAACAGCCTCTGGCAGTCAAGTCCAGCTCCTGGCCTTCCCGTGGCAGAACTGTTTAAACTGACAGGAGAAGGGGCGAGGGCGAATATCTGGCGCCTGAAAACCAGTTACTTAGGGTAGATGAGTGTCACGTTTGGTAGCTCATCTGCCGCTGTTGGCGAGATCTTCAGCTGCCGTGCGTGGAGTGGTGCTCTTCCCGGCCAATGAAGAAATTTGCAAAT
This sequence comes from Achatina immaculata, assembly GCA_009760885.1. Classification (NCBI taxonomy): domain Eukaryota; kingdom Metazoa; phylum Mollusca; class Gastropoda; order Stylommatophora; family Achatinidae; genus Lissachatina; species Lissachatina immaculata. Next base: position 20,138,299 of record CM019694.1, read on the forward strand.
GAGGTTGCCGCGCAGCATCACTGCGGAAAAGGTGGTTGAAAGAATAAAGCGAAGCAAACAGTCAAATCACGGCACCTCTGGTCTGGAGGTCGGTCACGTCCTGAGTGCAGTCATATCGTGTGAAATGCATGAACCGGTTTGTCCCAGAGGTTAAGTCACTGCTGGCTTGACTTTTCAAATGCCGCGCGTGGAGTGAAGCTCCTCCCGGTTAAGGAAGTAAATGCGGAAATAAAGGTTGCTGTGCGGCGCCGATGGGAAAAGGTGGTGGAAAGTGAAGTTTAACCTGGTATGTCCAGTAGTATCGCTACGAGAGCTATACCACGGCACCTCTGCTCTAGAGGCCGCCTACGTCCGAAATACACCTACACTGGTGAAATATGCCTAAACCGGCACACACCAGGGGTGGAACTCGATGGCTAGACATGTCATGCCACCTCCGCTCTAGAGGTCGGTAACGCCTGATAAACACCCATACTGGTGAATTTTGCCTAAACCGGCTCATACCAGGGGTGAATCTTGAAGGCTATGAATGTCACAGTACCTCTGCCCTAGAGGTCGGTCCCGTCCCAAACATGCCCATACTGGGAAATGCCTAAACCGGCTCAACCCAGGGGTAGAAGTCACTAGTGGCGAGGATTCGTCCTCCTGGACAAAAGCTCCATCCTGGTCACAACTAGGAAGGGTAGCGGCCACGACCGCAAAATGCTGAAGTCGGAGACACTGGACCAGGGAAGTCTAGATAGGCAACCACCTCTCACCCGGCGGGGATGTCTGCGTATCCTAATCACGCTGAGGTTTTCCGGTGAGAAAGTCCAACCCTGGACTGGATGGGCAACCACCTCTCACCCGGCGGTGATACACGGGTATCTCATAACACGTCGAGGTTTTCCGGTGAGAAAGTCCAACTCTGTCCTGGGTGGGCTAACGCCTCTCACCCAGCGGGGATGCACTGATATTCCAAACACGTCGAGGTCTTCCGGTGAGAAAGTCCAACCCTAGACCAAACTGGTGCAATGAAAACCACGGTGTCACGCAATCCCGCTTCCGAGACCCACCAAGAATACAGGCTAAAGCACTGTGATACTCTGAACCCCTTGTGGTCCTTCGTGGAACTCATGTGGTCTATTTTTGGACCACACAGGGGACCACCGGACCTAACGAGGACCACATGTGTGAATTCAGTAGGTTCACAGTGCGGTTTTTGGTGGTAGAAGTGAACGAAGAAGAAGAAGAAGAACTGCAGTATATATATTGAGAGAGACAAACAACTATATATATTTAGAGAGACAAACAACTATATATATATATATGTATATATATATTAAAAGAGACAAACAACTATATATATTTAGAGAGACAAACAACTACAGTATATGTACTGAGAGAGACAAACAACTATATATACTGAGAGAGACAAACAACTATATATATATATATATATATATATATATATATATTAAAAGAGACAAACAGCTATATATATTTAGAGAGACAAACAACTACAGTATATCTTCTTCTTCTTCTTCGTTCGCACTGTCTGTCTATATCTGCAGTCCTGTCTCTTGGATAAATTTCACTGTCTTTTGTAACTCATGTATGGAACCGTAGAGCTTATCTTCTTTAGTGGTTTCACTGGGCCAGTAATTATTTCTCAGTGTCTCGTAGTTGATGCAGTTCTGGAGGATATGTTCCACGGTTTGGGGCACCTGGGCACATGTACATAGATTAGTAGTACCAACCTTAAACTTTGTATACATATGACTTCGGAGTCGGCTGTGTCCTGTTCGGAGACGGAAGATGGTGACTTGTTCCTTTCTGTTTAGCATGTGATAGTCATCATGTGGTGGTGTTTGTGGCTTCCTGTAGGTTTTTATCATGCTTTTCTTCTGATTATAGGTGATTGATATTTCAGGTTGCTCCATTTCAGTGCCCTCTTTGGCCAGATGGTCAGCTTTCTCATTGCCTGGTATCCCATAGTGGGAGGGAATCCATTGCAAAGTGACTCCATGTTGTAAGCCAATTTTTGATAAGGCATCCTTAAGGTCTGGTAGTTTGTTGCACTGAAGAGCTTCCAGTACTGATCTTGCATCTGTGAGAATTACTACAGGACATGTATCAATTCTGGAGTCTGATAGTTTTTCAACTGCAGCAATAATTGCCCTAACTTCTGCATCAAAGTTGTTGCAGTATTTACCAGTGGGTATGGAAATCTTGTCAATGGTGTTGTTTGGATATTCAATATATGCTCCTGCCCCTCCATTCTTTATGGCATTATGTGCAGATCCATCTGTATACACACGTATCCAGGTGTCACATGGATATTTGTCATCTAGAACACTAAGTGTGGCTGTTGATCTTACAAGACTGCTCTGCATCTCACCATTCTGCACACCTTTCACTTCAGTCTGAATAGTTATTTGTGTATAATCTGCTTCTTTCCATGGTGTATGCTCTGGTACAGATGATAATGGAGCGACTACAGTTGGAAGGTCAGGTATCAGCTTATGCATACGCTTGGCCTGATGAATGAAGCTGCTTCTTTTAAGCCGTCCTAATGCCAAGTTATTGAATCTCTCCTTCAGGGGATGGCTTACAGAGCTAAGGAATTTTTCTCCCATGGTCATGACCTTTGTGTCTCTACGTTCCTTTAGCGGTTGAACACCAACTATTTTCTGCATTTCTACTATTGGTGTGGACCTCATGGCACCTATGATAATCCGTAGTGACTGATTTTGAACCTTGTCTAGATTATGCAGCGTAGTGTCTGATGCTGTGCACCAAGATGTTGAGCCATATTCTAAATGTGGTAGAATACTTTGCTGATATACATTCTTGAGGATTCTTTCAATAGCTCCCCATGTGGTTCCACTCAATTTTCTTAATATGGCTAGTTTTCTTCTGGCTTTTGCTTCTGCACTGTTGATGTGTTGCTTCCATGTCAGTTTTGAGTCAAGAGTCACTCCTAAGTAAGTGGGTTGGTTGTCCATCCTTAAGGGTATTTCATTTACAAAGATCTTACCTGCTTTCTGTTTAGATGAGAGGGTGAACAGAGTGGTACTTGATTTCTCTGTGTTGATACTTACACACCATTTGTTTGTCCATGATGTCAAGATGTCTGCTGCTCTTTGGAGTCTCTGTGTAGCAACTGTCGCATATTCATCTGTACACCACATGACCAGATCATCTGCATACAGTGCCACTTTGATTCCATAGGGAAGTTCCTTGACCAGGTCATTAATGAATACAAGGAATAGTGTAGGCGAAAGGACTCCTCCTTGTGGTACACCGTGTCGCAGAAGTACTTTCTTTCTTTTGTGTCCATCCATTACTACTCTAGCTCTTCTATTGTGTAAATAGGACTTTATCCAGTTGTACAGTCTTCCATTCACATTGCAGTTTCTTAGTTTCCACAGCAGACCTTTTTTCCATACTTTATCAAAGGCTTTCTTCAGGTCTATCCACGCTGCTAGTACAAGGTTTTTCTCTTGGAATGCATCCTCAATCTCTTGAGAGAGATAGGTCACTTGATCTTCCGTACTGTAGTACTGCCTAAATCCTGCTTGTTGTGGAACGAGAAGGTTTTCACTTTCTAGGTACCATTTTAGCCTCAGGTCAATGATGCGTTCCATCGTTTTGCATAGGCAGCTAGTGAGACTGATTGGCCTGTAGCTGGAGGCAGTATCACTGTTTTTCCCTGGTTTTAGCAGTGGTACCATGCTTGCTTCCTTCCAGATTTGAGGTAACTTACCTGTGCTCCAGCACATATTGAAAATATCCAACAGCCTTCTCATTGATGCCATTCCCAGGTTCTTGATCATTTCATTGGACACTCCATCTGGTCCTGGTGATTTCCTTGGTTTCAGTTTACTAACTGCTAGGTCTAACTCACTGCGTGTGATTGGTGCATCCATGACCTCCACTTTTCTGCCTTGTTCCTCTTCTTTCTGTGGCTCGATGCGCACTGTACGCTCCTTCTCTGGATGGATATCAATGTTGCAGTCCTGTGCAAACATGCGAGCAAAGTGATCTGCTACCTGCTTACCTGTAAGAGTTTTCCCATCCTCTATTAGTGTAACCTTTGTACTTCTTCCAGTACTCTCATCATTTAACTGTTTGATTAGTTTCCACAGTTTCCTTCCATCCTTTTCAAAGTTTAGGGACTCTGTTTTCTCTCTCCAACTTTCCCGTCTGGCTTGCAGCTTTGCTCTCTGAAATTTGGCCTTAGAATGTTGGTAATTATTGTGGTGTTCTTGGCATGGTCTATTTTCTGCTTGCCTTCGAGCTGCTTCCACGTCATCATGGAGTTTTCCCAGTTCACTAGACCAGTATGGTTTATAGTCCCTGCGAGCTCCTCTGGGAATGGTTTCACGAGCGGCCTGAAGGATACAAGCATTGAATTCCTTCACTATGCTGTTAATATCCTTACCTTCTATGGACAGCTGTCCCACCAGGATACCTGTACAATGTCTGTACATTGTCCAGTTTGCTTTTTTATAGTTCCATCTGGGGAGAGGGTTACTGGTGTTAAGGAGTTCATTTTCTATTGTCAGGAAGACTGGTCGATGGTCGCTACCTCCAAGTTGTTTTCCAACTTCACGTGTAATGTTCCACTTCAGATCTGGAGAGTGGAATGCCAGATCTGGTGTTGATTTTGTATGCCAAGCCCTTGAGTAAAATGTTGGGGCATCCATTGGCTGGTTGATCAGGAGAAGTCCATTATCATCCTGCCAGCTCTCAACTTCCTCTCCTCTCTTGTCTATGTGGTCATAGCCCCAGCTCTGGGAATGACTGTTAAAATCACCACAGACCATCAGTCTCTCTTTGTGTGGGATTGTTCCTAAAGCAAGTGGGCGGTCATTAGGACAGTAATAGTTAAGGAGGTGGAAATCTGTATTACTACTTTTTAGATGGATCATCTGGTATTCGGCTCCTTCCATGTACACTCCTACCTTCTTCTTCTTCTTCTTCGTTCACTTCTACCACCAAGAACCGCACTGTGAACCTACTGAATTCACGCCTGTGGTCCTCGTTAGGTCCCGTGGTCCCCTGTGTGGTCCAAAATAGACCACACGAGATCCACAAGGGGTTCAGAGTATCACAGTGCTTTAGCCTGTATTCTTGGTGGGTCTCGGAAGCGGGATTGCGTGACACCGTGGTTTTCATTGCACCAGTTTAGTCTAGGGTTGGACTTTCTCACCGGAAGACCTCGACGTGACACTCCTACCTGACATGCGCTGATGTTATTCTTAACAAGTGTGAGTACTCCTCCTTTTTTTCTGTCCTGTCGGTCTGATCTAAAACACTGGTAGCCTCTGATTTTAAAGGTTGAATCTTTGGTTAGGTGTGTCTCCTGTATGCAGCATATACTTACCTGCTCTGCAAAAAGTGTGTTCTCTAGTTCAACCTTTTTGCTATAGCCATCTCTAACACTGCTGACACCCTCAGCATTCCACTGCATTATTTTAAGTTCTTGCTTTTTGGCTGTTTTCTTCTGTTGTATTTTTTGGCCAGTAGCTCTACTCTCATGTCTCCTGACTCCACAAGACGAACTGAGAGGACCTCCAGTAGCATTGGGTGGACCCTTTCGAGGCAGGGGGCCTGGCACTGCACCTGCCTGGTTAGTCTTCACAGGGCGAGCACCATGTTTGAATACTGCAGATAGAGACATTTCATTAGCGATAATGCGTGTTACCCTGATTTTTGCGATGCGCCTTTTGGCTGGGTAACTCCGACTTCAGCACCTTTCCTTGCTAGGGCAGACTGTGGTCTTGCTTGGACTGCCATGAAGACAGTGTGGTTGGCTTGGCCAAAACTTTGTTTTCCAGCCTCTGGTGGCTGTACTTAAGCCCCTTCTCCATGTCAGATGGTTTTGAGACAGTTCCACAAAGACACTCTGACTTTGAGATGAGGAATCTGATGAGTGCTTCAACGATATCCATTCCTCGCCACCCATAGTCTACTGGCTCTGTTTTGTTTACATCATTCTGGTAGCCATTTTTGTAAAGACCCATAGGCTTGTCACGTCCTGGATTCATTGGTTTCACACCAGACTTCCCTCATCCCCGCCAGAGATCTCCATGTCCCCATCCGTCCACCAACCTGACATTACATTTTGAAAAAAATAACAATTACAATTAGTGTTGATTGCTACAAGTGTCTGGGCTACAGAGGTAGGTCAGAGTTTTTAAGCAAACAGATCTATGTTCCCTGTCTCACAAACACTATGTTAAGATAAGTGTGCTCTTAATACAGTTGTTCCCAGGGGAACTACAGTATATATATTGAGAGAGACAAACAACTGCAGTATATATATTGAGAGAGACAAACAACTGCAGTATATATATTGAGAGAGACAAACAACTACAGTATATGTAGTGAGAGAGACAAACAACTTACCTCTTATATCCTTCCAGTGCCGTTAAACGTCACATAGGGCTCGCATAGTTGTTTGCCAAGTTTTCCTATTTTCGGCGAGTTTTTCAACTTCATCAAGGGATGTTATGCCCACTAAACTGGCTTTTCTTAACAATGTCCTCTTTAGAGTTTCACGTGGTCGACATCTTTTTCCTCGGCCTCTTGTGCTCCACTTGATAGTTTGTTTCGGTATTTTTTTATTGTTTCTTCTCATCACATGGCCTACATATGACCATCTTCTTTTTCTGATCACCCATGAAACAGGTTGTTGTTTGCTCATCTGTCTTGTCTCTGTGTTGTATACTGAGAAAAAAAAACTATATATATATATACACATATATATATATATGTATATATAGATATATATATATAGCAAGAGACAAACAACTATATATATATATATATTGAGAGAGACAAACAACTACAGGATATATATTGAGAGAGACAAACAACTGCAGTATATATATTGAGAGGGCAGACAACTACAGTATATATATATATATATATATATATAATTATATATATATATATATGTATGTATATGTATATCAACCTATAAAACAAGGCGTGCGACAAGGATGTGTACTATCTGCAGACCTTTTTTCTCTGTATAGCGAGAATATTCTAAGAACAATCATCACAGAACCAGGCATAAAAATTGGAGGATACAATATTAACAACCTTCGGTATGCTGACGACACAGTACTGATAGCTGAGAACTAACAAGACCTGCAAAATCTCTTGGATAAAGTCGCCAAAGAAAGTGAACAGAAAGGCCTTACTTTGAACATCAAAAAGACAGAGACTATGGTTATATCTAAGAAACAGAATCCACCAGCATGCAGTATTAAATTAAACGGAACTATTCTAAAGCAGGTACAGAAATTCAAATACTTTGGAGCAGTAATAACTTCACATGGGAAATGCAAAACAGAAATTAGTAACAGAATAGGCCAAGCAAAGACTGCATTTCAGAGAATGAGAAACATATTAGCTAACACACCTTTATCAATGAATGTTAGAAAACGAGTCCTAAAATGCTATATTGAACCTATCTTGTTATATGGAAGTGAATCATGGACAATAAGCAAGTCTGCACAAAAATCATCGGAAGCAGCAGAAATGTAGTTTATTAGAAGAACGCTGAGAATCCCCTGGACAGCAAAAACAACTAATGAAGAATGTATGAGAAGAGCTGGAGAGACAAAAAACCTTGTCAAAAAGATAAGAGAGAGACAATGTACTTTCATAGGACATGCAATGAGAAGAGGGGGTATAGAAAATATTATAACAACAGGAAAAATAGAAGGAAGAAGATCAAGAGGAAGACCAAGAGAAATGATACTGGACAGTCTGACAGGATGGTGTGAGAGGAGATCACCAACTGAACTGATGGCCTGCATGAAGGATTGTGTACTCTGGAGAAGCATAATAGCCAACGCCAGTCGGCACGGCACATGATGATGATGATGATTGAGATATATATATTGAGATATATATATACATATATATACATATATATACATATATATATATATATTGAGAGAGACAAACAACTGCAGTATATATATTGAGAGAGACAAACAACTGCAGTATATATATTGAGAGGGCAAACAACTACAGTATATATATATATATATAGAGAGAGACAGAGACAAACAACTACAGTATATATATATATATAGAGAGAGAGACAAACAACTACAGTATATATATATATATATATATATATATATATATAGAGAGAGAGAGAGAGAGACAAACAACTACAGTATATATATATATATATATATATATATATATATATAGAGAGAGAGAGAGAGAGAGAGACAAACAACTGCAGTATATATATTGAGAGGGCAAACAGAACTGGTCACCCTACCTCATACGCTGATGACCCAGCATAATGAGGTCTCTAACGCTTCACCCCCTACGGCATTTGAAATGCTATGGGACTATCTTTACTTTTTTTTTAAACAACTACAGTATATATATATATATATATATATATATATATATATAGAGAGAGAGAGAGACAAACAACTACAGTATATATATATATATATAGAGAGAGAGAGAGAGACAAACAACTACAGTATATATATATATATAGAGAGAGAGAGACAAACAACTACAGTATATATATATATATATATAGAGAGAGAGAGAGAGAGACAAACAACTACAGTATATATATATATATATATATATATATTGAGAGAAACAAAAAACTATATATATATATGTATATATATATATGTGTGTGTCATGTGCAATATGTATATTGAGAGAGACAACATCAAGAGATGGACGGGGCCGATTATTTTTTGTAGCGAGACTTTCCTGTGGAAATGCCACAAGTTTACAGTGTATTTACATGCATGTGTGTGTACGTATGTTAGTAATGTTTGACCGTTCACTCTACGTCTTGCCTCCAAAGAACAGAGGTTAATGAGTTGATTTAGTTTCTTCTTTGTTTTTAATGTCATATTCCAGTTCTGGGCAACATATCTCATTAACTTTTCAACAAACTGAATCAAACAGATAAACAAGGTTGCTGCAGTTGATGTGTTGTTTCGAGGAACTTTGGGAGTGTCTCTCGTAGTTTTTGGATAATTTATGCACGATGCACTGACCACTAACCGACAAAGTTCCCGTGCGCCAGCTGTATCAGCCAATAGGAGGCGGTTTATTAATCGCTGCAGTTTTTTTTTCCAGTCCGACCAGTGCGCGAGGGTCGAGACGTGAAGAGAGAGACAGAGAGATAGAGTGGGAGAGGGACAGAGACGGAAGTATGACCAGTCATAACTCGCGACTCGTAAACCAAACCAGGACAGACTGGGCGGACCATGACAAGACGAAATGGGCCGGAAGAAGAAGATTGACTTTTCTACTTTGAACCAAGATCATAGTATTAGGTTCTGAATTCCAGTAAAGGTAAAGGCTAATCCTAGGCTACTGGTAGCTGGTACAGAACTATAATGTACCGATAACTTTCGTTTGTAATGTGCTTGTTGTGTTTCCAATGTGTTTGCTGTGTGTCCAATGTGTCTAACGTGTTTGGTGTGTTTCCAGTGTTTGTAATGTGTTTGTTGTGTTTCTAATGTGTTGTAATGTGTTTCTTGTGTTTCCAATGTGTTTGTAATGTGTTTGTTTCCAATGAGTTTTTTTTGAGGTTGTGTTTGCAATGTGTTTGTCATGTGTTTGTTGTGTCAGCAATGTGTTTGTTGTGTGTGCAATGTGTTTGTTGTGTTTTCAATGCGTTTATAAACAAAATGTGTTTATTGTTTCCGCTGTGTTTGTAATGTGTTTTTCACTGGCATAGGATCGTTCACTTCTACGTTCACGTACAGATCATACTTAAAGTCCTCGTTAACTTTTGAATTTAATAAAGAGTTACTAGAACATCCACTTAAAAATGTAATGTATACGAAATTTTTAAGATCAATGCTTTGGTGTGAGTTGGCTTTGTGAAAGAACTATGGTACAAAATGACGGCGTGTTATAGCACATGACAGCGTGTTATAGCACATGACGGCGTGCACATGACGGCTTGTTATAGCACATGACAGCGTGCACATGACGGCTTGTTATAGCACATGACAGCGTGCACATTGCGGCTTGTTATAGCACATGACGGCTTGTTATAGCACATGACGGCGCGTTATAGCACATGACGGCGTATTATAGCACATGACGGCGTGCACATGACGGCTTGTTATAGCACATGACGGAGTGCACATGACGACTTGTTATAGCACATGACGGCTTGTTATAGCACATGACGGCGCGTCGTACTAAAGTTAAATAATAATTTCTTTACCCTCAACTAAGCTACTTATGGCACAAATATCAACATTCAGTAGGTTATACGCGTATCTCAGATGGGTGGATGGATGGATGGATGGGTGGATGGATGGATGGATGGGTGGATGGATGGATGAAAAAAAGAAGACTCTGTCAGATTTGGCTAACGTCAGGGTTGGCAACACCAGCCCTCTCTCTTGGTGTCCCCAGTAAAAAGCCTAGCCTGACTAATGGAGGCAGGGATCGCCATAGTCCTCATGGTGGTGGAGTCTGCAAATAAATGTTGCACACCCTCTGCTTCTTTAGCTCCACTCTCGGACTAGAAAAAAAGCCGCCGCGACCCCTCTTAATTCAACGTTTTCACCCCATCGGCCGCATGGAACACCAGGTCACAATTCCAGGGAGATAGACGAAGAAGAAGATTCCTGAGTAATCTGACCTCATGTTGATGAGCGTTGTCTTGTCCTGTCTTGTCTTGTCTTATCTTGTGCTATCTCCCGTAGTTTTTGGATAATTTATGCACGATGCACTGACCACTAACCGACAAAGTTCCCGTGCGCCAGCTGTATCAGCCAATAGGAGGCGGTTTATTAATCGCTGCAGTTTTTTTTTCCAGTCCGACCAGTGCGCGAGGGTCGAGACGTGAAGAGAGAGACAGAGAGATAGAGTGGGAGAGGGACAGAGACGGAAGTATGACCAGTCATAACTCGCGACTCGTAAACCAAACCAGGACAGACTGGGCGGACCATGACAAGACGAAATGGGCCGGAAGAAGAAGATTGACTTTTCTACTTTGAACCAAGATCATAGTATTAGGTTCTGAATTCCAGTAAAGGTAAAGGCTAATCCTAGGCTACTGGTAGCTGGTACAGAACTATAATGTACCGATAACTTTCGTTTGTAATGTGCTTGTTGTGTTTCCAATGTGTTTGCTGTGTGTCCAATGTGTCTAACGTGTTTGGTGTGTTTCCAGTGTTTGTAATGTGTTTGTTGTGTTTCTAATGTGTTTGTAATGTGTTTCTTGTGTTTCCAATGTGTTTGTAATGTGTTTGTTTCCAATGAGTTTTTTTTGAGGTTGTGTTTGCAATGTGTTTGTCATGTGTTTGTTGTGTCAGCAATGTGTTTGTTGTGTGTGCAATGTGTTTGTTGTGTTTTCAATGCGTTTATAAACAAAATGTGTTTATTGTTTCCGCTGTGTTTGTAATGTGTTTTTCACTGGCATAGGATCGTTCACTTCTACGTTCACGTACAGATCATACTTAAAGTCCTCGTTAACTTTTGAATTTAATAAAGAGTTACTAGAACATCCACTTAAAAATGTAATGTATACGAAATTTTTAAGATCAATGCTTTGGTGTGAGTTGGCTTTGTGAAAGAACTATGGTACAAAATGACGGCGTGTTATAGCACATGACAGCGTGTTATAGCACATGACGGCGTGCACATGACGGCTTGTTATAGCACATGACAGCGTGCACATGACGGCTTGTTATAGCACATGACAGCGTGCACATTGCGGCTTGTTATAGCACATGACGGCTTGTTATAGCACATGACGGCGCGTTATAGCACATGACGGCGTATTATAGCACATGACGGCGTGCACATGACGGCTTGTTATAGCACATGACGGAGTGCACATGACGACTTGTTATAGCACATGACGGCTTGTTATAGCACATGACGGCGCGTCGTACTAAAGTTAAATAATAATTTCTTTACCCTCAACTAAGCTACTTATGGCACAAATATCAACATTCAGTAGGTTATACGCGTATCTCAGATGGGTGGATGGATGGATGGATGGGTGGATGGATGGATGGATGGGTGGATGGATGGATGAAAAAAAGAAGACTCTGTCAGATTTGGCTAACGTCAGGGTTGGCAAACACCAGCCCTCTCTCTTGGTGTCCCCAGTAAAAAGCCTAGCCTGACTAATGGAGGCAGGGATCGCCATAGTCCTCATGGTGGTGGAGTCTGCAAATAAATGTTGCACACCCTCTGCTTCTTTAGCTCCACTCTCGGACTAGAAAAAAAGCCGCCGCGACCCCTCTTAATTCAACGTTTTCACCCCATCGGCCGCATGGAACACCAGGTCACAATTCCAGGGAGATAGACGAAGAAGAAGATTCCTGAGTAATCTGACCTCATGTTGATGAGCGTTGTCTTGTCCTGTCTTGTCTTGTCTTATCTTGTGCTATCTCCCTGTAACTGCGAGCTGGTGTTCTTTGCAGCCGATGCTGTGGAGGTGTTGGGCTACAGCGTCGTATCGGCGTGGGAGAGGGGTGTGGCGGTTACTTTTTCATTCCCCGGAGTACATCGATACAGCAGGGGGTGTGCAATGCTTCTTTATCAGACTCCACCACCATGGGGACTATGGCTATCTGTTAGCCAGGCTAAGCCTGTTACTTGGGGTACCGACGGAAAGGTGGGACAGGGTCTTGGTCAGCTGTGGTTCGCTAACCCTGACGCTAGCATACCAGCTACAGCATCTTACCCCCCCCCCCCCCCACCCTCCGATAAGAGTTGTCAGAACAGGGTACATACTCCCACTGAGTGACCACTTCTTCTAGGTTCGCGGTCCAGTGCATGTTTTTGAAGAAGCAGAGAGTGTAGTCAAGCGAGGTCTTTGAATAAACCGGCGAACAGGAATATCCATCCCCCCCCCCCCAGGCTGCTTAACACGGCTACTATTCCCCCCCCCCTCCAGATAGTTTATCACGGATAACGGTTTGAAATTCTGGATTAGCGGTGAATGCGAAGAAGTGAAGAGACCATCTCCTTGTGTGAAATATGAAACTCTTTGGTCTTGATCTGAAGTGGTCCTTGACCAGCTTATAGAGGACTTACCTCTAGCGAACAAGTGGTCAGATATGGTTTCTTTGTTGATTTTTATCACTGATAGCTGCACTTCAAAGTCTCACACTTATTACTCGGCCATAGAACACGTGGACGCAGATGGCGCTTGTGGATAATTTTCTAATTCTGGGCGCGATAACAGGGACATTAATTATCTTATCCTGGTCAAAAATAGCACAGAATGTTTATCCTTGTATTAATAACATCTACATTTGTTTTTCTCTCTTTTTTAAAAAATTCTTACTATTCACAGAATCTACTTACTATATTATTATAATTTATAATATCGACAAAATCGATTGTTACAAACTTGCGTTGATGTGTCCACATGGAACTGCCTGCAGGATGTTCCTAGCAGCTGATGCCGTAAAGATGTAGGAGCACAGACAATCGTGTCGGATTGTGAGTGGATTATGGTGTCTCGCTTGAAGGTCAGAAGGGGACGCAAAACACCGAGCACTTCAGGAGAGTCTTTTTCGTAGGGGCCGTAATGAGGACTACCCAGTTACCCAGGCTATGCCTGTTGCTAGGAGCAACACTGTTGCCAGTTTCCCCTATGTACTTCAAACCGCAACGTTTGCACATGATAAAATAAATGACATTAAGTGAAGTACAGGTGAAACCCTCCTGTACTGATAACGTGGATTTAGGGAAAGAGATCTGGGGCCCAGATCGATTTCGCCAGCATCTCAATGATATTTCTAAGAGGGCCTGGACACCTGTGGCTAAACATTTTTGCCTTGGTAACCACAGGGGCAAACAGGACATTTCGGTTAGTGCGATCCGCTCTTGTTCCGCAGATGTACGATCTCGGAGGGTCTTAGAACAGCGCCTTATTTTCCAGACTGGTTGTCTCCACCCAGCTGGAATTAACAATGTCTTCAGCTTTCTGTAACTTCTTTATTTTTCCACTGGCCTTTTTTATACTCTACTTTCTTTCTCTATGCTACCCCTCCCTACTACCATCCTATTTCCTTCTCTGCCAACATACTGGTCTTGTCCTATTCACCAGTTCCACATTTCCTCCCTGTAGGTGTTTAAGTTCTTCATTCATTATCTCTCCGCGTCCCCTTTTCTCTCCCCTCCCCCCCCCCGGACACCTCTAGCGGCTATCATGTTTCTATTGCCTTCCCCCAACCCCTTTCTTCCACTTGTTCTCCTCCTCTCTCTCCGCTTCTTCGCTATGATTGGCTATATCGGGAATCTTTTGTCTGTAGGCACCGTGGTTTTTTTTTCCTCCTCCTCCTTCTTCCACACACATTTCTGCTTCACTGGGACCAAGACTCTTCAGATAAGTTATATATGTTGTATTTCGTTTTGTATGTATCCTCGAATAAGGCTCACGCCGAAATATCGGATGTTGTAAGTTTTTCAGTTATACATTCTCATACTTTATATTCGTTTTTTTTCTCACCTTGCTCACTTCCTCCCTCACTTTGTAAAACTGCACCATACACCTCTATCTACCTTATTTATATTAACCAGTTTTGCTGCAGTCGCCTCCCTTTTATCTGTTACATTCACCTCCTGTACACGATCACGAAACTGCTCTCGGTTTTACCAGTCAGTGACCCATAGTTGACATGCTGGTGTGAGAAGTGGCCAGAGGACACACGCTTGGGGCAAAATCTATGGGGCTCCGATCAGGATCTGGAGAGGACTGCGGGCTTATCCATGTCGACAGGGATCAGGATCTGGAGAGGACTGCGGGCTTTTCCATGTCGACAGGGATCAGGATCTGGAGAGGACTGCGGGCTTTTCCATGTCGACAGGGATCAGGATCTGGAGAGGACTGCGGGCTTATCCTTGTCGACAGGGATCAGGATCTGGAGAGGACTGCGAGCTTATCCATGTCGACAGGGATCAGGATCTGGAGAGGACTGCGGGCTTTTCCATGTCGACAGGGATCAGGATCTGGAGAGGACTGCGGGCTTTTCCATGTCGACGGAGATCAGGATCTGATGTTACCAACAACCTCAAAGGCAGAAGAAGAAGAATAAGAGTAAGAAGAAGAAGAAGACATGCTGGCGTCAGCCTTGGGCAACTATAACTGACCAAGACCCTGCCCCGCCTTGACGTTGGTACACTCAGTAACAGGGTCTAGCCTGGATAACGATGCAGGGGATCGCCATAGCCCCCATGGTGGTGGAGTCTGCTAAAGAAGTATTGTATACATCCCCCACCCCTTGCTTTTTTAACTTCCACTCAGGAACTGAAAAAATAGCCACCATAACCCCCTCCCAAAACAACACGCTTGCTGCTCCTCATCATTTTCACAGCAACGGCTGCAAAGAACATCAGCTTTTAGTTTCAGGGAGACAGAAGACAAGACAATTCTAGTACTCTACGCGTCCGCCATTTCTGTTATAAACAAGCTAATCCAAGTATAATTTTTACGTTTTCCAGTATCTAAATTTAAAATATATGATTTCTCCTTTTAACAATATCTCGTATGATACTACCCCTCCCTCCTTCCCCCCAAAACAAAAAACAAAAAACCACACAGCTTGAAATCTTACCTACCTGTTATTTTCAAATATTTACATCACATTCAACTTTCACAAGCTGATCAGTGTTAACATTCTTCTAGGAAAATAAACACAACAATGGGCGCTCTGAAATACAGCCAGGAATTTTATGTTAAAAAAAATATGAGAGACGTTTGTGGGAGAGGGAACTGAAATCTTTGAAATATGGGAGATGTTTGTGAGTGTGGAAGATGACACCACTGAAAAATGGGAGATGTTTGTAAGTGTGGAAGGTGAAGTCACTGAAATATCCGGACACCTCTAGCGGCTATCATGTTTCTATTGCCTTCCCCCAACCCCTTTCTTCCACTTGTTCTCCTCCTCTCTCTCCGCTTCTTCGCTATGATTGGCTATATCGGGAATCTTTTGTCTGTAGGCACCGTGGTTTTTTTTTTCCTCCTCCTCCTTCTTCCACACACATTTCTGCTTCACTGGGACCAAGACTCTTCAGATAAGTTATATATGTTGTATTTCGTTTTGTATGTATCCTCGAATAAGGCTCACGCCGAAATATCGGATGTTGTAAGTTTTTCAGTTATACATTCTCATACTTTATATTCGTTTTTTTTCTCACCTTGCTCACTTCCTCCCTCACTTTGTAAAACTGCACCATACACCTCTATCTACCTTATTTATATTAACCAGTTTTGCTGCAGTCGCCTCCCTTTTATCTGTTACATTCACCTCCTGTACACGATCACGAAACTGCTCTCGGTTTTACCAGTCAGTGACCCATAGTTGACATGCTGGTGTGAGAAGTGGCCAGAGGACACACGCTTGGGGCAAAATCTATGGGGCTCCGATCAGGATCTGGAGAGGACTGCGGGCTTATCCATGTCGACAGGGATCAGGATCTGGAGAGGACTGCGGGCTTTTCCATGTCGACAGGGATCAGGATCTGGAGAGGACTGCGGGCTTTTCCATGTCGACAGGGATCAGGATCTGGAGAGGACTGCGGGCTTATCCTTGTCGACAGGGATCAGGATCTGGAGAGGACTGCGAGCTTATCCATGTCGACAGGGATCAGGATCTGGAGAGGACTGCGGGCTTTTCCATGTCGACAGGGATCAGGATCTGGAGAGGACTGCGGGCTTTTCCATGTCGACGGAGATCAGGATCTGATGTTACCAACAACCTCAAAGGCAGAAGAAGAAGAATAAGAGTAAGAAGAAGAAGAAGACATGCTGGCGTCAGCCTTGGGCAACTATAACTGACCAAGACCCTGCCCCGCCTTGACGTTGGTACACTCAGTAACAGGGTCTAGCCTGGATAACGATGCAGGGGATCGCCATAGCCCCCATGGTGGTGGAGTCTGCTAAAGAAGTATTGTATACATCCCCCACCCCTTGCTTTTTTAACTTCCACTCAGGAACTGAAAAAATAGCCACCATAACCCCCTCCCAAAACAACACGCTTGCTGCTCCTCATCATTTTCACAGCAACGGCTGCAAAGAACATCAGCTTTTAGTTTCAGGGAGACAGAAGACAAGACAATTCTAGTACTCTACGCGTCCGCCATTTCTGTTATAAACAAGCTAATCCAAGTATAATTTTTACGTTTTCCAGTATCTAAATTTAAAATATATGATTTCTCCTTTTAACAATATCTCGTATGATACTACCCCTCCCTCCTTCCCCCCAAAACAAAAAACAAAAAACCACACAGCTTGAAATCTTACCTACCTGTTATTTTCAAATATTTACATCACATTCAACTTTCACAAGCTGATCAGTGTTAACATTCTTCTAGGAAAATAAACACAACAATGGGCGCTCTGAAATACAGCCAGGAATTTTATGTTAAAAAAAATATGAGAGACGTTTGTGGGAGAGGGAACTGAAATCTTTGAAATATGGGAGATGTTTGTGAGTGTGGAAGATGACACCACTGAAAAATGGGAGATGTTTGTAAGTGTGGAAGGTGAAGTCACTGAAATATAAGAGATATTTGTAAGTGTGGAAGATGACACCACTGAAATGTGAGAGATGTTTGTAAGTGTGGAAGGTGAAGTCACTGAAATATAAGAGATATTTGTAAGTGTGGAAGATGACACCACTGAAATGTGAGAGATGTTTGTAAGTGTGGAAGATGACACCACTGAAACGTGAGAGATGTTTTAAGTGTGGAAGATGACACCACTGACATATGAGAGATGTTTGTAAGTGTGGAAGATGACACCACTGACATATGAGAGATGTTTTAAGTGTGGAAGATGACACCACTGACATATGAGAGATGTTTGTAAGTGTGGAAGATGACACCACTGACATATGAGAGATGTTTGTGAGTGTGGAAGATCATACCACTGAAACATGGGAGATGTTTGTAAGTGTGGAAGATGACACCACTGAAATATGAGAGATGTTTGTAAGTGTGGAAGATGACACCACTGAAATATGAGAGATGTTTGTAAGTGTGGAAGATGACACCACTGAAACATGGGAGATGTTTGTAAGTGTGGAAGATGACACCACTGAAACATGGGAGATGTTTGTAAGTGTGGAAGATGACACCACTGAAACGTGAGAGATGTTTTAAGTGTGGAAGATGACACCACTGAAATGTGAGAGATGTTTGTAAGTGTGGAAGATGACACCACTGAAATATGAGAGATATTTGTAAGTGTGGAAGATGACACCACTGAAATGTGAGAGATGTTTGTAAGTGTGGAAGATGACACCACTGAAACGTGAGAGATGTTTTAAGTGTGGAAGATGACACCACTGACATATGAGAGATGTTTGTAAGTGTGGAAGATGACACCACTGAAATATGAGAGGTGTTTGTAAGTGTGGAAGGTGAAGTCACTGAAATATGAAAGATGTTTGTAAGTGTGGAAGATGACACCACTGAAATATGAGAGATGTTTGTAAGTGTGGAAGATGACACCACTGAAATGTGAGAGATGTTTGTAAGTGTGGAAGATGCCACCACTAAAATGTGAGAGATGTTTGTAAGTGTGAAAGATGACACAACTGAAATATGAGAGGTGTTTGTAAGTGTGAAAGATGACATCACTGAAATATGAGAGATGTTTGTAAGTGTGAAAGATGACACCACTGACATATGAGAGATGTTTGTAAGTGTGGAAGATGCCACCACTGAAATGTGAGAGATGTTTGTAAGTGTGGAAGATGACACCACTGAAATGTGAGAGATGTTTGTAAGTGTGGAAGATGACACCACTGAAATGTGAGAGATGTTTGTAAGAAGCGATAAATATGGATTTTTTATATATAAAGCATTTCATTTGACACAAAAACACATAAATGTGGAGGCGATGAGAAATAAACACATAAAAATTTTTGTTTTTTTCCCCGGTCGGTTAAATGGAAACCGCAAAAAAAAAATTGTTGCTTCAAAAAATCATCATCATCATCAGGTGCCGTGTCGGCAGTTTTTTTTTTTTTTTGGTCTTCTAAAAACTGGACATTACTGTCTTGATTTATGAACAATATTTATTACTTGCCATGATGGGCTGGTCACATTTGGAATGTCCATTTTTTCTGTTTTTTTTTCTTTTCTGTTCTTTTCTGTTCTGTTCTTTTCCTTTGTGTTCTTTTCTCTTGTTTTCATTTCTGTTCTTTTCTCTCCTTTGTTTTCTGTTCTGTTCTTTTCCTTTGTTTTCTGTTCTTTTCTGTTCTTTTCTCTCCTTTTATTTTCTGTTCTTTTCTCTCCTTTTATTTTCTGTTCTTTTCTCTCCTTTTATTTTCTATTCTTTTCTCTCCTTTTATTTTATTTTCTTTTCTCTCCTTTTATTTTCTGTTCTTTTCTCTCCTTTTATTTTCTGTTCTTTTCTCTCCTTTTGTTTTCTGTTCTTTTCTTCTGTGTTCGTTTCTTTTCGGTTCTGTTCTCTTCGTGTCTCTCCTTTTCTGTTCTTCTCTCTTTTTTCTTCTCTGTTCTATTCTCTTCTTTTGTCTTCTCTTCTTTCATTTTCCTTTCTTTCCCCTTCCCTTCTCTTTTCTTTCCTGTTCTCTTCTTTTCTTTCTTTCTTTTTCGTTTCTGTTCTCTTCTTTTTTTATTCTCTTTTATTTTCTGTTCTTTTCTTTCCCTTCTTTTCTTTTTTTTTCTTTTCTCTTCTTTTCTGTTCTTTTCTTTTCTTTTATGTTCTGTTCTGTTCTTTTCGTATCTGTTCTTTTCTTTTCTTTTCTCTTCTGTTCTGTTCTATTCTTTTCTCTTCTTTCTTTCCTCTTTTCTCCTTTTCTGTTCTGTTCTTTTCTCTTTTTTCCTTTCCTTTTCTATTCTTTTCTTTTCTCTTCTTTTATTTTCTCCTCTTTTCTTTTCTGTTCTTTCCTTTTCTGTTCTTTTCTCTTCTTTCCTTTCCTTTTCTGTTCTTTTCTTTTCTCTTTTTTATTTTCTCCTCTTTTCTTTTCTGTTCTTTCTTTTTCTGTTCTTTTCTTTTCTCTTCTGTTCTTTTTATTTTCCCTTTTTTTTCTTTTCTTTTGTTTTGTGCTTTTCTTTTCTGTCTCTTTGTCTTTTCTTTTCCCTTTTTTCTTCTGTTCTTTTCTTTTGTGTTTTTTCTGTTCTTTCCTTTTCTGTTCTTTTCTCTTTTGTTCTCTTCTGTTCTTTTCTCTTCTTTTCTTTTCTTTTCTCTTCTTTTCTTTTCTCTTCTTTTCTTTTCTCTTCTTTTCCCTTGTGTTCTCTTTTTTCTTGTCCTTTCTTTTCTTTTATGTTCTTTTATTTTATTTTCCATTCTTTTCTTTTCCTTTCTCTTCTCTTCTCTTCTTTTCTCATTTTTTATGTTCTTTTTTTTCTTTTCTATTCTTTTCTTTTTTTTTCCTGTTCTTTTTTCAGTTTTTTCTCCTCTTTTCTTTTCTTTTCTATTCCTTCTTTTCTTCTCTTCTTTTCTTTTCTGTCCTTTTCCATTCAATCTCATTTTTTCTGTTTTTTTCTGTTCTTTTCTCTTCCCTTCTCGTATCTTCTCTTTTCTTTTTTCTCTTCTCTTCTCTTCTTCTCTTTTCCATTCTTCTCTTTTTTCTTTTTCACACACGAAAAAGCACGAAAACTACAAATTGTAGTAGAAGTGACAGAAAATATGATATGAGTTCTGATCTGAAAGTGTCGGGTGACTAGAAGCTATATAGAATGGCAGTGTTGATGAAAAAATATTGGAATTAAAAAAATAAATTTAAAATGTGAAGAGAAGACAAAAACAAAAAGTGGAGCTGCCGGGTATCGATCCCGGTACCTCTCACATGCTAAGCGAGCGCTCTACCACTTGAGCTACAGCCCCTTCTGTTCGCACGGGTCACGATAAATGGGTTATTCACAAATTGATAACAAACCCCAGCAACTGTCTGTGCCATCGGTCCCATTGTTGCATGTTCTCCTTGGAGAAAGCAAGTTCCCAGAGCTCAAAGCGACCATCACAGGGAGATGCAAACAAGAACACGAAGACCGTAAAAGAAACAAAGAAAGATCCTGACAGAAAGGTTTATTAAAGAACATTACCCGACCAGCCCCTGACAGAAACCTTTATTAAAGAACATTATTCGACCAGCCCCTGACAGAAACCTTTATCAACGAACATTACATGAACAGCCACTGACAGAAACCTTTATTAAAGAATATTATCCGAACAACTCCTGACAGAAAACCTTATTAAAGAACATTCTCCGAACAACTCCTGACAGAAACCTTTATTAAAGAACATTCTCCGAACATCTCCTGACAGAAACCTTTATTAAAGAACATTATCAGAGCAGCTCCTGACAGAAACCTTTATTAAAGAACATTATCATGGTGGTGGAGTCTACTAAAGAAGCATTGCACATCCCCTGCTGTTTTAGCTGTACTCTGGGACTGAAAAGGTAGCTGCCATAACCCGCTCCCACGCCGATACGATGCTATGCCTCAAAACCTCCACAGCATCGGCTGCAAAGAACAACAGCTCGCAGTTACAGGGAGATAGCACAAGACCAGACAAGGGTCAGCAATCAATGCAACAACAGACGGGGGTGCTGGAGTCTTCCTGATACTGAGCAGTGAACATATAAATCTGTCAATAGCTACAGGAAAGTTCTCCCTACCAACTTCAGATTAGAGGCAGAAGCACTGAAAACAGCAACAGAAACCCTGATGGCAAAAGAGGCTGCAGGCAATCAGATTGTCTTGATCTCAGACGCTCTATCATTTATAACAGCACTGAATAGTGTGGGGGGTGGTGTAACATACAAAGAACTTAGAGAACTGCACGAGGCCCTCTATAACGTCGCACAAATCTTTAACATGAGTTATCATACAGAGAACATCATCTCACTGTAATATCCAAGGGAATGTGGAGATCGACGGATTTGCAAAGCGAGGTGGAGAGCTTCCTCAAGCTGATACACGCCTGTCATATAGTGAAGCCAAAACACTGATAACAGCCAAATACAAGAAAAAAATGGGGGGGGGGGGGGGAAGAACATCAAGGACACCTGAAGACTGATGCCTACAACCAGCTTAGCAGAGAGGAACAAGTCAAGATCTTTAAACTCAGACCAAGTCACAACAGACTGAGGCACTGCATGTTTAACAGGCTCAAGATGGGCACAACAGACTGAGACACCACATGTTTAACAGGCTAAAGATGGGCACACCAGACTGAGACACCACATGTTTAACAGGCTCAAGATAGGCACAACAGATGAGACACCACATGTTTAACAGGCTCAAGATGGGTACAATAGACTGAGACACCACATGTTTAACGGGCTGAAGATGGGCACAACAGACTGAGACACCACATGTTTAACAGGCTCAAGATGGGAACAACAGTCTGAGACACCACATGTTTAACAGGCTCAAGATAGGCACAACAGAGTGAGACACCACATGTTTAACAGGCTCAAGATGGGCACAACAGACTGAGACACCACATGTTTAACAGGCTCAAGATGGGCACAACAGACTGAGACACCACATGTTTAACAGGCTCAAGATGGGAACAACAGTCTGAGACACCACATGTTTAACAGGCTCAAGATAGGCACAACAGAGTGAGACACCACATGTTTAACAGGCTCAAGATGGGCACAACAGACTGAGACACCACATGTTTAACAGGCTCAAGATGGGCACAACCGATGAATGCATCTGGAGAACCGACAAAATGACGGCCCAACACCTGTTGCAGGGCCACACCTTTATTTGGATGTAACCAGATGGCGTTTTTTGGCCTCTCTTTTTTTTGTTTTAACCAATCCGTGACAAAATGTATGGTTATCTTGACAGGTTAAGACAAAGGGCATCATTTTTTTCTAAGCTGTCCAAGTTGACGCCTGACAGTGCTGGAAGAAGTCCACCATGACGGTGAAGAAACAGAGCCAGGTGAAGGTCTCTTATAACCAGACTGACCTGGTGACACAACACAGACAAAGATGTTGAAAATAAAACATTTCCCGATGGTTTCGTCAGATTTTTTTTTTCTTCTAAAAACTGGACTTTGGTGTCTTGGTTTTTGAACAGTATTGACTATTTGCCATGGTGTGCTGGTTAGATTGTCAGTGTAATTTTTACTTTTAATACACCGAGTTTTTCCTCCTCTGCTTTCTCTTTTTTCTTTTCTTTTCTTTTCCTTTCTTCTCTTTTCTTTTACTGTCTTTTCTTTTCTTTTCTCTTCTTTTCTGTTCTGTTCTTTTCTCTTCTTTCTTTTCTCCTCGTTCCTTTTCTGTTCTTTTCTTTTCTCTTCCTTCCTTTCCTTTTCTGTTCTTTTCTTTTCTCTTCTTTTGTTTTCTCCTCTTTTCTGTTCTGTTCTTTTCTTTTCTGTTCTTTTCTGTTCTTTCCTTTTCTATTCTTTTCTTTTCTCTTCTGTTCTTTTATTTTCCCTTGTTTTTCTTCTTTTCTTTTCTTTCTTTTTTGTTCTTTCTTCTTCTGTTCTTTCCTTTTCTTTTCTGTCTCTTTGTCTTTTCTTTTCCCTTCTTTCTTCTGTTCTTTTCTTTTCTGTTTTTTTCTGTTCTTTCCTTTCTTTTTCTGTTCTTTTCTCTTCTGTTCTCTTCTGTTCTCTTCATTTCTTTTCTTTTCTTTTCTTTTCTCTTCTTTTCCCTTGTGTTCTCTTTTTTCTTGTCCTTTCTTTTCTTTTATGTTCTTTTCTTTTCCTTTCTTTTCTTTTCCTTTCTCTTCTCTTCTCTTATTTTCTCTTTTTTCTGTTCTTTTTTTCTTTTTTATTCTTTTCTCTTCCCTTCTCTTCTCTTCTTTTCTTTCCTGTTCTTTTTTCAGTTCTTTTGTCTTCTCTTCTTTTCTGTTCTTTCCTCTCTTCTCTTCTTTTCTTTTTTCTTTTCCCTTCTTTTCTCATTTTTCTGTTCTTTTTTCTGTTCTGTTCTTTTCTCTTCCCTTCTCGTATCTTCTCTTCTTTTCTGTTCTTTTTTCTCTTCTCTTTTTTTCTTTTCCATTCTTCTCTTTTTCTTTTTCACACACGAAAAGGCACGAAAACTACAAATTGTAGTAGAAGTGATAGAAAATATGATATGAGTTCTGAGCTGAAAGTGTCAGGTGACTAGAAGCTAAATAGAATGGCAGCATGGATGAAAAATATTGTAATTAAAGAAAGCAAATTAAAAATGTGAAGAGAAAAAAAAAGTGGAGCTGCCGGGTATCGATCCCGGTACCTCTCACATGCTAAGCGAGCGCTCTACCACTTGAGCTACAGCCCCTTCTGTTGACGCGGGTCACGATAAATGGGTTATTCACAAATTGATAACAAACCCCAGCAACTGTCTGTGCCATCGGTCCAATTGTTGCGTGTTCTCCTTGGAGAAAACAAGTTACCAGAGCTCAAAGCGACCATCACAGGGAGATGCAAACAAGAACACGAAGATCGTAAAAGAAACAAGGAAAGATTCTGACAGAAAGGTTTATTAAAGAACATTACCCGACCAGCCCCTGACAGAAACCTTTATTAAAGAACATTATTCGACCAGACTCTGACAGAAAACTTTATTAAAGAACATTACCCGAACAACTCCTGACAGAAACCTTTATTAAAGAACATTAACCGAACAGCTCCTGACAGAAACCTTTATTAAAGAACATTATCAGAGCAGCTCCTGACAGAAACCTTTATTAAAGAACATTATCAGAGCAGGTCCTGACAGAAAACTTTATTAAAGAACATTCTCCGAACAGCTCTTGACATAAACCTTTATTAAAGAACATTCTCCGAACATCTCCTGACAGAAATCTTTATTAAAGAACATTCTCCGAGCAGCTCCTGACAGAAAACTTTATTAAAGACCATTCTCCGAACAGCTCCTGACAGAAACCTTTATTAAAGAACATTCTCCGAACAGCTCCTGACAGAAACCTGTATTAAAGAACATTCTCCGAACAGCTCCTGACAGAAACCTTTATTAAAGAACATTCTCCAAACAGCTCCTGGACACAGATGGGTCAGCAATGAGGGTGAAGACGCTGTCCGATTAGGCAATCAGTGACCTATATCTGATATGCTAACTAGCGTCAGAGTTAGCGAACTGTAGCTGGGCAAGACCCTGTCCCACTTCTCAGTTGGTATCCCTAGTAACAGACGTAACCAGATTAACGGGGCAGGGATCGCCTTAGTTCCCATGGTGGTGTAGTCTGCTAAAGAAGCATTGCACATCCCCTGCTTTTTTAGCTGTACTCTGGGACTGAAAAGGTAGCTGCCATAACCCGCTCTCACGCCGATACGATGCTATGCCTCAAAACCTCCACAGCATCGGCTGCAAAGAACAACAGCTTGCAGTTACAGGGAGATAGCACAAGACCAGACAAGGGTCAGCAATCAATACAAAAATAGACGGGGGTGCTGGAGTCTTCCTGACACTGAGCAGTGAACATATAAATCTGTCAGTAGCTACAGGAAAGTTCTCTATCAACTTCAGATTAGAGGCAGAAGCACTGAAAACAGCAACAGAAACCCTGATGGCATAAGAGGCTGCAGGCAATCAGATTGTCTTGATCTCAGACGTTCTATCAGTTATAACAGCACTGAATACTGGGAAGGGGGGGATGCAACATACAAAGAACTTAGAGAACTGCACGAGGCCCTCTATAACATCGCACAAATCTTTAACATGAGTTATCATACAGAGAACAGCATCTCACTTTAATATCCAAGGGAATGTGGAGATCGACGGATTTGCAAAGCGAGGTGGAGAGCTTCCTCAAGCTGATACACGCCTGTCATATGGTGAAGCCAAAACACTGATAACAGCCAAATACAAGAAAAATTTGAGGGGGGGGGGGGAAAGAACATCAAGGACACCTGAAGACTGATGCCTACAACCAGCTTAGCAGAGAGGAACAAGTCAAAATTCAGAACAGGGCACAACAGTCTGAGACACTGCATGTTTAACAGGCTCAAGATGGGAACAACAGACTGAGACACCACATGTTTAACAGGCTCAAGATGGGCACAACAGACTGAGACACCACATGTTTAACAGGCTCAAGATGGGCACAACAGAGTGAGACACCACATGTTTAACAGGCTCAAGATAGGCACAACAGACTGAGACACCACATGTTTAACAGGCTCAAGATAGGCACAACAGAGTGAGACACCACATGTTTAACAGGCTCAAGATGGGCACAACAGACTGAGACACCACATGTTTAACAGGCTCAAGATGGGCACAACCGATGAATGCATCTGGAGAACCGACAAAATGACGGCCCAACACCTGGTGCAGGGCCACACCTTTATTTGGATGTAACCAGATGGCGTTTTTTGGCCTCTCTTTTTTTTGTTTTAACCAATCCGTGACAAAATGTATGGTTATCTTGACAGGTTAAGACAAAGGGCATCATTTTTTTCTAAGCTGTCCAAGTTGACGCCTGACAGTGCTGGAAGAAGTCCACCATGACGGTGAAGAAACAGAGCCAGGTGAAGGTCTCTTATAACCAGACTGACCTGGTGACACAACACAGACAAAGATGTTGAAAATAAAACATTTCCCGATGGTTTCGTCAGATTTTTTTTTTTCTTCTAAAAACTGGACTTTGGTGTCTTGGTTTTTGAACAGTATTGACTATTTGCCATGATGTGCTGGTTAGATTGTCAGTGTAATTTTTACTTTTAATACACCGAGTTTTTCCTCCTCTGCTTTCTCTCTTTTCTTTTCTTTTCTTTTCCTTTCTTCTCTTTTCTTTTTACGGTCTTTTCTTTTCTTTTCTTTTTTCCTTCTCTTCCTTTTTTTCGTTCTCTTCCTTCCTTTTCTTTCTTTTCTTGTTCTCTTCCTTTCCTTTTCTTCCTTTTTCGTTCTACCCCTTTCTTTTTAAAATTTTTTTCGTTCTCTTCTTTTCTTTTCTTTTTTTTTTCTTTCTCTTCCTTTCTTTTCTTTCTTTTTTCTTTCTCTTCCTTTCTTTTTTTTTCTTTTTTCTTTCTCTTCCGTTCTTTTCATTCTTTTTTCGTTGTCTTCTTTTTCTCGTTCTTTCCTTTCTTTTGTTTTTCTGTTTTCTTTCTCTTCCTTTCTTTTCTTTCTTTTTTCGTTGTCTTCTTTTTCTCGTTCTATTTTTTTGTTTGTGTGTTGCACACCAATTAAGCAAAAAAATGAAACAATGTAGCAGAAATGATTTTGAAAGAAACTTTCTAGAATCACAGTGTAGATGAAAAATAATTTGAGTTTATTAAAAAAAAAAAAAATTCAGCTGGAGCTGCCGGGTATCGATCCCGGTACCTCTCACATGCTAAGCGAGCGCTCTACCACTTGAGCTACAGCCCCGCATGTTTGTAACACTCACGATAAATGGGTTATTCACGAACAGCTTACAAACCCGTTCAACTGCCTATTCATTCATTCCTTTGCACGTCTCTTGCGGAACTTTGCCTCCCTAACAGCTCTCCTGTAGGTCTCTCGGTTGTACTCTAGATGGCCTGCTGCTGATGCATCCGTTTTCAGATCATCAACGATGCCTTACAGCCATCTTCACCATGGTCTTCCTCTCTTTGTTCCCCATTATGTACCCTTCTAAGACGGTCTTCTCTAGATTATCATGACGTTTAACAAAACAGCTGAGAAACAGATAAATGCTTTTGAATGTAAATGCTACAGAAGACTTTTTCAGTTATCATGGACACAAAAAAAAGAATAAATATATCCATACTATAATAACTTAATTTTTTTAAAAAAAAAGCTTAAATATTTTGGACACATTAAGTGTCCAGGTCTCACAGGCATATGTTGCGGTGGGAAAGATGCATGCCCTTAAAAATCTTATTTTTGTTGTTCTGTCTATTCCTCTCCACAGATTCTTTAGTTGTTTTACTTTCTGAAGAGCGATAGATGTATTCTTTTTAATTTCCCTCCAATATTAGTTAGTAGTGATCCAACTGCTTATAGGTTATAAAAACCGCTCTTTGACGAAGTTAATTTAATAACTAGAAACTACAAACGTGAAACAATAAAAGCAGAAGAAAACATGATCTGTGTTTGTACATTACATAAAACGTTCGTATCAGAATTTATTTTATTGCTTGATATAAATGCGCTGTGTACCTGGCTGTATATATCTTCCCCAGACTTCTCTGGTGTCCATCTTTAGAGGCTAGGTGGATCCCGGGGCCGTGTGTGTGTGAGAGAGGGAGAGAGAGAGAGAGAGAGAGAGAGAGAGAGATTTAGGTAACGGTAAAAAAAAAAAAAAATCACCTGTTCCCATGCATATTGTGGGGAAATAGGGTGTTAGGCCCGTTTTTCCAAGACCTTCGGCACATGAAAGTGTGATGTACCTGGCTGTATATATCTTCCCCAGACGTCTCTGGTACCCATTTTTAGAGGCTAGGTGGACCGCGGGGCCTTTTTTAGGTGTGGTGGTGCCAGGGAGTTTAACCAGGTACCATCGGACTAGTAAACTAAATACATAAATATGGGAACTGCGATACACTAAATGTGGTTTCATTGCTATAATAAGCTATGGGAAACGTGTACAAGGTTGTTTTTTGTTTTCTTAAATAAACAAACTGTGATATAAAGATAAATGAACAGACCAGTTTTGATGCAGAAAAACACATACGTGCCCTGAGCCGGAAGGATCAAGGTGGGAAGACTTTGTTAAACAAAACACAGAATCAACAAGAATACGAAACACAACAAATAAAAATGAAGAAGCCGAAGTAGATTTTAAAAAACATGAACTATCAACAGGGAAATAAAACAAAAACAATTGTTTAATGAAAAGGAAACAGTAAGTAAACAAACAAAAATTCAGAGCAAGAAATCTGTGAAAAAAATAAAGTAAAATGGCAAAAAGACAGACTATTCGATATATTTTACACAAATGACATGCTGAACAATATATGAGTGTATACAACAAGGAAGAGACAACTTTTAAGGAGACTAATAAGCTAAGAAGCCGATAAGTCTACTCTTGTAGTTAACAAACAAAAAAAAAAAAAAGAAAAAACTTCAGTCCCGGAACTTTGTGAACAACCCTCGTATCCATGGCAACCTCTATACATTTACCTCCACTGGCCATTTCCTCCATGGCGTCAGAGAATCCGTTAATGAGATCACCGTTTTAACTTAATTCTCCAAGAGGCAACTTCACAACAGAATATATAATTCCACTCATAGGCGTAAATCCTTTTAAACGAAACAAAAACTATCCAGGGTAGAAGGACTCTTTGACAACACGATGTTAATTTCTGTCACAGGTTTAGCTAATGTCGACTGCAGACTTAGTGAAATGAAGTTAAATTGTTTGTTGGCCAATTTTTAAACACTTTTTTTTTAACAATCTTTGTAAAAGAAACAAATGTAAAAGGAAGAAAACAAAAAGAGGGAGAGAGAGAAGAAGAAGAAGAAGAAGGTTGTAGAGAAGTAAGAGGAGAGAATAGAACCGGGTAGAGCCCCATCCGTCATTTCTGTGATGTGACAATGCTGCCATTACCAGCCTGCCAGGGTTGAACTTCACCTTTTTATTTTTCGGGGGGGGGGGGGGGGGGGGAAGGGGGGCCTGTAACTCATAGATCTCGTCATGTTAATGTTTTGACCTTCAGCTGACGTGATCATGCCGGAACTGGATCTAAACGGACCGCGTGCTGGAATATGAAGAAGAATACACTGTAAGGAGTAAGGTGGTCTGGAACTGGGAGGACTTCAGACACACATTTACTGATGAGAGGTTTGTTTCATTAGGTTCAACACAATGTCTAATGTGATTCTTTTGAAGGGTTCTGGCCTACATGTTTCCGTTGCTGTAGTTAAGTTAGTTCTCGCCTACATGTTTCTGCTGCTTTAGTTAAGTTAGTCCTCATCTACATGTTTCTGTTGAGTTAGTTAAGTTAGTTCTCGCCTACATGTTTCTGTTGCTTTAGTTAAGTTAGTTCTCGCCTACATGTTTCTGTTGAGTTAGTTAAGTAAGTTCTCGCCTACATGTTTCCGTTGCTGTAGTTAAGTTAGTTCTCGCCTACATGTTTCTGTTGCTTTAGTTAAGTTAGTTCTCGCCTACATGTTTCTGTTGAGTTAGTTAAGTTAGTTCTCGCCTACATGTTTCTGTTGCTTTAGTTACGTTAGTTCTCGCCTACATGTTTCTGCTGCTTTAGTTAAGTTAGTAATCATCTACATGTTTCTGTTGCTTTAGTTACGATAGTTCTCACCTACATGTTTCTATTGCTATAGTTACATTAGTTCTCACTTACATGTTTCTGTTGCTTTAGGTAAGTTCTCGCCTACATGTTTCTGTTGCTTTAATTAAGTTACTTCTCGCCTACATATTTCTGTTGCTTTAGTTAAGTTAGTTCTCGCCTACATGTTTCTGTTGCTTTAGTTAAGTTAGTTCTCGCCTACATATTTCTGTTGCTGTAGTTAAATTTTTAAAAAAGTTCTGTCGCTAGCACTGATACGGCGTTGATTTCGCCACAACCACGACCACAACCTAAGAATGACCTTCTTCTTCTTCTTCTTCTGATGATGATGATGATGATCTTTCTGTAACAAAGCTATGTTTTCTGCGGCTGATTCTATGAATATATTCAAGTACAAGTCTCTCGGGGGAACGTTCTCATGGCTTGTCTGAAGCCCTGGAACAGACCTCAAGTAGCAAGACTTCCTGCGGACTGCTGCCTCTGTTGAGACTTATGTACACATTTAGGCAAGCAGTAATCCGGCGGTCTGTTGTTGTTACTAAAAGCTCCAAATAGTCGTGGTCCTGGGTCTTCATTATACAGTGCATTCGGAAAATAACTGTGCACCAGAATCGATTCCATAAGTAGTCATTAAATCATTAAAATACTGGAATCGATACTGGGTTAGTTAGTTATGGAACACATTGTATATATAGTCCGCTGTTTCTGTTAAGCCGCTTATCTCACAGCAGCATCATCTTTTCTCCAACTGTCGCAACAACAACAACAACAACAACAAAAAAACCCCAACATTTTCTAACTCTCCCCGTCACGTGATCCGCAACCATGCGAAGAGCAGACAATCCTCCAGCAGGTCACGTATAGCCGTGTGATGATCTCCCTTGCTGGCTCTCGCCAGAGCTTTCTATGCTAACGAGAATCAACGCCGGGCCTCAGACCTCTCCAGTTGCCTGACAGTCCACCCAGATTTATTGCTCGCCTGCTTGCTCTCACCCCGACATAAATTGTCCAGGTCAGACAGCTCGTGAGCTCTCTGGTTCACCTACACCTCCCCCGAGTCTACCAGCTAATTCAGATGCGGGAGGAATCGGATTAAGAGATGGGCTAAAGTGCCCCAGAGTGTGTTTCGGCAGCAGTGGACATTTTGACCAGGGGATGTTACAGTAGTTGCTTCTCTCGCTCGCTTAACATGGGCACCAAAAAATATTGCTACGATATGGTATGGGGAACAAGCGAAAGACCAACAATAGTATAACATGGGGGGGGGGGGGGGTGGAATAGGAAAAAAATAATGATACTCTAGGATGGGACAGGAATAGAAAGACAAACTAAAGTCTAGGATGGGACAGGAATAGAAAGACAAACAAAAGTCTAGGATGGGAAGGAATAGAAAGACAAATAAAAGTATAGAATGGAACAGGAATAGAAAAAAAAATAAAAGCATAGAATGAGACAGGAATAGAAAGACAATTAAAAGTCCAGGATGAGACAGGAACAGAAAGACAAATAAAAGTATAGAATGGGGCAAGAATAGAAAGGCAAACAAAAGTCTAGAATAGGACTGGAGTAGAAAGACAAACACAAGGAAAGTTGACAACCCTACCATAAAACTTGACAACCCAAACATAAAGCTTGACAACCCTAACACGATATACAGAATTCGTTCCTCATTACTTGCCTTCTAGACACTGGCATGTAAACACTACAGAAATGGTACCTGCTTTATACTGGAGTGTGAAAGACAACCAGCAAGGCATGACTGTCCAGTGTGTGCTGTGCCAACAGATCAAGTAAACTATGGGAACCAACACCACAGCAGCTGAAAGCCTCACTGGCGTGAAATAATTCCAGGAAAAAACTGAGATATCCCGTGCCCTCTATTTCTTAGGAGTATGAGACAAAGTTCATTTTTTAGTTTTCTCTGTCCTGTTAAGTATTAGCTTTAGTAGGAAACAACAGAAACTATAGAAAACAAATTAAACTTCTTCCAGACTTAATATTTACGCAGATCAAAGGAATATATATATATATATATATATATATTGTAATATATCCATAGTACAAGAACTTAACATTGAAGAAGGCTGGCTAGTACAGGGGATTAAACAGAGAAAACTTAATTTTTTGGGACCCATTAAATGCCATGATAATCTAGGGAAGACCGTCTTGGAAGGATACATAATGAAGAAAAGAAAGAGAGGAAGACCAAGGCGATGGCTGCAAGATATCGTTGATGACCTGCAAGTGGATGCATCAGCAGCGGGGCTTCTTGCTTACAACCGAGAGGCCTACATGAGTGCTGTTAAGGAGGCAAAGTTCCGCAAGGGTCATGCAAATGACTGACTGACCATAAGAAATAACACCTTGCTGGCAGAAATGCAAGGAAAGATGCTGGCGATGGCTTGGGCATGTATTCTAAATGGCTGGTGACACATTACCAAAAGCAGAATGAGATGGACACCTCAAGGGAACAGGCGTAAACCAGGACCAAAGGAGACATGAGAAGAACAAGAAAGAGGATGTTGAGCAATAGAGGGCTCATCTGAGCAAGTATTGAAAAAAAAAAAGAGGCGAAGGGACAGGTGCTTGTGGAAAACCCTTGTGGAAGCCCCATGTGCCTTGGACACCTAAAGGTTCAGGGAGAGAGAGAGAGAGAGAGAGAGAGAGAGAGAGAGAGAGCGAGAGAGAGAGAGAGAAAGAAAGTATTAGCTTGTTAATATAGCATTTTCTTGGATAAAATAATAACAGATATTAATAACAGAATCCGCTGTTGGCGAGATCTTCTACTGCCGTGCGTGGAGCGGTGCTCCTCCCGGCCGATGAAGAAATTTGCAAATGAGGTTGCCGAGCAGCATCACTGCGGAAAAGGTGATAGAAAGGATAAAGCGAAGCAAACAGTCAAATCACGGCTCCTCTGATCTGGA
This sequence comes from Achatina immaculata, assembly GCA_009760885.1. Classification (NCBI taxonomy): domain Eukaryota; kingdom Metazoa; phylum Mollusca; class Gastropoda; order Stylommatophora; family Achatinidae; genus Lissachatina; species Lissachatina immaculata. The sequence continues at coordinate 20,171,377 of CM019694.1, forward strand.
GGTCGGCCACGTCCTGAGTGCAGTCATATCGGGTGAAATGCATGAACCGGCTTGTCCCAGAGGTTAAGACACTGCTGGCGAGACTCTTCAAATGCCGCGCGTGGAGTGAAGCTCCTCCCGGTCAAGTAAGAAATGCGGAAAAGAAATAAAGGTTGCAGTGCGGCGCCGATGGGAAAAGGTGGTGGAAAGTGAAATTTAACCGGTATGTCCAGTAGTATCGCTACGAGAGCTATACCACGGCACCTCTGCTCTAGAGGCCGGCCACGTCCGAAATACACCTACACTGGTGAAATATGCCTAAACCGGCACACACCAGGGGTGGAACTTGATGGCTAGACATGTCATGCCACCTCCGCTCTAGAGGTCGGTAACGCCTGATATACACCCATACTGGTGAATTTTGCCTAAACTGGCTCATACCAGGGGTGAATCTTGAAGGCTATGCATGTCACAGTACCTCTGCTCTAGAGGTCGGCCTCGTCCCAAACACGCCCATACTGGGATAATGCCTAAACCGGCTCAACCCAGGGGTAGAAGTCACTAGTGGCGAGGATTCGTCCTCCTGGACAAAAGCTCCATCCTGGTCACAACTAGGAAGGGTAGCGGCCACGACTGCAAAATGCTGAAGTCGGAGACACTGGACCAGGGAAGTCTAGATAGGCAACCACCTCTCACCCGGCGGGGATGTTTGCGTATCCTAATCACGCTGAGGTTTTCCGGTGAGAAAGTCCAACTCTGGACTGGATGGGCAACCACCTCTCACCCGGCGGTGATACACGGGTATCTCAAAACACGTCGAGGTTTTCCGGTGAGAAAGTCCAACTCTGGCCTGGGTGGGCTACCGCCTCTCACCCAGCGGGGATGCACTGATATCCTAAACACGTCGAGGTCTTCCGGTGAGAAAGTCCAACCCTAGACTAAACTGGTGCAATGAAAACCACGGTGTCACGCAATCCCGCTTCCGAGACCCACCAAGAATACAGGCTAAAGCACTGTGATACTCTGAACCCCTTGTGGTCCTCTCGTGGATCTCGTGTGGTCTTTTCGGGGACCACACAGGGGACCACGGGACCTAACGAGGACCACAGGGGTGAATTCAGTACAATTTCAGTGCGGTTTTGGTAGTAGAAGCGAACGAAGAAGAAGAAGAATAACAGAATTTCAGACATTAGTTCGAAAAATGTGAAAGGGAGTTTCAAGCATGTTCATTTCTTGATTATTTCATTATCTGCCATGCCGAGATACGCTTCGTCATATTTTGCCCTCTGTGCTATCTCCAATCGGGTTCGGTTGCTGTTCTTCTCTCGTACAACTGATCAGCTCATTAAGATACTTTTGTCTTGGCATCTCCTTCTCTTCTCCCGTGATTGTCCTTATTGTTTCACTAACTCCTGCTTTCTCATTTTCTTAAATGCTTTCATCTTTCTCATGTTGCAAAAAAAAAAAAAGATGTATCTTTCCTTTCCTTTTCTTGACTTAGTTTCTTCCGTGCGCTTGCCATCATTACCATAAGAAATAACATCTTATTGGCAGAAATGCAGATGAAGCCACTGACAGCAATTATTGAGGAAAGACGCTGGCGATGGTTGGGACATGTGCTCCGAATGACGGACAACTCACTACCAAAAATAGCACTAAGATGGACACCACAGGGGAGCAGAAGTAAGGGTACACCAAAAGAGACATGGAGAAGAACAACAGAAAGGATGTTGAGCAATAGAGGGCTCACCTGGGCAAGAGCAGAAAAAAAGGCGAAGGACAGGCATTTGTGGAAAACCCTTGCGGAAGCCCCATGTGCCCTGGGCACTTAAGGTTCAGAGAGAGAGAGAGAGAGAGAGAGACTTGCCATCAGCTGCTAGTGTTGTTCCAAGGCAACTTGTCTTGTCCTTGTCTTCTGTCTCCCTGTAACTCCGAGCTGGTGTTCTTTGCAGCCGATGCTGTGAAGGTGTTGAGGTACAGCATCGTACTTGCGTGGGAGCAAGTTATGGCAGCCATTTTTTTTCCAGTCCCGAAGTACCGCTAAAAAGCAGGGGACATGCAGTACTTCTTTAGCAGACTCCACTACCATAGGGGACTATGGTTGATCCCTGCTCTGTTAGCCAGGCTTGGCATGTTACTTGAGGGTACCAACAGAGAGGCTGGACAGGGTCTTGGTCAGCTATGGGTTGCTGATTGCCTCATGGGACAAGCGTTTTCATCCCCAGGCAACTGAAGAAAATATGAAAAACTGTGTGTCGGTCGCCTGAGTGGCGAAGTGGTTAGTGCAAACAAGGGAAACAACCATGAAAATGAAATTCGACCACCTTCACAGTTATTTCTCTTTTGCCTTCGTGAATTCTTCAACAGAAAATAATCCCTTGTTCCTACACCATTATACTGCAGCTGATCGGATGACCAATAGAAGGGTCTTGAGCTGTCTTATTGGACAACTGATTTACGACATATAAGCCAGGCATGCAGTTAAAAAAAAAGACAGAGAGGACAGAGAGGAAATAGAAAGAATAGAAAGACAGATAGGAGAGCAACGACAAATAGGACAGGTGGACAGGTAGAGAAATGGATATTCAGGAGACAGAGAAGCAGTTTAGAAGCAGAAGTAGTTTAGAACAGAGAGAAGATAGCATTTCAAGTTAGAAAGTGAGAAATGCAGAAGATTTGATATTCTTGAAACTCTGTGTAGATGCCTCATTCTTGATACTTGTAAATTTAGTTTGGTGAACATTAAAGGTGAACTGTAATTTGATTCTGGAACGAACCATCTGATAGTGACTATGTGTGTTAAGATTTCAGTCTTGTGGTGGACCATATAGTATCACGTGTAGTGACATTCTGAACTTGTGAAGCGAACAAAAAAGAAGACGTAGTAGTGTGCATTAATAATTTAAAAAGTGACACAAGGAGAAAGATAATATCGTCGAGGTGACAACGTATTAACAGCGCCGTATGAAAGTGCATTAGGTTTATAAGATGTAAACAGCCAAAGTGTTCTGCTGTACGTGACAGTCGCCATCATTCAAAGTCCAGCAATGTCATCGTTCAAGTGGCAGAATTATAACACAGTATTAATCAGAGGACAATACTCTTCATCAATAATGATGGTGACTTAAGCAACCTTATTATATTTATCACTGGCTCGTTCTGTCCAAAATGGCCTCTACTTGTCTAGGAATGCTATTGGGATCTCATGTGCATCGGCTGATTAGGTAGGAACAAAGATTGTACTATACTAGTGTCACTGTACAATTTTCGGTGCCTGGTGTCTTGAACCTATCTTGTTATATGGAAGTGAATCATGGACAATAGGCAGGTCTGCACAAAATTCCCTGGACAACAAAGATAACTAATGAAGAATGTATGAGAAGAGCTGGAGAGACAAAAAAATCTTGTAATAGTAATATAAATAAGAGAGAGAGAGACAATGTACTTTCATAGGACATGCAATGAGAGGAGGGGGCATTGAAAATATTATAACAACAGGAGAAATAGAGGGAAGAAGAGACAGGGGAAGACCGAGGGAAATGATGCTCGATGGCCTGCATGAAGGATCGTATAATCTAGAGAAGCATAATAGCCAACGCCAGACGGCCCGGCACATCCACTGATTTCTATTGATGCTGCTTATTAGCTCAGAGTCTCTAGGGTAGTGAACTCTGTGAAGAAGTCTTTCGGCCAGCCATCGTTGCTCCCACTTGGAAAAAAAACAAGTTGTTAACATTAACACATCAGTATCGCTATTTTCTTTCTCTCTCTCTCTGAACCTAAGTGCCCAGGGCATATAGGGGTTCCACAAGGGTTTTCCACAAATGCCTGTCCTTCGCCTTTTTTTCTGCTCTTGCCCAGGTAAGCCCTCTATTGCTCAACATCCTTTCTGTTGTTCTTCTCCATGTCTCTTTTGGTCTACCCTTACTTCTGTTCCCCTGTGGTGTCCATCTTAGTGCTATTTTTGGTAGTGAGTTGTCAGTCATTCTGAGCACATGTCCCAACCATCGCCAGCGTCTTTCCTCAATAATTGTTGTCAGTGGCTTCATCTGCATTTCTGCCAATAAGATGTTATTTCTTATGGTGTTTGGCCAAAATATTTTTCTAATTCTTCGTAAACATTTAGTCTGGAAAGAATTCAACTTGTTGGCTATGGTTTTGGTGATTTTCCAGCATTCACTTCCATAGAGTAGTACACTTAGAACATTACTCTTAAATATCCTGATTTTCGTATTTATGCTAGGTTTTTTAGATTTCCATATAGTCTGCAGCACTGCAAAAGCCTGGTTTGCTCTAGTAAGTCTGCTGTTGATGTCCTCTGTGCTGTCTCCATTTTCTACTACTCTACTGCCAAGGTATACAAATTCGTTGACCTCCTCCACTAACTTGCTATCTACTCTGAGTACATTTCTGTTGTTCACATTTTGCTTCATTAATTTTGTCTTTCCTACGTTGATCTTTAGTCCTATGTTGTTTGCATTCTGAGTTAGCTTGTTTACTTTATCTTGCATATCTTTGTGACTGCTTGATAATAGACAAATGTCGTCCGCAAAGTCAAGGTCCACCAGCACTGTGTCAGGGATCCATTGTAATCCTCTGCGTTTGTCTGATGTTGCCTCCTTCATTAACCAGCCTACTGCCAAGATAAATAATGCTGGTGATAGTACACATCCCTGCTTCACTCCTGTTTGTACCCTAAAGCTGCTGGAGGTATGTTCTCCACAGATAACTTTGCACTGAAAACCCTCATATAGGGCTTTGATTACATTTACTGTCTTATGGGGGAGGCCATGCCATCTTAGGATTTTCCACAGTGCATCTCTGTTGACACTGTCAAAGGCTTTCTCAAAATCTATGAACAATGCATATGTTGTGCTATGCCACTCATTTGCCTGTTCTGATATATGTCTAAGTACAAATATGTGGTCCATGCATGATCTTCCTTTCCTAAATCCTGCCTGCTCTTTCCGAAGTTTTTTCCTCAAGTGTTGGTACAATTCTGTTGATGATTATTCTGCAAAATACTTTACTGGTGAGTGGCAGTAGGGTAATGCCTCTCCAGTTCCCACAATCTCTGAGGTCACCCTTCTTTGGTAGTTTTAGTATCGCTATTTAGACATATATATTACATTGCGAAGAGAACAGCTTCAGTGACCACAGATACAAAAGAAAACACAGAGAGAGAGAGACAGACAGACAGACAGACAGACAGAGAAAGAGAGAGAGACAGACAGACAGAGAAAGAGAGAAAGAGAGAGGGAGAGAGACAGAGAGAGACAGAGAAAATTAGAGAGAGAAAGAGAGAGAGAACATCAACAACGACAAAAACAACAATAGCTGAGAGAGAGAAAGAGAGAAAGAGAGAGAGAGAGAGAACATCAACAACGACAAAAACAACAATAGCTGAGAGAGAGAAAGAGAGAAAGAGAGAGAGAGAGAGAGAGAACATCAACAACGACAAAAACAACAATAGCGAGAGAGAGAAAGAGAGAGAGAGAAAACATCAACAACGACAAAAACAACAATAGCTGAGAGAGAGAAAGAGAGAAAGAGAGAGAGAGAGAAAACATCAACAACGACAAAAACAACAATAGCTAAGAGAGAGAAAGAGAGAAAGAGAGAGAGAGAAAACATCAACAACGACAAAAACAACAATAGCTGAGAGAGAGAAAGAGAGAAAGAGAGAGAGAGAGAGAACACAACAACGACAAAAACAACAATAGCTGAGAGAGAGAAAGAGAGAAAGAGAGAGAGAGAGAGAACATCAACAACGACAAAAACAACAATAGCTGAGAGAGAGAAAGAGAGAAAGAGAGAGAGAGAGAGAACATCAACAACGACAAAAACAACAATAGCTGAGAGAGAGAAAGAGAGAAAGAGAGAGAGAGAGAAAACATCAACAACGACAAAAACAACAATAGCTGAGAGAGAGAAAGAGAGAGAGAGAGAGAGAACATCAACAACGACAAAAACAACAATAGCTGAGAGAGAGAGAGAAAGAGAAGAGAGAGAGAGAGAGAGAGGGGGGGGGGGGTGAGGAGCAGAACAGCAACACGACAAGATCAACAAACAATACCTACAACATAACTTTTAGTGCCACCTGTTTCAACACTTCACAATCTGGCTTGTTTTTGCTCGATTTTTTTTTTTGGGGGGGGGGGGGTGGGTGGGTGAAAACGCTTGTCCGATGAGGCAATCAGCGACCCATAGCTAATATGCTAGCGTCAGGGTTAGCGAACCATAGCTGACCAAGACCCTGTTCCACCTCTCCATTGGTACCCCTGATAACAGGCCTAGCCTGGCTAACAGGGCAGGGATCGCCATAGTCGCCATAGTGGTGGAGTCTGCTAAAGAAGCATTGCGCACCTCCTGCTTTTTAGCTGTACTCTGGGACTGAAAAAGTCGCTGCCATAACCTCCTCCCACGCAGATACGATGCTGTGTCTCAACATCTCTACAGCATCGGCTGCAAAGAACACCAGCTCGGAGTTACAGAGAGTTTGTACAAGTATGAGTACCAGTTCGATATTTTGTATTTCTAAATAACTGCTTTTATTTACTAATGCAAGTATTTCTGGTCTGTTTTGTTTGATCGAGAAGTTTATTTGCTTAATGTTAGATATCGCCGTGATGATTGTGTCTAATGCAGTATTTGGTCCTTACATATATTTTCTGCGATAACGTTGTGCAACGCCCTATCTGTTTTAACGTAGATATCTCTGCAATGATGTTGTGTAATGCCCTATCTGTTTTAACGTAGATATCTCTGCAATGATGTTGTGTAACGCCCTATCTGTTTTAACGTAGATATCTCTGCAATGATGTTGTGTAACGCCCTAACTGTTTTAACGTAGATATCTGCAATGATGTTGTGTAACGCCCTATTTGTTTTAACGTAGATATCTCTGCAATGATGTTGTGTAACGCCCTATTTGTTTTAACGTAGATATCTCTGCAATGATGTTGTGTAACGCCCTATTTGTTTTAACATAGATATCTCTGCAATGATGTTGTGTAACGCCCTATTTGTTTTAACATAGATATCTCTGCAATGATGTTGTGTAACGCCCTATTTGTTTTAACATAGATATCTCTGCAATGATGTTGTGTAACGCCCTATTTGTTTTAACATAGATATCTCTGCAATGATGTTGTGTAACGCCCTATTTGTTTTAACATAGATATCTCTGCAATGATGTTGTGTAACGCCCTATTTGTTTTAACGTAGATCTCTCAGAAATAATGTTGTTTAATGTAAATATTTCTGACTCAATGTTCCTACCTGAAACCTCCTATATATAACAATGCTAAACGTTACTTTAAAAAATGACAAATTACTGAGGGCAATGTTTATACCGTTTCTTAGTATTTCTTCAGAATATTGTGTGGCACATGATGATGATGCTGTTTCACTGACCATGAAGTCCTGGGCCTTGCTTATCAAGACAATATTCCATTTCCTTTGAAATGTATTGCAAGTTACGATGAAGTCAGAAGAAAAAAAAATCTTTCCAAAGTTATCTAATAAAATGACCGATATCACAACAAGTGATAAATGATGGATTGATCACAAACAGCGTTCTGAATGACGTAAACAAACAGTTCAACTAATTTATTTAATTATTTATGTCAAATAATTTAACAACAGAGCCCAGTCAAATCACTCCCAAACAGAAGAAATCTTCGGCACGCCCAATTTTGCTGGATCACTAAAGCAACGAAGGTCATTGGTTGAAATGCTATGACGAAATCACGTGCAGCGAATCCCCGCTTACGACAGCTGAGTCGTTCCTTGAAATACAACATGGTTGACCAATAGCAGATGCATGGCTTGTCTTTTAAAAAATATTTTAGCTGCTAGAACAGCAGGTCTGCGATTTACCGTTTTTTCATTCAAATTAGGAATAAAATATACGTGAAGAGGTCTTCACGTATATTTTTTCTTAATTTTAAAACAACACCAATAATAACAATGATAAAGTATAACAATAATATATAATATATGTAATATAAAAACAATATATAAAATTAATAATATAATATAATATAATACAGTAATATAATAATGGAAATATTTCATCTGAGAATATTTTCTGCGAGTGACACCGGAAAGGAAGTTAGAATTGCAAAATCAGCATCGATCTTCAAGAATCTTGAGAACATATGGCATTCAAAAGTTATAAGCACAAAATCCAAGCTAAGACTAATCAATTCAAATGTAATATCCACCCTCATGTATACAAGTGAAAGCTGGAAAACAACTAAAGAAACAGACAAGAAGTTAGACTTTTTAAAAAAACAAATGCCTAAGGAAAATACTCAGCATCAAGTGGAATGAATTCAAGAACATACGACAGATGACTGAACAACAACCAGTCTCACGGGTGATCAGGAAAAGCAGATGGACATATGTTGGTCACGTGATGAGAAGAAACAGTCAGAGAATCCCAAAACAAGCTATCAAGTGAAACACAACAGGCCGAAGAAAAAGAGGCAGACCGCGTGAAACTCTGAATAGTACATTGTTAAGAGAGGCCAAATTAACAGGCATAAAATCCCTTGATGAAGTTGAAAGACTCGCAGAAGACAAGAAAAATTGGCGAACTACTTTGCGAGCCCTATGTGACGTTTAACGGCACGGGAAGGATATATGATATAAGATATAAGAATATTTTATGTGAACTGTCTTTCCGATTTTTGTGCGCCTCAAAAAAGGGATAAAAACATTTATACTGTCTGGTGCAGGGTGTTAAACTGGTGGCCCGCGGGTGGCATACGGCATGCGAAATAATCAAGACATTAAGTTATAATGCATGCTTACATAATTTTTTTTTTTTTTTTGAGCACGTGTAAAAACTTATTAATATAAAGAGCTAAAACTATTTTACCTATCTTTACCTGTATTTCGTAACCATCACTTTCTCCTCATTTTTCTGCAAAGTTGGCACAAACTAGTTGATTTATATGGGGCCACCAGTCGCTTTCCACATACAGTTGTGGCCCTTAAGGTCAGTGAAGCTGGATATTCCAGTTATATACAGATAACAACGTCAATGCTAAAATAAAATAACAATTAACAACAGAGACAATTACATACAAATATAAGTACAGACTATAATTATCAACTATGAAAATTATTTTACAATCGATGACCAAAAAATCTACCTTGGAAATAGTTTATAAGTTCTCACTGGAACAAAAGGAAATAATTTATAAGTTCTCATTGGAACCACAGGAAACAGTTTATAAGTGTTCATTGGAACACCAGGAAATAGTTTATAAGTTTTCATTGGAACACCAGGAAATAGTTTATAAGTTTTCATTGGAACACCAGGAAATAGTTTATAAGTTTTCATCGGAACACCAGGAAATAGTTTATAAGTTCTCACTGGAATAACATTACACTGCCGTGGATATCAAGGTCTTGTCTGAGACTCAAAGACTATAGACTCCTGGGCCACAGTCTGAAAAGTTCGCCTTGCCTTTCTCGACAATGTTGCATCGAAACCTGAAAACGGGAACTTCGATCTGAATACTAAACCCTCCTCCATTTAAGAGAAGTTCATAGACCAATCATGTCATTTTAATTAAAGTACGCCACTCAGATCACTACTTTCTCCTCGAGCTCCCCACTAAGGGAGGAAAGGAACGATCCTCAATGGACCTCTGTGATCATCACAGGAGCAGTGAGGATCTCCCAGGACCAGCTTCACGCTCAGAGAAAGTGGATCGACCTCGTCCTCGTGGCTTGGTTGCCGTAAACGTTTGCGCGACGTCTCGGCGATACAGACTTTTTTTTTTGTTGGAAAATTAAGTTTATTTGTGTTCAAGGTAACAGTTACAAATCATGTGAAAATGAGGTGAGTTGAGGATGAATGCCCGTGAAGTGAAATAATGAAATGGTGGGCTTTAACAAAACATGAGATGATAGTGATTCGGATGATAGGTACATCTGGGTTTGACATTTGACTACAATGAGGAGGGGGGAGGGGGGTTTACATACATTTCATGTCCGCGATACAGACTCTTAGAAATGATCCCTAAAAGTATGATCTTAACAGTTCCTTGTCGTTCAAACGAGGTCATCGAATTAGGAGAATACTTTGTCTGGTTATTTTAAAATCATATTGCAGCAAATTTAATCTAAGTTTTATTCTTTATTTTGCATGAATTTTCATACTTTTCCTAGCTTTTTTTCTTGTCTAATTTCTTGTAATACATTCTTGTATTAATTATTTCTAAGTATTTGTTTAATTATTAGTTTTTATTATATATCAAAATGAATATAATATTTCAACAAGCGAGTTAAGTCCAGGAATTTCATTCCATTAAAATGTACAAGGTAGGTAACCGTGTTTTAGCAACCACTTACGACGTAATGCTCATGAACGTGTAGAAAGTTCATGTTTTCCCGTACAGTATATTCTATATTTAAATGTTTCTTAAACTTTCCTAAGTCAGGTTACTAAATGTCCTCATTTTGGAGATAAAAATTACTGTCTAATCACATTTTTTTCTTTTTCTTTATGAATTCCCTGTTTTGACCGCATTTCCAGTGACTGGACATTTTAAAATTCACATTGACTGTACACGGGAAAAAAATGGGGCTGTCCTAGGGTTGGCTATAAGTCTCATTTTTGGAGACATATATATATATATATATATATATATATATATATATATATATATATATATACTCTTCTTCAGCTTTCCGAGTCATTAAGGCTCATTGCTGCAGATAAAGTCTGCCTCCATTCCTCTCTATTCCTAATCTTCTCTCTCCAGTTGGTGACCCCAATTTCTTTTATATCCTCTTCTATGTTGTCTTTCCATCTCTGACAATTGTTTCCCCTCATCTCTTGTGCGTACACAGTTTGTATGTTATCTTCCATTCTTTCTACATGGCCCAACAAGCATAATCTGTTCAGCTTCAAGACATTTATAATTCGTTGGGGGTTTAAATAAGCTGTTCAGTGTTCTTTCTGGCTCTCCATTCTCCACTGTTGATATCCTTTGTGAGCCAAAAGATTCTTCTTAGGATCTTGTTCTCAAAGATCTGCAACTGTTGTTCATCTTTCCTTGTTGTAGTCCACGTTTCTGATCCATACATGACGGCCGGTCTTATTATAGTTCTGTAGATTGTTATTTTGGTATTTTGGGACAGGATTTTGGATTTTAACAGGTGCTGCAAGGCGAAGTATATTTTGTTCCCTACCTGTAATCTGTTTTTAATTTCCTCGCTTACTGTGTTGCTTCTGTTGAAGGTTGTGCCTAGATATTTGTCTGTTTCTGCTTTCCTAATAACCATATCTTCAACACACACACACTCACACACACACACATATATATATATATACACACACACACACATATATATATACACACACATATATATATATACACACATACATATATATACACACAGATATATATATATATACAAACATATATATATACACACATATATATACACACATACATATATATATACACACAGATATATATATATATATACACACAAACATATATATACACATACACACACATATATATATATATACACACATATATATACACACATATACACACACACACGTATACATATATATATATATCAGACAATTTTAAAATTGGACAAATTTGACAGCAGTTTGTCAATTCAAAGAAAAATGTGACACTTTCGCCTCCAAAAAATGATTTCCAACATTTCCCACTCTCTCTCCCCTCTCTCTCTTTTCTTTATCTTGCACTCCTCCTTCTCTCTCTCGCCACCTCACCCCACCCCCTTTTTCTTTTTCTCTATCTCTCTCTCTCTCCTCCTCTCTATCTCGCCCTCTCGCCCCACCCCCTTCTTCTTTCTCTCTCTCTCTCCTCCTTCTCTCTCTCGCCCCCTCGCCCCACAACCTTTTTCTTTCTCTCTCTCTTTTTTCTCCTTCTCTCTCTCACCCCCTCGCTCCACCCCCCCCTTTTCTTTCTCTCTCTCTCTCCTTCTCTATCTCGCCCCCTCGCCCCACCTCCTTCTTCTTTTTCTTCTCTCTCCTCCTTCTCTATCTCGCCCCCTCGCCCCACCCCCTTTTTATTTTTCTCTCTCTCTTCTCTATCTCGCCCCCTCGCCCCACCCCCTTTTTATTTTTCTCTCTCTCTCTTCTCTATCTCGCCCCCTCGCCCCACCCCCTTTTTATTTTTCTCTCTCTCTCGTCCTTTTCTCTCTCGCCACCTCGCCACCCCCTTCTCTCTCTCTCCCCCTTCTCTCTCTCGCCCCTACCCACTCCCTTTTTCTTTCTCTCTCTCTCCTCCTCCTCTCTCTCTCGTCCCACCACCCCCTTTTTCTTCTCTCTCTCTCCTTCTCTCTCTCGCCCCACCCCCTTTTTCTTCCTCTCTCTCCTCCATCTCTCTCACCCCCTCGCCCCACCCCCTTTTCTTTCTCTCTCTCTCCATCTCTCTATTGCCCTTCCCCACTCCCTTTTTCTTTCTTTTTCTCTCTCCTCCATCTCTCTCTCGCCCCCTCGCCCCACTCCTTTTCTTTCTCTCTCTCTCTCTCTCCTCCATCTCTCTCTCGCTTCTGATCACTCCCTTTTCTTCTTTTTCTCTCTCCTCCATCTCTCTCTAGCCCCCTCGCCTCACCCCCTTTTCTTTCTCTCTGTCTTTCTCCTCTCTCTCGCCCCACCCCCTTTTTATTTCTCTCTCTTCTCCTCTCTCTCGCCCCACCCCCTTTTTCTTCCTCTCTCTCCCCCTTCTCTCTCTCGCCCCCTCGCCCCACCCCCTTTCTCTCTCTCTCTCTCCCCCTTCTCTCTCAAGGTCTTACTATACAATATTTTGTTCTCTCACTTCCATTCAGCACGTTTGTGGTGAGAGGGGTGAAAGAGTAAGTTAAGGTTCCCCACCCCTAGTGCGCCTGAATGAATGAACGCTTACGTCGCTCTGCCATTCCCTTCTCGCTGTTCCTTTTATCAGAATCTGTCAAGATATGTCAATGTAGATTTAATGGATGTGTAAAAACCTTGCAATAGGCAGGTCTGCATAAAAATCATTGGAAGCAGCAGAAACGTGGTTTATTAGAAGAATGTTGCGAATTCCCTGGACAGCAAAAATGGAGAATGTTTGAGAAGAAATGGAGATAGAAAAAATCTTGTAGAGAGAGAGAGAGAGAGAAAGAGAGAGAGGCAATGTACTTTCATAGGACATGCAGTGAGAAGAGGGGGCATTGAAAATATTATAACGACAGGAAAAATAGAAGGAAGAAGAGCCAGGGGAAGACCGTGAGAAATGATACTGGACAGTCTGACTTTTCATCTTCGCCCGATGAGCAGGCGACAAACAAGCAGCCATTTTGTTGACTTAGAGACGCACTGTTACATAACCAGCTTGGAGCAAAAAGCTGAAATTAAATTCTGTTTAAAACTCGGAAAAAGTGCCATTGAGACATTTGAATTGAATCGACAAGTTTACGGGGATAATTGTTTATCTCGTGCACAGATATTCATATGGTATTCACGATTCAAAAGTGGTGTGGAAACGATTACAAATGCAACTAGACATGGACGCCTAATGTCTGTTCGTAATGAGGAAGTCATCATCATCATCAAAAGGAAAAAAAATATTAGTCTTCAAAAGCCGAAAGTGAAGACAATGTTGGTGTGGTTCTAAGACAGCATAGGAATTATTCACAAAGAATTTATTCCAGAGGGACAGACTGTCACTGCTAAAGTTTATTTAAGTATTTTGAAACGCCGATTGAAAAGGATTTTCATAGTCCGACCCGAGTATTCAACACCTGGCAGATTTTTCCTTCTTCATGATAATTCACCGGCTCACCGGGCGGTAGTTGTACAGGAATTTTTGGCCCAAAAACAAGTGTGTGTTCTCAACTATCCACCCTATTCCCCAGATTTGTCTCCCTGCGATTATTTTCTATTCCCAAAAGCAAAGTTACTATTGAAAGGACGCTTCTTTGGCGATACTGATTACTTCCAAAGGGCCGTAACATCGAGTTTAAGGGTCATACCAACAGAAGAACTGCAGAGACCGTTACCAGTGTTTGTTAGATCGTGCCACTCGCTGTATCAATGCACAAGGGGCTTAATTTGAATAAAACACAGGTTATATCTTCAACTGCTGTTTATTTTATTTTTTTAATGTAATTAGTCTCATTACTTAATTGTCGGACCTTGCATCATACAGATATTTCTCCATGCGGTCACCTAAACTGACACTTATTTCTCTATTATCCTACATTTTGTGCGCACAGCGGCATGTACCTTAAGCTGTGGGACTGATGCGTGATTCCTTAAGTTGTGGGCCGTTCGTATATAACTGATGCTCAGCTGTCAACCCAGGAATTCATTCAACAATAATGCTGAATCGATCCAGTGCCGATCACATCAACATTTAATTAACGACACGTGATGATGTTGCTGACAGATGAACTCATGTTGGCGAAATATGTCATGTCGTACCTCAAACTTATCAGCAGACCAAAAGCTGTTCCTACTTTCTTCCTAGTTGATACATGTTAGAAGGTTTACACGAGTCGCACCCCTTCAACCATGAGCAATACTCCGTACAATAGGGGGAGATCAGAGAAGATGCCAGAAGTGCAATGGTCGACCTGTAGCAGTGGCAGAAGGCGATGGAGACTTTTCTTTTAACCATCTGGTCATGAGGAATGAAAGGAAGCACTAATTTAACTATGTCAAATTAAGTTACAGGATTTTTTTTTCTTTTTCCTGATCGTCTCGTACTGAATATGCATGATTTTAATAAATAGAGTGAAGACGCCTGTCCGATGGGCAATCAGCGAACCATAGCTGATCAAGACCCTGTTTCCCCCTCTCTCTCTTCGTTGGTACCCCCAGTAACATGCCTAGCCTGGCTAACAGGGCAGGGATCGCCATAGTCGCCATGGTGGTGGAGTCTGCTAAAGAAGCATTGAACCCCCCCCCCCCTGGTTTTTTGCTGTACTCCGGGATTGAAAAAGTAGCCGCCATAACCCGCTCCCACGCCGATACGATGCTGTGCCACAACACCTTCACAGCGCCGGCTGCAAAGAACACCAGCTGCAGTTACAGGGAGATAGCACAAGACAAGACAAGACAACACAAATAAATAATTTTGGTAATAGACAGTCATGCACATATTCTGCTTACATCCCCGTGTAGTGTCAAGACAGATACAAGTACTGACACTGTATCCCCAGCACACCTCGCTGACAAAACACAGTTCCTTCCCTTACGTGTACTTTGACTGAAGTGATAACTACGGCCACGATTCAACGTCCCAGGGAGAATGAGAAGTCTAAGGGACAGACCACTCTTTTCAGTCATTTAAGAAAAATCAAATCATGAGTAACATCCCTTCCCCAAAACAGAAACGGATAGTTCAGAAAATAAATTTTGAAAACACAGATTCCACCTTCGAAGTAGGAAAAACCCTCACCACCACCACCACCACCACCAGCCATCTTCGCATTGGTCTTCTTCCTTTTCTTTTTCCCATTATATACCCTTCCATGACGGTCGTCTCTAAATTATCATGACGTTTGATGTGTCCAAAATATTTAAGTTTTCTCTCTTTAATCTTCTTTACTAGCCAGCCTTCTTCAATATTATCTTGTAGTATAGATATATTTGTTCTTTTTTGTGTCCATGATATTTGAAGAACTCTTCTGTATCATTTACATTCAAAGGCATTTGTGTGCTTCTCAGCTGTTTTGTTATGTGTCCAGGTCTCACAGGCATATGTTGCGATGGGAAAGATGCATGCCCTTAAAATCTTATTTTTGTAGTTCTGTCTGCTCCTCTCCACAGATTCTTTGTTTATTTTACTTTCTGAAGAGCAGTAGAAGTCCTCCTTTTAATTTCCCTCATTGTATCTCCATTATTAGTTAGTAGTGATCCAAGATATTCAAAACTCTCCACTTCTTCCAGTTTTTCCTCATTGATACATATTTCAGTTGCCTTGTTTGTTTTGTCAGTTGTCATCAATTTAGTTTTCTTCGCATTAAGATAGAGGTTCTGCTCTTCGCTGTTCTTACGGACTGATGTAATTAGTTTTTCCATTCCTTTTTGTGTTGTGGACAGTAATACTGTGTCATTAGCATATCTAATCTCTGGTATTTCATGACGGGGAACTTGAATTTTGAGCTCTGTAAGCTGGATTTTATCTCATGTAGTTTACAGTCTTTGTCATAATAAGAGAGGCCAAATTAACAGGCATAATATCCTTTAATGAGGTTGAAAGACTCGCCTAAGACAGGAAAAGTTGGCGAACTACTTTGCGAGCCCTATATGACGTTTAACGGCACGGGAAGGATATAAGATATAAGATAAGATAAATTTACAGTCATCTTTCTGTGCTCTCTGGACAATTCCTTAAGCACTCTAGTCACTCCTGGCTGTATCCTTCATCATGGAGACATTCTGTAACTTATCAAGAGGAACTTGATACACGAAAGGAAAAAGATAACATTTTACGATATACGAATGAAATTAACCACGGCTAGTTTCATGACAAAAAGAGGTCAACCACGTGAAACTCTAAAGAGGACATTGTTAAGAAAGGCCAGTTTAGTGGAAATAACATCCCTTGATGAGGTTGAAAATCTTGCAGAAAACAGGAAAACTTGACACACTACCATGCGAGCCTTATGTGACTTTTAACGGCAAGGGAAAGATATAAGATGTAAGAAATTTTATTTGTGACATATAAGACTAGACTTTGCTGTATATTTTTGCTAGAAGGAGATCAGAGCACTTACAGATTTGTCTGAAGCTCAGTGATGATGATGATGATGATGATTTGTCTGAAGCTCAGTGATGATGATGATAGCCACATGCGTAATTTGTTTTTTTCCCATCCAAATACAGCTATCTCACTGGCTGTCAATCATGATGACTCCAGTGGTGGTGTCAGTCAACTTGGCTAACATAACCAGAGATGGGTTTGAAGGGGTTAGTCTTGACTGGAGATCAGCGAAGACGGTTAAGAATTATTCTTCTTTACATTCGAGTTTCTGTGTTTATAGTTTCAGTTTAATGTTAGTTTCAGGCTGAGAGTAAAGCTGGTGCTAGTCTAGTTTGATGGTGA
Organism: Achatina immaculata; assembly: GCA_009760885.1. Taxonomy (NCBI): domain Eukaryota; kingdom Metazoa; phylum Mollusca; class Gastropoda; order Stylommatophora; family Achatinidae; genus Lissachatina; species Lissachatina immaculata. Next base: position 20,188,440 of record CM019694.1, read on the forward strand.
GGGTTTCGTGGGTAAAACTATTTCTAGTCAAGTTTGATGGTGAGGGTTTCGATTGTAAAACTATTTCTAGTCAAGTTTGATGGTGAGGGTTTCGATGGTAAAACTATTTCTAGTCAAGTTTGTGATGGTGAGGGTTTCGATGGTAAAACTATTTCTAGTCAAGTTTGTGATTGTGAGGGTTTCGATGGTAAAACTATTTCTAGTCAAGTTTGATGGTGAGGGTTTCGATGGTAAAACTATTTCTAGTCAAGTTTGTGATGGTGAGGTTTTCGATGGTAAAACTATTCCTTATCAAGTTTGTGATTGTGAGGGTTTCGATGGTAAAACTATTTCTAGTCAAGTTTGTGATGGTAAAACTATTTCTAGTCAAGTTTGTGATGGTGAGGGTTTCGATGGTAAAACTATTTCTAGTCAAGTTTGTGATGGTGAGGGTTTCGATGGTAAAACTATTTCTAGTCAAGTTTGTGATGGTAGTGAATATGTGTAGGATAAAATGATGCTAATCAAGACTAAGATGGTGCGGGCTTTGATATATGAGAGGTGGTTGGATTAAGGATACAATTTTTGCTGTTTGCGCTGATGAGGATTTTGATATATATGAGGTGGTGGGGATTTGAGGTCTTACATATGGGTAACAACCCATTAGTCAAGTTTATGCTGGTGAGAGTTTAGATTAGGTCTTTTTTTTTTGGGGGGGGGGGGTGGGGCGGTACATTTGGCACTGGTCAAGTTTGTGATTGTGAGAGTTTAGATATATCTGTGAGGTGGTGACTTTTAGCACCTGCCAATTTTCAGTCACTCACAATCATGTGGTGTGATACTGTGGGTGATATGATAGTGTCACATTAATAGACAAGAGCAGGTTAAGTTCTTTGACATTATCATTTTTTTGTTTGCTTTTATTATTTTTATTTTTATTATTTTCAGATAAATCTGATCATCTCAACATAAAATATAAACCTTTTAAAAATAAATAACTTAAAAAAAACATTAATGTGTATCCTGCATTTGAATTTATTTGCGTGAACACAGAGAGTTTCATATATCCAACTATCAACTATATAATGAAGTAAGTAAAGATCCCCCCCCCCCTTTTTTTGCACGGATGTTTATAGAAATATAATTCTCTTTGTTTAGTAGTCACACAAATTTCTGTTAAAATTTGACCTCACTCAAATAATTATCACAAAAAAAAAAAGGATTGGTGGGGCAGACACACAAGGTAAGATCATCCAGAAAATCTGGACTTAAGGTAAACCGAAGGCAAAGATGATTACGACGATGACGATTACAAAAATAAGACAGAACGTTCATTATAATAACTATACAGAAAAAAAGTAACAATGAGTAAACTGTAATCAAATTCAATTTTGTTTCTAAAAATAGTCATCAATACTTTCTGACTGAAAAGTTCCAACATGAGAATTTGCTTGTAAGTTCCTGGAACTACAAGAACTAGACTAGGATCAAGTTTCTGGGTGGTTGAAAGATTTTCTTGTGAATTTCTATATAATGATCATCAAATATGATCTAGAACATTATGTGTGAATTATTATGTGTGAAGTATTATATGTGCATTATTATGTGTGAATTATTATGTGTGAATTATTATGTGTGAATTATTATATGTGCATTATTATGTGTGAATTATTATGTGTGAATTATTATATGTGCATTATTATGTGTGAACCCCCGTGTGGTACCCGGGATCTGCAAAGAATAGGACCACTGTACCCTACCATGCATGATCGTAAAAGGCGACTAAGGAGGGTTCAGCATAGAGCCAGCAACCCTATCTGGTAAAAAACTATCAGACTGCTACAGAAACAGAAGCAAGGGAAAAAGCAAATGCAGGTGGAAGGAGAAATGCGTATCAGGAAACTGAGCCCATGAAGGTTGTGGATGAAAGCCAGCCACTGGAAGTCCCCAGCCCGACTGCAGACCTCCTGGAACCTAAACAAGCAAATAGGCAGCTGGAATGTAAGAACACTAAACCAGACTGGAAAACTAGCACAAACCATCAAGGAAATGCACAGATACAAACTAGACATACTAGGAATACAAGAAGCAAGATGGACAGGACAAGGCAGAAGGAAATTAACAACACAGCACACAGAAGATACAATAATATGGTCAGGTAAAGAAGATCTTCATGAAGGAGGAGTAGCATTGATTATAACAAAAGAAGCATCAAGAGCATTGCTGAAATGGACCCCAATAAATGAGAGATTATTATATGCACGGTTCAACTCAAGATTCACGAAGCTGTCTATTATAGTTTGTTATGCACCAACAGAAGCAGCTGAAGAGGAATTAAAAGAAGATTTTTACAACAGCCTCCAAGCCACAGTAGAAACAATACCCAAGCATGATATGCTACTCATCTTGGGCGACTTCAATGCAAAAGTAGGTGAAGGAAATGAAGATAGAAGAAGAATCATGGGAAGAGAAGGAATCGGAGAAATAAATGAAAATGGAGAAAGACTGTGCAGTTTCTGTGAAGAAAACATGATGACCATCGGAGGGACAATTTTCCAACACAAAAACATCCATAAGGTGACTTGGAGGTCACCAGATAAAACCACAGAAAACCAAATAGATCACATACTAATAAACAACAAGTGGAAACGGTCACTACAAGATGTGCGAGCAAGGAAAGGAGCAGATATAGGAAGTGATCACAACCTTCTGGTAGCAAAAATAAAACTAAAATTAAGGAAAGCCAGAATCGGAGAACACAGAAAGATACATTTTGATACAAGAAAACTGATAGACCAGCAAACAAGAAATGAATTCTCAATAATACTTAAGAACCGCTTCAGTGTCCTACAAGACGAAGCAGAAATGTCCATATTAGAGTTCAATAAAACACTACAGGAAACAGCAAAAGAGGTGCTGGGATATCGGAAAAGGAGAAAAGAGGAATGGATAAGTGAGACCACATGGGAAAAGATAGAGCAAAGAAAAGAAATCAAGAAATTACTGAACACCAAATCACAACGGCTTAAAGAACGAGTTTTAAGTAATTATGCACAAAAAGACAAAGAAGTGAAGGAATCATGCCGTCAAGATAAACGTCAATATTATGACAACTTAGCAGAAACAGCAGAGAAAACAGCATATACAAATGACATGAAAACCATATATAAAATCACAAAGCAGATGACAGGTAACTTCAATACAAGATGTGAAAGTGCAGTAAGAACACAAAATGGACAACTGGTCAGTGGAGAAAGAGAAAAAATTGAAAGATGGAGGGAACACTTTAACACCCTACTAAACAGAACACAAGCAGCACAAGCAATAGATATACCTGAAGCAAAAGCGGAACTAAACATCAATACAGGACCAATAACAATAAATGAAGTAAAAGAGGCGATAAAGATGCTAAAATCAGACAGGGCACCAGGTGAAGATGAAGTGACTGCTGAGATGTTGAAAGCAGAAGAAACAGAAACACCAAAACAACTTTGCCGGATATTACAACAAATTTGGGATTTAGAAAAAGCCCCAGAGGAGTGGAAAACTGGTCTTATAGTAAAACTACCAAAGAAGGGTGACCTCAGAGATTGCGGGAACTGGAGAGGCATTACCCTACTGCCACTCACTAGTAAAGTATTTTGCAGAATAATCATCAACAGAATTGTACCAACACTTGAGGAAAAACTTCGGAAAGAGCAGGCAGGATTTAGGAAAGGAAGATCATGCATAGACCACATATTTGTACTTAGACAAATATTAGAACAGGCAAATGAGTGGCATAGCACAACATATGCATTATTCATAGATTTTGAGAAAGCCTTTGACAGTGTCAACAGAGATGCACTGTGGAAAATCCTAAGATGGCATGGCCTCCCCCATAAAATAGTTAATGTAATCAAAGCCCTATACGAGGGTTTTCAGTGCAAAGTTATCTGTGGAGAACATACCTCCAGCAGCTTTAGGGTACAAACAGGAGTGAAACAGGGATGTGTACTATCACCAACATTATTTATCTTGGCAGTAGACTGGTTAATGAAGGAGGCAACATCAGACAAACGCAGAGGATTACAATGGACCCTTGACACAGTGCTGGAGGACCTTGACTTTGCGGACGACATTTGTCTATTATCAAGCAGTCACAAAGATATGCAAGATAAAATAAACAAGTTAACCCAGAATGCAAACAACATAGGACTAAAGATCAACGTAGGAAAGACAAAGTTAATGAAGCAAAATGTGAACAACAGAAATGTACTCAGAGTAGATAACAAGTTAATGGAGGAGGTCAACGAATTTGTATACCTTGGCAGCAGAGTAGTAGAAAATGGAGACAGCACAGAGGACATCAACAACAGACTTACTAGAGCAAACCAGGCTTTTGCAATGTTACAGAATATATGGAAATCAAATAAACTAAGCATAAATATGAAAATCAGGATATTTAAGAGTAATGTTCTAAGTGTACTACTCTATGGAAGTGAATGCTGGAAAATCACCAAAACCATAGAAAACAAGTTGAATTCTTTCCAGACTAAATGTTTACGTAGAATTAAAAAAATATTTTGGCCAAACACCATAAGAAATAACATCTTATTGGCAAAAATGCAGATGAAACCACTGACAACAATATAGTAGTAGTAGTAGTAGTAGTAGTAGTAGTAGTAGCAGTAGTAGCAGCAGTAGTAGCTGTAGTAGTAGTAGTAGTAGTAGTAGTAGCAGTAGTAGTAATAGTAGTAGTAGTAGTAGCAGTAGTAGCAACAGTAGTAGGAGTAGTAGCAGTAGTAGTAGTAGTAGCAGTAGTAGTAGTAGCAGTAGTAGCAGTAGCAATAGTAGTAGTAGTAGTTATAGTAGTTGTAGTAGTAGCAGTAGTTGTAGTAGTAGCAGTAGTTGTAGTAGTAGTAGTTGTAGTAGTAGTAGTAGTAACTGTTGTTGCAGTATTAGCAGCAACAGTTGTACGTGACATTTGTAGGACTGTCATGCATGTCACATTTGATAAGACTTCAGACACACGATGATGATAAAAATGATCTACGATGACAAGAAATCCTAATACAACGTACATATAAACATTTTAAAAATCTTGTCGTTGAAGACATGTAACAAAGATATACATGCGCTATTCCAGTCTCCACTTATGAAAATCGTCACACTTAGATGGCTCACCCACTTGGAGAGGATGAACGAGAATAGACAGACAAAAAGAAAAGACTTATATACTTATACCAAGGGGCAGACCAAGTCAACAGTGGCATGACAACCTGGAAGAAGACATACGAGCCCTCGTATGTAGACAGTTGGCAGGAGAAGACTTAGAACAGAGAGGAATGGAGACAAGTCTTGTTTGCAGCACTTGCTGAGAAAGCCGAATGAATGAAATAACACATTTTATGACATATATAATTAGATAATTAGCACGTTGTTATGGAACATTTCTGTACAGGGTAGTAGTAACTTCAGTTAATTATCCATTACTTGGGTGGCGGTGCCGTGTAGAGTTTTAATCTGTAGAGCAAGTTTGTGAACTGCCCAAGGTCGATGATACCGTTGTCTCCAGCTGTCTCCACAAAGAACTCCACTTCCTTATCTGTGAGTAGACGACCGGTAGCTGTCTTAAGCTGATGGAGACCTTGCCTAGCTTCGTCTGGGTCAAGCTGACCGCTGCCATCCAGGTCTAGCTCTTTGAACTTAGAGACAATCTCTTGAGCGCTGAAAGATGGAGATCATGACATACATAAGTAATCATAACATACATAAGTAATCAAGACATACATAAGTAATTATGACATACACAAGTAATCATGACTTACATAAGTAATCATGGCATAGATAAGCAATTATGACATACATAAGTAAACATGATATCATGAATTTACATTTGTACAATTAAAGAATCTGTGGAGAGGAACAGACAGAACTACAAAAATAAGATTTTTAAAGGCATGCATCTTTCCCATCGTAACATATGCCTGTGAGACCTGGACACTTAACAAAACAGCTGAGAAACACATAAATGCCTTTGTATGTAAATGCTACAGAAGAGTTCTTCAGATATCATGGACACAAAAGAAAAGAACAAATATACCCATACTACAAGAGTATTGACGAAGGCTGGATGATAAAGAGGGTCTCCTCCTGGTCAGTGAAGAAAGCTGCGATTATGGGTTGCCGTGCGGCACTGTGGAAAAGGTGAAAGAAAGGAGTACGTGAAGTAATCAGTAGTCTCGAGGTCAGGACTGCTCAAATTACGGCACCTCTGCTCTGGAGGTCGGCTACGTCCTATATGCACTCATACAGGGCGAATAACCTATGTGTTAAGACGCTGCAGGCGAGACTCTTCGAATGCCCCGCGTAGAGTGAAACTCCTCCTGGCCACTGAAGAATATGAGGAAAACCAATCGGGGTTGCTGTGCGGCGCCGATGTGAAAAGGTGATGGAAATGATAAAGTGAAACTTAATCGGTATGTCCAGTAGTCTCACGGCGACAGCTGCTCATACCACCGCACCTCTGCTCTAGAAGCCGCCACGTCCGTTCTACACCCATACTGGTGAAATATACCTAAACCGGCTTAAACCAGGGATGAAACTTGATGGCTACTAAAGTCACGGTACCTCCGCTCTAGATGTCGGTCACGTCCTAAACACGCCTATACTAGGATAATATGCCTAAACCGGCTCAACTCAGGGGTGGAAGTCACTAGTGGCGAGGATTCATCCTCCTGGACAAAAGCTCCATCCTGGTCACAACTAAGAAGGTAGCGACCACGATCACAAAATACTGAAGTCGGAGACACTGGATCAGTGCAGTCTAGATAGGCAACCACCTCTCACCCGCGGGGATGTATGCGTATCATAAGCACGTTGAGGTTTTCCGGTGAGAAAGTCCATCTCTAAGCTAGATAGGCAACCACCTCTCACCCAGCGGGGATATACTGATATCCAAAATACGTCGAGGTTTTCCGATGAGAAAGTCCAACTCTAGATTAAACTGGTACAACGAATATCACGGTGTCGCGCATTTCCGCTTCTGAGAGCCACTAAGAATACAGGCTCAAACCATGCGATACTCTGAACCTCTTGTGATCCTCTCGTGGATCTCGTGTGGTCCGGACCACACAGGGACCACGGGACATATTTAGAACCACAGGAGTAAATTCAGTAGGATCACGGGGCAGTCTTGGTGGTAGAAGCGAACGAAGAAGAAGAAGTAGTCTATAAAGGATAAATATAGATTCACATTAAACTCTCTGCATTTCTCTGTTATTAATCTTATATTGAATATATGATCTGCTGATCCTCTCACTTGCCTATGGAGATTTGATTTCAAAATAAGGTTTAACTTGAATTTCAAAATAAAGTTTAACTTGAATTTCAAAATAAGGTTTAACTTGAATTTCAAAATAAGGTTTAACTTGAATTTCAAAATAAGGTTTAACTATTTTCCTCACAGGACTGACACTCATTGTTTCTAAAAAAAAAAAACCAAGGTCAACGGTACTCAGAAAATTTTCTGAGAAAGCTACAGATCAATGACCTGGCTATCAGAGACCAGTAGGTTAGTCAGTTACTAAGTAAGTTCTCTGTCGACATACTCATTATATACTTACTGCTCTCCCATGCAGACACAGAACTGCTGAAACTCCCAAATGCTCATCTTCTCATTTTTGTCCTTATCGAACGTGTTGAACATCACTTCTGCTTCTTTATCATTCAAACCAAACTCAGCCTTGAGAACAAGTTGTAATAATTTTTTTTTGTTACTTAATCTTTAATCTTTTCTGTATGTAAAATACAAAAAAAAAAAGGATATAATAATAACACGAAATTTAGAACAACTCAAAATGTGGGATAAAAATCCCAAGAACTGATATAAATTTATGGGAAAGCCAAAGAGTGAGATAAATTTCTAACAGTTCTAAAGTGATCAAACAAAAGCTGAACCGTCGTTTTTTTTACTTTAATCTATTAAAATACAGATTACACAGAAAGAAAAAAAAAGAGAGAAAAGCTCTCAAAACAACATGTGAAGAGGTTTAGCACCAGATGAGGAATGTTTTTAAAGAAAATTGATCTAGCTTTTGCTCAGAAAGTTCCACATCCTTGCTCTAGGTACATATCATTCATTCCTTTGCTTGTCCCTTGCGGAACTTTGCCTCCCAAACAGCACTCCTGTAGGCCTCTCGGTTGTGAGCAAGATGGCCTGCTGCTGCTGCATCCATTTCCAGATCATCAACGATGTCCTGCAGCCATCTTCGTTTCGGTCTTCCTCTTTTTCTTTTTCCCACCATGTATCCTTCCAATACGGTCCTCTCTAAAGTATCATGACGTTTAATGTGGCCAAAATATTTAAGTTTTCTCTCTTTAATCCTCTTTACTAGCCAGCCTTCTTCAATATTAAGCTCTTGTAGTATAGATATATTTGTTCTTTTTTGTGTCCACGATATTTGGAGAACTCTTCTATAGCATTTACATTCAAAGGCATTTATGTGCTTCTCAGCTGTTTTGTTAAGTGTCCAGGTCTCACAGGCATATGTTGCGATGGGAACTAGGTACATATATCGTCCAGAAATGATGATTATTATCCGACGTGTAAGCAAAACATCTTTCAGAAATAGCATCATAATTCTACAGTTTTGATAAATTTAACAGTATAGGTGGCGCTTCTCTATCCTTGCTTACAGCGAGTAGTTAGAGCGTCCGACACACCACGAACACATAAGATTCATATGACAGGCACAAGTTCTATACTTGTCTGGGACAAGCTACAGAACATGTCCTAGCTGATCGTATGAGACCACACAGGTAAGAGAATACCAAGAAACATAGAGCTTCAACAATTACATGAATATAATGACTAATAATCTGATTACTAGTGTTTTTACTACTACTACTACTACTACTACTACTACTACTACTACTACTGCTACTGTTACTTCTGCTACTAGTATAGCTATTACGGCTACTACTACTACTACTACTACTACTACTACTGTTATTTCTGCTACTAGTATAGGTATTACGATACTACTACTACTACTACTACTACTACTACTACTACTACTACTACTACTATTACTACTACTACTACTACTACTACTACTGTTACTTCTGCTATTAGTATAGCTATTACGACTACTATTACTACTACTACTACTGTTACTTCTGCTACTAGTATAGCTATTACGGCTACTACTACTACTACTACTACTACTACTACTACTACTACTACTACTACTACTACTGTTATTTCTGCTACTAGTATAGGTATTACGATACTACTACTACTACTACTACTACTACTACTACTACTACTACTGTTACTTCTGCTATTAGTATAGCTATTACGACTACTATTACTACTACTACTACTGTTACTTCTGCTACTAGTACAGCTACTACTACTACTACTACTATTACTACTACTACTACTACTACTACTGTTACTTCTGCTACTAGTATAGCTATTACGACTGTTATTACTACCACTACCATCACCACTACTACTACTACTACTACTAAACTACTACTACTACTACTGTTACTTCTGTTACTATTACTGCTATTACTATTACTTCTATTATTACTACTACTATTGTTACTTCTGGTACTATTACTAATATTACGACTACCACTATTATTGCTGCTATTACTACTACTCCTGCTAATATTACTACTACTAATAATAATATTACTACTACTACTACTTCTGTTACTTCTGCTACTATTACTGCTATTATTACTACTTCTGTTGCTGTTACTATTACTACTACTACTACTACTACTACTACTACTACTACTTCTGCTGCTGCAGCCACTACTGCTGCTGCTGCTAATACTACAGCCATTACAACTACCGTAACTGCCTCTACCACAGCATGACAATTATTAACACGCATTGCTACAAATATATTACTGCTTCGCTTCCTATCATCACATCCGTTATTACCACTACATTTACCAGTAGTACAAACAAGACATCACTAGCATTTCTTTCACTACCATTAACACTTCGACCGCAGGTACTACAACTGCAACCGGTATTATTGCCGATTACCTGTTTGCTGAAGCAACCGATACTGCTTAGAGAACTAGCAAAAGATAGTACACATGGAGGGTCTTGCTTACCTTCAGCATACCGATGGCTGTACTCTTGCCAAGGATACGAACATTATTTTCCGCGTATTTGTCAAATATTTTCAAAATATGATCCCTATGAATGGAAAAAAATAATATAAACTTGTAATACAGGGTGTTTCATAATATTGGGACACATTTTAAACGCAATTATCTAAAAATGCATGTAATATTTACCCAAGATACTGGAATTCATTACAATGTTCAATGTATGAATATCACATCCCTTAGATTTTCAACACATCGAAGCGGACATTCTTTGTTCTGTTTATCATTCCCGTCATATTTGGGTGCAGATGGAATGGTCGCTATTCTCCCCCCCCCCCCCCACACACACACACTTTCCGGATGTTTTTTTTTTTAAAGTTCCAGAGCATTATGAAACACCTCTGATTGAACATTATTATAAACTCCTGTATCTTGGGTACGTATTATACACAACTGATATTAAATGTGTTTGTTCCAGTCCAAGATAATTGCGTTTAAAATGTGTCACAACATTATGAAACACCCTGTACGTAAGGGGCATGAAATACGTCTGAGTAACACTTGTTACTGAACACACGCAAATCACACAATAATATAACGAGTGAAACAAGTTAATATAACATTTTTAGATTTTCTCAGTCGCGTAACAAATGTTATAGATGTAAATCTTTGATGTAGATTCTGAAATTTTAAAAAATGTACTGAAATGTAGGGGTGCCGAACCTATGATATGTAGTGAAAACAGCACGAATACAAATTGTTTGGCCAATCGAAAATTTTTAAAAAAAGCAATTCAAATCACACAGTTCAATTATCAAAATCACATGAGGGAATTTTTTAAAGAAAATTGAGCACAAGTTTTCTCAAAAACTCGACACTTGGCACCCTTGGTCTAATGCATACATTCTTCAGATATTATTATTGTTATTATTATTATCTAGCGTTTAGTCGAAACGTCTTTCAGAAGTTAAATGTTGACATTAGTTCTACATTCTTGACACCTTGAAATTATACATTTCAAAAGTACAACATTCAACAATCGGCATTCCAAACATACATTCATAACTAAGCAGTCGCTATCTTGGGGATATATCCTTCAGAAACAGAAGTCGCTGTCTTGGGGATTTATCCTTCAGAATCAGAAGTCGATATCTTGAGGATATATCCTTCAGAAGTCGCTGTCTTGGGGATATATCCTTCAGAAACAGAAATCGATTTTTGGCGATACGTGTCGTAGAATGACCTTGACGGTTAATAGGGGGCGCTTGGTCGCCCAGTGTCTACTGATCGCTGGAATACTGTCCTTTCGTGAATAGTCGAATGCTTGTCCTAGTCGAATCCAGGGCTCACTGTCAGTAATTCTCTTGCAGCATTTCCTCTCTCTCACTCTCTCTCTCTCTCTCTCTCTCTCTCTCTCGATACCTTTCCATTTTATAATTACATTTTCCAGTTTGTTTGTTTGTTTAAATTGGAAGATTTTAAACATAACGTAAGCAATGAGTAATCCTGCTTTCCTTGCTAGTCTTCTCATTTAGCAAGAAAAAATAAAAGTCTTTCTTACTTTATCAGAAAATGCTTGAATATTCCAAACCTTAACGATGCCGGCCAACGGATAACAGAAGGCATTTTTAGCATTCGTCTTCTTCTTCTTTCTTCTCTCCGTTCTCTCTCTCTTCCTCTTGCTCTCTTTCTCTCTCCCCTTTTTCTCTCTATTCCCCTTCTCTCTCTTCCTCCCTTTCCCTCTCTCTTTCCTTCTCTCTCTTTTACTTTCTCTCCCTTTTTCTCTTTCTCTCTCTCTCTCCTTCTCCATCTCTCTCCCCTTCTCTCTCCCCTCTCTCTTTCTCTTTCCCCCTCTTTCCCCTTCTCTCATCCTCTCTCTTTCCTTCTCTCTCCCCCTCTCTCCCCTTCTCTCCCCCTCTTTCCTTCTCTCTCTCCCCCTCTCTCACCCTTCTCTCTTTCTCTCTCTCCTTTTCTCTTCCCCTCTTTCTCCCCTTCTCTCTCTCCCCTTCTCTCCCCATCTCTCTCTCCTTCTCTCGGTAAAAAAAAGCATAGATGACGGCTGGTCTGTTTCTTTATTTGTCCCCTCCCCACCCCCCTTTCATATACACCCACTTTTTTTTCGACATGTCTGTACTTAACGATTTTTTTAAAACAAACTTCACACGTTTGTCTCTCCACAAACTGGCGAATGTTGATTATGTCACCTTCTTTGTGTGAGTCAGTTGAATATTTTTTTCCCTGTACTTTTCTGTGCAGAATCATTTGGTTGCTTTTTTTCTTCTTTCTTTTTCTTGAAGACGAACCACAGAAAACACGCAGACAAGCAAAGATGTGAAATGTTGTAACAGCTGTTAAACTGACTCAAGGCTGAAGCCGTTGATCTGGTTTTCTTAAACTGTGTCAAGGTGCATGCTCTGACCTGGGGTTCTGATTGTTTCTTGTCGACCCTGTCTGGGTTTTTCTTCACAAAGAAGTGCATGTTTGATGGCGATGGCGTGTGTTTGTGTTTGTATTTGTGGGAGGACGGGACGAATAGAGTACGACGGAGGTGAAAATTATCTATCTATCATTCTATTATCTACCAATTTTTTTATATCCTCTTCTATGTTGTCTTTCCATCTCTGTCTTGGTCTACCCCTTGGTCTTGTTTCCCTCATCTCTTGTGCGTACATCATTTTCGTTTGACTGTTCTCTTCCATTCTTTCCACATGGACCAACCAGCGGAGTATGTTCAGTTTCACGACATTTATAATTCATTGGGAATAAGCTGTTTGAAGAAAAATGCCATTAGGGTTGCTGCGGGGCGCCGCTGTGAAAAAGGTGATGGAAAGGATTAAGAGATGTTTAATCGATATGGCCAGTATTATAGCGGTAAGGGCTACTCATACCATGGCATCTCTGCTCTAGAGGCCGGCCACGTCCTATATACACCCATACTGGGGCAATATGCCTAAACCGGCTTAACCCAGGGGTGAAACTTAATGGCTACACATATTACGGTACCTCTTGAGGCCGATCACGTCCTATATACACCCATAGTGGGATAATACGCCTAAACTGGCTTAACCCAGGGGTGGAATTCATTAGTGGCGAGGATTCGTTCTCCTCGACAACAGCTCCACCCTGGTCACCACCAGGAAGGGTAGAGGCCACGACCACAGAACGCTGAAGTCGGAGACACTGGACCAGTGCAGTCTAGATAGGCAACCACCTCTCACCCGGCGGGGTTATACTGATATCCAAACCACGCCGATGTTTTCCTACTATGTGACCCACTGAGAATATAGACCCAAGCTCCACGATGATCTGAGCCTCAACCTAAATGAGACTATCGAGAGAAACACAGGAGTAAATTCAGTAGGATCATGGGGGGGGGGGGGGAATCTTGGTGGTAGAAGCGAACGAAGAAGACTAAGAAGAAAAAGAAGAAGAAGAAGAAGAAATAAGCTGTTCAGTTCAGTGTTCTTTCTAGTTCTCCATTCTCCACTGTTGGTATCCTTTATCGGCCCAAAGATTCTTCTTAGGATCTTGTTCTAAAAGACCTGCAATTGTTGTTCATATTTCTTTGTTGTACCCCACGTTTCTGATCCATACATAATGGCTGGTCTTATTATAGTTAAGTAGATTGCTATTTTGGTGTTGTGAGACAGGATTTTGGATTTTAACAGGTGCTGCAAGGCAACGTATATTTTATTCCCTTTCTGTACTCTGCTTTTAATTTCCTCGCGTAAATTTCAGCTCTTCTGCTGAAGGTTCTGCCTAGATATTTGTATGTTTTTGCTTTCCTAGTGATCATATCTCCAATATTTATATAATCTGGATCATTCTGTCTCTGATGTCTTGATATCTTCATATACTCTGTCTTATCTTGATTAATGGTCTAGCCCACTTTTATTTCTTAGGTGTGTGCATGTATCGGTGACTTCTTGCATAGTTTTCCTCACTAGGTCGATGTCGTCAGCGTATCCTAGTATTTTACCTTTTTCTTCTATATTGTTTTCTTCTTTCACTTTTATGGTTACCTTTTCTAGTATTAGGTTGAATAGTAATGGAGATAATGTATCACCTCGTTTTAAGCCAGTTCTTATATAGAAGGGTTCTGACGTTCTTTTTTTACTATATTTTATGCATCATAAATGCATATTCTAGTCAAATTGATTAATTTATTAGGTATCTTGACAAGGATTTGTACTATCCCCAGACCTTTTTTTCTCTGTACAGCGAGAATATTCTAAGAACGATCATCGCAGAACCAAGCAAAAAAATTGGAGAACACAATATTAACAACCTTTGGTATGCTGACGACACAGTACTGATACCAACAAGACCTGCAAAATCTCTTGGATAAAGTCACCAAAGAAAGTGAACAGAAAGGCCTTACTTTGAACATCAAAAAGACAGAGACTATGGTTATATCTAAGAAACAGAATCCACCAACATGCAGTATAAAATTAAACGGAACTATTCTAAAGCAGGTGCAGAAATTCAAATACCTTGGAGCAGTAATAACTTCAGATGGGAAATGCAGAACAGAAATTAGGAACAGAATAGGCCAAGCAAAGACTGCAGTTCAGATAATAAGAAACATATTACCCAAAACATCCTTATCAATGAATGTTAGAAAATGAGTCCTAAAATGCTATATTGAACCTATCTTGTTATATGGAAGTGAATTATGGACAATAGGCAGGTCTGCTAAAAAATCATTGGAAGCAGGAGAAATGTGGTTTATTAGAAGAATGTTGCGAATCCCCTGGACAGCAAAAATAACTAATGAAGAATGTATGAGAAGAGCTGGAGAGACAAAAAATCTTGTCAAAAAGATAAGAGAGAGACAATGTACTTTCATAGAACATGCAATGAGAAGAAGGGGCATTGAAAATATTATAACAACAGGAAAAACAGAGGAAAAAAGATCAAGAGGAAGACCAAGAGAAATGATACTGGACAGTCTGACGGGATGGTGTGAGAGGAGATCAGCAACTGAGCTGATCGCCTGCATGAAGGATCGTGCACTCTTCTCTCTATTCACTAGGGAGTTTTTCTTCTCTCTATTCACTAGGGAGTTTTTCTTCTCTCCATATTAGGTCTTTTAATAAAAACAAAAAAGCTGAAGGAAAATCATAAACAAAAACGTATGTCCTATAAGATTTTTGAACCATATCTGTGTGAAGTGTCGATACCTTTACATTTCTAGGACACTTTGGACATATTTTTTGAGGTTGAATCGACCCCTGATGATGGTCGATCAAAGAGGGAAAAAAACCAAAAACCTCCCCTAATAGGAAATCGAACCAGGAACCTTGTGATCGGCATGGGATTGCTCTGTTCACTACAGTACATCAATTTATTATCATTAGTGCTAATATTAGCGTCTTTCCCGTCTATTTCTTCTACTTTCTCTTCTCCTGCTTTCTTGTGAGCGTGCATGTCCACGGTAGAGAAACAATAGCTCTAAAGCTCATGAAGTCACAGCAGGACAAAACAGCGTATGGATTACGTCCCTTATCACTACCGTGACGCTTTAGGAAGACCCATCTGTGCTCACCGAACAGAAGGGAACTGAAGCTCACTTCTTAAACCTGTTTCAAATCAACAGATAACTAGACCAGGTTTTCCTAAACTCAGCCACTAGATCATGTCTGCCCTTGACTCTGTCCTTCTATAAATTAGTTCCAATTTGAAAAACATTTTATATTTAGAATATTTCTAACTTAGTTTTCGAATGTGAAGACGCTGTCCGATGAGGCAACAGCTGATATGCTAGCGTCAGAGTTAGCGAAGCGTAGATGACCAAGACCTTGTCCCACCTTATCCATTGATACCCCCCAGTAATAGCCTGGCTAACGGGGCAGGGATCGACATAGTCCCCATGGTGGTGGAGTCCGCTAAAGAAGTAATCCCCGCCCCCTGCTTTTTAGGTGCACTCCTGGACTGAAAAAGTAGCTGCCATAACCCGCTCCCACACCGACACCATGCTGTACCTCAACACTTTCACAGCATCGGCTGCAGAAGAACACCAGCTCGGAGTTAAAGAGAGATCAAACAAGTACAAACTTACTTTTCACGCGCTGAATATACTTGAGAGTCTGATGTAAATGAATATTACATATTATAAGTAGTGTTTGTCTACTAAATCGACTGGCACTGAATGAGTGTTGCTGGGTGTATGCTGTACATTAAAAAACTGCATTGTTAATAAATAAATAGGTAATGTATAGATGTGCAGCAAGAACAAGTACAACAGACAAAACATTCTCAATACCTGTAGTTGTATTTCCACAAACAGAAAAACCTGCTAAAAGAGGGTATACGAAAGATGTGAAAGCTTGGGGGGTAATTTATAAAATGCTGAGGGGGGAGGGGGGAATTCTGAAGTGCTAACGTCCCCTAGAGGCCGGGAGCTTGTTCCATCTGGTCATCAGTGCCCCATAGCTGATGTGCTAGCGTCGGGGCTTACGATACACAGCGGACAAAGACCCTATCGAACTCCTCTCTTACTATCCCCAGTAACAGGCCTGGCCTGGCTAATATGGGCCGAACCGCCATAGTCTTGACTGGGGTGGACTCTCATGTATGGAGCACATCCTGCTTTTTTAGCTGCTCTCAGGTATTGAAAAAAAATAGCCATATTAACCCGCTCCACATCCGACACGATGATGTGTCTCAATGTCTTCACTGCATTGGCTGCACAGAACACGAGCCCGCAGTTCCAGGAAGAAGAAGAATAAGAAGGTAGTAGTGATGGTGGTGGTGGTAGTGGTAGTAGTGGCGGTGGTAGTAGTGGTGATGGTGATAGTAGTGGCAGTAGTGGTGGTGGTAGTAGTGGTGGTGGTTGTAGTGGCAGTGGTAGTAGTGGTGGTGGTAGTAGTGGTGGTAGTAGTGGTGGTGGTAGTAGTGGTGGTGGTAGTAGTGGTGGTAGTAGTGGTGGTGGTAGTAGTGGTGGTAGTAGTGGTGGTGGTAGTAGCAGTGGTGGTGGTAGTAGTGGTGGTAGTAGTGGTGGTGGTAGTAGCAGTGGTGGTAGGTAATGGTAGTGGTGGTGGCGATGATAGTGGTGATGGTAGTAGTGATGGTGGTGGTATTGGTGGTGATGGTGATAGTGGTATTGGTCGTGGTAGTGATGGTGGTGGTAGTAGTGGTGGTGGTAGTGGGTGGTAGTAGTAGTGGTGGTAGTAGTGGTGGTGGTAGTAGCAGTAGTGGTAGTAGTGGTGGTGGTAGCAGTGGTGGTGGTAACACTGGTGGTAGTAGTGGTGGTAGGTAGTGGTAGTGGTGGTGGTGATGATAGTGGTGATGGTGGTAGTGATGGTGTTGGTGGTATTGGTGGTGGTGGCATTGGTGGTGGTGATGGTACTGGTGGTGGTAGTTGTGGTGGTGGTTATGATAGTGGTATTGATGGTGGCTGTGGTGGTGGTGGTGGTGGTGGTGGTGGTTAATGATTTCGAGGATTCCTTACACATTAACCAAATGTTCCGCTGATCCTGGTATCCTATTTCCCAGATTCTCTTGATAATGTGAAATCGAATGGCTCACTTCTAGAAAACATACAAGATGATCCACGAAAAACCAGCCCGTTTCTCGTGTTCCAAGACATCACTGTCATTTGTCACATGGAAGATTTTGCAAGAAGCACTTGTGTACGTGATCTGTGTGGCTGGTTTTCCCTGGCTCACCTTGTAGACTAAGTGCCTGTGAGGTGAAGCACGTGATAATATACGGTTAATTGTTAGCCCATACTAGAGTGAAGTATGTCATACAGAGCGAATACCTTCACAACAGAAATACAAACTAGATCAGGAAAAAAAGAACAGGCCATACGAAGGCTCTGAAAAAAAACAACAAACCAAGAACTTACGGTATTTTTCTGTTCCTTCCTGCCATTGTCAGTGCATGAGCTCTCTGAAGCTGTAAGACTTATGAAAAGTTGGGCTGCTGTTAGATCACAGATTTTAAAAACACAGTAAAAGTCCCTGGGAAGGTCTGGTCTGGCGCCACGAGTCTCTCTCTCTACGAGCGCTGTGGAGAAAACGAATAATGAATATTCATCCGCATGACAAAGCGGGAAGATGCGACGCAGCAAGTTTCAAGCAACTGACAAACTGGACGTGAAAAATGGATGCTGTTTTGTGCACACAGCCATTTGTTCATCGTGAATTCCGGTATACAACAGGGTATATTTAATTGTGTGTATATGTGTTTCCTTACACAGTAAGAAATAATACTCCACTTATCCTTTGTTCCAGTTCTAACACTTTCCACCCCCGTACCCCCCTCCCCAACCAAACACCCCCCCCCCCCTTTTGCTCTTCTGCGGCATAATTACACGTATATATACAAATAAGGAACAGAAATAACAAAAACATGATAAAACTCTATATGCAAGATTAGCTGTGATCTGTCAATGGCTTCTCCGTTGCCTGATTTCTTACACAGCTATCAGGTAAACAGAATTCATCATCATCGTCATCATCATTTGTCTTCACAGAACGAAGTTTGGCGGTAATGAATCTCCAGTTCCCTCGGTCCCTCGCCTTGATGATGCACTCAGCCAGGCTGTGTCCTGTCCATTCTCTTATGTTATCTTCCCATCTACATCTCTGTCCATCCTCGTATGTTACTTCCCATCTACATCTCTGTCCATCCTCGTATGTTATCTTCCCATCTACATCTCTGTCCATCCTCGTATGTTATCTTCCCATCTACATCTCTGTCCATCCTCGTATGTTATCTTCCCATCTACATCTCTGTCCATCCTCGTATGTTACTTCCCATCTACATCTCTGTCCATCCTCGTATGTTATCTTCCCATCTACATCTCTGTCCATCCTCGTATGTTATCTTCCCATCTACATCTCTGTCCATCCTCGTATGTTATCTTCCCATCTACATCTCTGTCCATCCTCGTATGTTATCTTCCCATCTACATCTCTGTCCATCCTCGTATGTTATCTTCCCATCTACATCTCTGTCCATCCTGGTATGTTACTTCCCATCTACATCTCTGTCCTCCTCTTTTGTTCCCTTCCAGCTTTCCTTCTAGTATGGTTTTCAGTACGTTGTTATGTCCTGTGATATTGAATTACTAGACAGAATTACTGCTGATAAATTACTCGCCATGTACAAAAGAGTAGAATTTTCTGGAGGCGAAATTTTTAAAAAATTATTTTTGTACCTGTGACCAGAATCAATTTCTTATATTCTCGGCAAATGGTTCTTGGAGATGTTTTATTTCTATTTATATTTTAGTAAAGAATATAATACACAATATTTATAGCTCTTGTTTATACGTTCACTTTGTAACAAAAATACATCGTTAACAACCAGTTCGTTTGATAAATATGTTCCAGACTTCGTCTACATCACTGGTACAAAAAAAAAAAAAAAACAGCCTCAAGTCGCAGAACAATGTTCGCACAGCATTCATTTTACAATAACTTATCTGTTTTTTTTTTTTAATGTTCCGTCACATAAGAAACAAAAATGCTTATTAAATCACTACATGAATAAAAATTTAGAGAACAATTTAAAAAATAAATACAAGACATGGGCTTACATAAACTACGCCAGTAAAGAACAGTATCCGGTTAAATGACTCGTTAAACTTCGAGCTTTTCCGTGTTTTGATGTCGCGGTATTCCTGATGACTTCAAATATTCAGTTTTAATCAACAAAGCACACTCACAAGAAGCTGTACAGACAACGTCACATTAATCTGCTCTGCTAGCATGTGTTTTATGAGTGGGCGCGTGTCTACTGCTGCATATATATGTAAAGATTAAATCTCTCACATACAAGAGAAGAAACAATGCTTTACTCTAGCTTATACAAATTGTTATGATGTGTGTACACAGTACCTGCGACAAGGCAAGAATGAAACCGACAGAGGAGTCAAGAGACTAAATGAAGACATGTGCAGAAGGTGTGAATAATATGGCACACGGTGAGTATCAGATTTATTAATTTGTCCAACTTTTTTCTGTTTTTTTTTTTGAGTGAGTGAGTGAGTGAGTGAGTGAGTGTTCATCGTGTATGAACTAAAATAAATAAATAAATACAATTTGTTTCCCGATTTATTTCTGCAACCTTGAATGTTGTATTAATTATGAGACTGATTTCACTTGAACATTTGTGTCTCGCCATGTAAGTAATTTTTTTTTTTTTTAGATTTCATATGAAATCACCCTAACTCAAGAGTGTCAGGCACTCACTTTTACATCTAAGTTCACTGAAGCACAGTGGTAGAGCTCTTCCAATCCACTGCCATCGCATGATATTCGGTTCGTTATCGTTTGAAGCACTCCCGTGCTCTTTGTGTTTCACTGAATGGAGCACGGCAGTTCTGAAATATGAAGTGAGTTTTATTTGTAAAAAAATGCTAAAAATGTTGACGACCAACTTGTGTTTTCATCAGCAAGGTTCAGTGATAAAGATATTATATATGTGAAATGGTGGATGATTTTAAGAAACGATGAATAGTTTAAGAAAAACATTATTTCAGAAATAGTTTGAGAAAAGCATCACTTAAGAAATAGTTTGAGAAAAGTGTGAACGATCACACGAGGTTCAAGGGGTGTACGACCTTGGACGAAACGTCATCGTTCACGTGATCTAGGTGTGGAATTATATATATATATATATATATATATATATATCGAAGAAAGCGTTGGCGAGGAAGGCAGTTATAGGCAATGGTGGGTCAAGGTCCTGTTCGTATTGTGTTAAGGATTGTTATAGAATACTTAATCAGAGCCGACCTCATACTATATGTCTTGTGTATTATGGTGTGATGTGGAATTATGTAATTCACATATTGTTATGGATATTCTGTATGATTCATTATGATTATCGTTATATTGGATGGGCACATATATGATTCAGTAATATGCCCTCATTCGTATGAATATTATATATGCTGCTATGTGTTATAAGGAATCATGTCACAAGGCAGCGGCAGGAGGAAGTGGATTGGCACATTGGAATTCGAAGGGATATGGAAGTGGGGCACAGCGGTGACAACTGTGTGGTTTCAGAGCATTAGCGCATGTGGAATTTGTGGAGATTAGGGAGGTGGGTCATATCAGTGGTAGCTGCATGAAGAAGTGCATTGTCACAATTATGATTCGTGGATATATGAAGATGTGCATTGGCACATAGTGATTCTTGGAGATGTTGAGATGCACTGCGAAAGCAGTGACCGAGTTGGATATAAGTGCGATGGCACAATTAGATTTATAATGTGGATTACTTGTGGGGCCAAGAGAGCCCCGGACCACGGGTCCATCAGTCTTAGTTAATGCTTTCATGAGGGTTCAGTCTATTATATTGATATCATGCCTTGTTACCATTATGATGACATATGTTGTATGTCCTTTGTATGGCATGCCAATTGTTGTGTTACTATGATATGTGTAGTGAGATTAATAAATCGTTGTATCTTTAACTTGCTGACTTGGTAATTGTATTACATGTGATCTTATGCGTATTGATGTATGTAGAATGATGTATAACTGACATTCAGTATACCTAGGAGGGGAGAACCTGGATTGGCGGTCATGACGGGGAAGCTAGATCTTGGCCACGCAGCACAGTAGTACATTGCCAAGGGAACTTTTGGAACAGCTGGATAAACTGTTCCTCCCCAATTATCTATAAAATGTAACTTATGCACCAGCAAAGTTTGCAAAAGCATCACTTCAGAAATAGTCTGAGAGAACCCCCCCCCCCCCCCCCCATCAATTCTGAAATGAGAAATAGTTTGAGAAAAGCATCACTTCAGAAATAGTTTGAGAAAATCATCACTTCAGAAATAGTTTGAGAAAAACATCACTTTAGAAATAGTTTAAGAAAAGCATCACTTTAGAAATAGCTTGAGGAAAAAAAACATCAATTCTGAAATGATAAACACTTTGGAAAAAAACATCACTTAAGAAATAGTTTGAGAAAAACATCACTTAAGAAATAGTTTGAGAAAACATCATTTAAGAAATAGTTTGAAAAAAACATCACTTAAGACACAGTTTGAGGAAAAAAAACATCAGATCAGAAATGATGAATACGTTCAGAAAATTATTGCTTCAAAAATAGTTGGAGAAAAAATGTAAGATCTGAAATGTTGGATAGTTTCATGCACACTTATGTTTTGCATTTGGAAAGATAAACTGTTGGATAAGCACTTCATCTGAAATGATGGATAATTTGAGAAAGACACCATTTCTTTTATATCTAAAACTGATTGACAGCTCTGATACAGAGTTCTCTCACACATTTTCTGAAACTGTTGCTCATCTTGCTTCCCAGATCACATCGTCTCATCCCTCAACTTTTCTCAACAAAATGGCTAGGAAACATTTTTCTTAAGTTATCAACAACCAATATGTAATATTATCATCAGTCCTCTGCAATCCCAGTGGAGCATAAGGCATCAACAAAGTTTCCCCAGCCAATTCCGTCCTGAGCAAGTCGGGATACCTCAAATCAAGTCTTTCCCGCTTCCTTTAGTTCTTCCTGTATTGTGCGTCTCCATAGTCCTTTATATTTTTAATTGTCGTGTCCAAGTCAAGGAGTTATAGGGGTGTCTTGCTTTTTCGTAACATTATAAAAAAAACACAAATTAAATTCCTGTACTACTAGTATAAAATAGATCAATCATTCAAGTGCCATGCCGCGATCATTTCTCTCCACAATTCCCTGTCTTTAGACTTGATTATGAGATCCGCCAGTGACTTTCTTCCTAACCACACTGACAGCCCATCCAGTAACTTCTCTCTCTCTCTCTCTCTCTCTCTCTCTGTCTCTTCTTCCCTCAATTTTTCCAGTTGCTACAGTGTGTTCCAATTTTCCTCTTATCAGAAAATTTGTCATAAGCTATCGCCATAGCCCTCATGGTGGTGGAGTCTGCTAAAGAAGCATCGCACACCCATACTTTTTAGCTGTACTCTGGGACTGAAAAAAATAGCTACAGTAACCTGCTCCCACGCCGATACGATGCTGTGCCTTAACATATCTACAGCATCGGCAGCAAAGATCACCAGCTCGCAGTTATAGGGAGATCGCACAAGACAAGTTGTGTTGAAACATCCAGTCTCTATGTGACTGTGTCTCTTATTTATTTCTCAGATGGCGCGATGATTAATAAAATAAGCCTTGCATTCATTTCTTCTTCTTCTTCTGCTTCTTCTTCCTCTTCTTCCTGAAAATGCGAGCTTGTGTTCTTTGCAGCCGGTGTGGTGAAGATGTTGAGGCATAACGTCGTGTCAGATTGGTAGAAAGTCATGGCAGCTTTTTTTTTCAGTCCCTAAATGAAGCTAAAAAGCAGGGGCCGTGTAATACTTCTCAACCAGACTCCACCACCATGGGGACTATGACGATCCCTGCTTCGTTAGCCAGGCTAGGCCTGTTGCTGGGTGGGGGGGGGGGGGTAAACAACGGAAAGCGCGACAGGGTCTTGATCAGCTGTAGTTTATCAACACTAATGCTAAAATGTCAGATGTAGGTCGCTGATTGTCAAAGCGAACGCTGCCTTTTGCCCTCTTGTATTAATTTAAAAGAAATAATAATAAAAAGAAGAAGACAAGTTAGCTTAGTTAGCTTAGAGACTTCACTCATCAAGAGGCAACTGTGAGAACATGCCCTGGTCTCTCTCACACTCTCTAGGAGTTGTGGTAAAGTGGTGTCAACATTTTTCAGCATCGGAAAGAAAGTGGTGTAAAGAGAATATTTTACAGGATATTTTAACGCTGTCGAAAAGTTGCTTTTGGTAGATACCCCTTGTTATCTTTAAATTTCTCTCTCTCTCACTCTCTCTCTCTCTCTCTTGTTTTGTTTCCCAGTATCTCATAGTATTGGTATGGCCCGTTTTGATATTCATTTGAAACTTTCATACGGCATAATGAAATTTAGAAGAAGAAGAAAAAAAAAAGCGAATCTCCGACACTTAGAAATGTTTTCACACGTTTAATCCAGGTAAAGGCATGCTCTGGAGGCATCTAGGGGATATGGTATTAGTATCCATACTTTTCTTGGCCTATCTGCGCACTAGAGGATGATAACATCACTGCTGGCCGCCTTTATTTCTCTAGACTAAGAAGGAACCAGGTTCCCGATTATACAGATGGGTGACTGAGACGCCTGCGGCTGGATTCAAACCACCGGCATCGCCATGAGAGTCGTGTGTGTCAACACATTTCGCTACTCTTACGCCATTCCAGATGTTTAAGGCACCAAAAAAAAAAAAAAATCAATCATTTGACTCCACAGAAATCCATAACTTGACCTATTGACCTCTGTCAACGTTCACCGAGTAAGAGGTGCGTCAAGGGAAATAATTGCGATGAGTTGAAAGGGGGGAAAGGTAAACGTCAAGGGAAATAATTGCGATGAGTTGAAAGGGGGGGGGGGGGGGAGGTAAACGTCAAGGTAAATAATTGCGATGAGTTGAAAGGGGGGGGGGGAGATAAACGTCAAGGGAAATAATTGCGATGAGCTGAAAGGGGGGGGGCGGGAAAGAGGTAAACGTCAAGGGAAGTAATTGCGACTCAGAATCGCACAATGAAAAACACATTTGGCTTACAGTGACATACTGTAGAGATTGAAACATCTTATGACGTGATATGTCAGTGACATACTGCAGAGACTGAAACATCTTATGACGTGAGATGTCAGTGACACACTGTAGAGACTGAAATATCTTATGACGTGAGATGTCAGTGACATACTGCAGAGACTGAAACATCTTATGACGTGAGATGTCAGTGACATACTGCAGAGACTGAAACATCTTATGACGTGAGATGTCAGTGACATACTGCAGAGACTGAAACATCTTATGACGTGAGATGTCAGTGACACACTGCACAGACTGAAACATCTTATCATAGAATGGAGAGGATTGTAAGGAGATAAACTTTATAATGCTAAAACTTTACTTTATAGAATATGTGCAAACTAACTGGCTACAAGAACAGACAAATGTGTGTGATATGAAGATAATGAAGAACTCATAATGGAGGCTTGTATTTTTATTTATCTTTATTTGACAAACATTCTGTCGAAGTTGAAGCCCACCTTGCCAAATGAATACCTCAGCCTGGCCAGACAGTTTGGAGATAATAAACAAGACAAAAAACAAACAAACACACACACATCAAATCACGAAGAGAGTACAGGAAGACAAACCTGTTCTCGTGAGCTGTCTTTTCCCCCTTTTCCTTATTTGTTGAAATCTTTCAAGATCTCATTACTGAGACACGCCACTCAACAGTAGCATCTCCTAGGTCCTTGAGCCTGTTCAGCCTAAAGTGTAATTCGCAGTGGCTGGTGGGTTATTTCTGTCATTTGTTGAGTACTTGTATAATCTCCCTGTAACTATATTATAACCATAATATATGGTTATATCTAAGCTGGTGTTCTTTGCAGCCGATGCTGTGAAGGTATTGAGGCACAACATCGTATCGCCGTGGGAGCTGGTTAGGGTAGCTATTTTTCCAGTCCCGGAGTACAGTTAAAAAGCGGGGGGGGGGGGGTTTACACACTTCTTTAGCAGACTCCACTACCATGGGGAGTATGGCGATCCCTGCCCCGTTGGCCAGGCTAGGCCTGTTATTAGCGGTACAACCGGAGAGGTGGGACAGGGTCTTGGTCAGCTATGGTTCGCTGACCCTGAC
The DNA here is from genome assembly GCA_009760885.1 of Achatina immaculata. Taxonomy (NCBI): domain Eukaryota; kingdom Metazoa; phylum Mollusca; class Gastropoda; order Stylommatophora; family Achatinidae; genus Lissachatina; species Lissachatina immaculata. The sequence goes on from CM019694.1 coordinate 20,214,200, forward strand.
GCTAGCATATCAGTTATGGGTGGCTGATTGCTCATCTGACAGCGTACTCAACCGCCCTCCCCCCCCCCCCCAAACCTCATTTGTTGAGCATCCTCATGTTTTGCTTGCACGATCACAGCTCCAACTCCAGCTCAGAACAGGCACAAACACAACAGATGAATGTTTGTATTCACACAAACACCCACACACATACAGCACTAGAATTCTACCCACAGAATCTGGTGAGAAACGGACACATATTAATCTGAGATGACATGTTATCATCGGGAGAATGCCAAGCCAGGCAAGTGCACAGTTTGCGTTCATGGCAGAGGCTGAGATAGGCATTCCAGCACAGAACACGGTTATACAGGCTACAAAGCAACTGACGTACACAGTAGAGACGTGATAGAACAAACAATGTGTGCCTTTCCTTCTTTTTTTTTCTCCTGGATTTTTTTTTCGTCGTTTCTTTGTTTTCCTCCCCTATCATTCATGTAGTTATTTACTTTTTCATTAACTCCTTTCTCTCACTGCGAGCTTTAAGCTTTGTCACTGTATGTGGTATCTGTGACATGACTTCCAGATTTCACTTCTACGCTATTATCATAATCAAAGTTCTCCTGCACTATTTGACAAAATATTCTGCCCCAGCCTTGATTCCGCTGGACGTCTGAGTGACCACATGTTAGTCTAGAAGAATACAAGCACTAACATCATGTCCCTCAACGACATAACAGAGACCATATCCTTGTGTGCCTCCAAGACATAACAGACATCATATCCCTATGTGCCTCAAAGACATACCAGACACCATATCCCTATGTGCTTCGAGAAATAACAAACATCATATCCCTATGTGGCTCAAAGACATAACAGAAACCATATCCCTATATGCTTCAAAGGCATAACAGACATTATGTCCCTATATGCTTCAAAGAAATAACAGACACCATATCCCTATATGCTTCAAAGAAATAACAGACATCATATCCCTATATGCCTCAAAGAAATAACAGACACCATATCCCTATTTGCCTCAAAGACATAACAGGGTTACTTTTTCAACCTCCTTGAGTTTTTTCCCTTGACTATTGAAGAATTTATTTTGCAGTTACTGCTAAATTGAAACTTGACACTGCCAGAAGAGAGCTGTAAATGTCAGTGCGTTAAATGTGTGTTCTGTATGGCAGCCCTCAGCTCAGCCCATGCTGTGTTTAAAATGCTAACTCAAATTTGTTCTATTAGTCACTGTAGGCTTTCCTTTGTTCCCTCAAGTTTGTTCTATTAGTCACTGTAGGCTTTCCTTTGTTCCCTCAGTTTTGTTCTATTAGTCACTGTAGGCTTTCCTTTGTTCCCCCAAGTTTGTTCTATTAGTCACTGCAGGCTTTCCTTTGTTCCCCCAATTTTGCTCTATTAGTCACTGCAGGCTTTCCTTTGTTCCCCTAAGTTTGTTCTATTAGTCACTGTAGGCTTTCCTCTGTTCCCCCAAGTTTGTTCTATTAGTCACTATAGGCTTTCCTTTATAAGCTGTTCCCTGTGCTGTTTCTAAGAGATACCACTAAAACTCAGAAATTTGCTGAGTTGTGTCTCTGGTTTCTAAGACAAGGAATGCAATAAGATTGATTTAACACATTTTACTGTTATCCAACAGCTTCAATGGACAATACTGAAATATTAAAAACAACAACAAAAAAATCATGTCCTTATCATTTCTTTATTGGCAATATTTTTTGTTCAATACCAAAATGTACATAGATCTGCTTCTTTAAAGTTCAACAAAAATTGGGTCCAGCCCCAGGCTCTTCACAGGATTGGGCAATGTCTACCTCTCCAGGTCAAAATTCACCATTTGGCTTGATTCTGGGCATTAGCTCACCGGACAGGACTGACATGGGTCATACAATCTATTTTTATAATCAGGACTAAAAGTTTCTTTTAGAGTGGAGTAAAGAAACCTTTGTTAGAAGTCGACATTGTTTTGGATGCGTCGCTGTGTCTAATAAGAAACATCTATTCTTATCACAATGTATTTACAGATAAGTGCTGTATTTCGCATATTTATTTTCGCCGCATTTTGTTCCTTCATTCCAATGTTTCCATAACAATGTCACTCACACAGAGATCATCAATTTAAAAGTGGCATTTCTTGACCATTTTGTTCATAGTTTTAACTCATATGAATTTCTCAGGTTTATCACCTTCATCTCATCTCATGCTTTCTAAAAAGCTCATCATCTCATGTTTTCTAAAAAGCTCATCATCTCATGTTTTTCCACTCCACAGGCAATCATCCATCACTTCACCTCACTGATGAGTACACATACAAGACGTCTGCTCTTCATTACAATGTCAGTACAGCATATTTATCAACAAAAAAAAACCAAAAAAGATGATGAACATTCAGACAGTGAACCAAGCTCACCATGTGCCCAAAGCTGTCTAAAATGTCCGTTCACAGACCTCATGGCCCAGTAGTTGCAAATTATTATTATCATAACAACAGATACACAGAGACTTCCATGTAGTGCAGTAGATGGACTTCAACAGAATTCATAGAAAAGAACCTTGCTCTCATGTCCAGGTCATGCCTTCTATGACCTAATATGACTACCATAAACAAAAAAAACAAACAAAACCGCGCTATCTCGTGCGAGATAGCATAGTTCTCTCATGCCTAGACAGCTGCTCATCCTACCGAAGTACGTGGTTCAAATCCCTCGTGATTTTTCTTTCTCTCACATCTCATTAAAGTGCTTTGTCAATGATTTTTTTGAGGTCCACTCCTACAAAACTGTGTTCTCTCACTTTACCGCACGAAAGCCTCATTGTTTCATATTTATAACAAAAAAATTCTTCCTGGCTTCTTCTGGAACTAGGGAAGGGAAAGGCAGCCAGGCACGATGCTGACCACAACCTCTACTGTGCCAAAATGTCAAGGAAATTATGCATACTAATCCCCTGGACACCTTCATGGCACAAAAGCCCTGCTTTGATACCAGATGACTGTGTGGCAAATGTTAGGGGATGAAGACACCCGATAAGGCAATCAGCGACCCATAGCTGACCAAGACCCTGTCCCACCTCTCTGTGGTACCCCCAGTAACAGGCCTAGCCTGGTTAACAGGGCAGGGATTGCCATAGTCCCTATGGTGGTGGAGTCTGCTAAAGAAACACTGCACGTCCCCGCTTTTTAGCTGTACCCTGGGACTGAAAAAGTAGCCGCCATAACCCGCTCCCACGCAGATATGATGCTGTGCCTCAACATCTCTACAGCATCGGCTGCAAAGAACAAAAGTTCGCAGTTACAGGGAGCTCATACAAGTACAAGTGCAAATATTACAATTATTAACCACAACAAAACACATTCTTTTTATTTTACTTTACTTTCATGTGGAGCAGTTACCAATATCAAAACATTTCATTAATTAATCAAGAAGCTAAGTGATCAATTTATCCAATGAAAGTCACAAAACATAAAATAGCTTTTCCAAAAAAAAATTTTTAAATGTTCAGCTAAAGAAATGTACTGTGCACCGTGCAAGTTTCTCTTTCTGGCTTGTATATAACCAAATCTAAAACTACATTAGTGTTAACAGAAAGTACTTTTTTTTTTCCCAAAGACATTCTACACTTCCTACTGGAAGTTAAGACTCTCTGGGCTATGACCACTTCTTCAAAGAGTTATCCCCAAAATAGAGTACATTTGTTTTCACTGCTGCCTGATCAACAAAACAAAAGGCATTTAATGTATCTGACCTATAATGTCAGTAACTCAGGGTTTATATTGCTAGAAATGAGTTGTGTTTGTGAGCAACCTAAGTCTGTCTTAAATGTAAAAATGTAATTATCTGGTGACAACCTAAGTCTGTCTTAAATGTAAAAATGTAATTATCTGTTGTTTTTTATTTTTAATTTTAAAAATTGGTCTTTCAAAGTTAGTTTCACTTAAATTGTTGAAAACCACTTCCTTTCCGCTACACTTCTCCTTGAATAAATACTATCAAATCGAAAATGGAAAGATCTATGACATACAGTTCAACAGATGTACTAAGCTGATTAAACGTTAACTGGCTTTAGATTTGCTGCCTGCTTGGTCTTCTGGAGATTTGAAGAACTTCTCCTTGACAATGGTGTACCCTATACCAACACCCATAGCTCCAACAGCTATACTCTGAGCAAACACTCGAAAGCGCATGATGTACATAGACAAGCTCATGTTCTTGGGTCTGTTCTTGAAGTTTCTAACTCCATACACAACAGCAGCAAAGAATCCAGTCATACCTGAAGTAAATGAAACATTACAAATGCTAAATGGGTAACAAGGAGGTGATTTAACAATATAAAACCAACCACAAACTTCACTAGAACTTTAGAAAATCAGCAACAATGAAAGTATGAACTAGGGAAAAAGTAGGAGCAGCTTTATTACTTAACAACTACAAAGTTGTGACGTTTCGGTGTGAGCCTTAATCATACAAAAACATACAGGACGAAGAAACAGAGACTTTGCAGTCATTAAGTAATAAAGCTGCTCCTACTTTTTCCCTAGTTTATACAATCTGGTATCACAGCTTTATTGCAATGCTTCATGTATAGTTGTATACTTATACACTAATTTTTGTCAGCAACAATGAAAATGCTCTGCCATAAGTTTACAGACTGAGAAAAATAATAATAATCATGTATAACCTTCAGATAATGAAAACTTGAAGCATAACCATTCCAAGCTTTGTATTGTATTCTTTGGTTCATATTCCACTTTCCTCTATTTGAAGCAAGAGTTACTGACCTAACTGACAAATTGTGAATGCTCTTACTGAATAAGGCCTTAATGTAAATCAAGGCAGTAGTCCTCACCAAACACAGGACTCTTCTTCTTCTATCTGCCTGGAACTGTGAGCTGGTGTTCTTCGCAGCTGATGCAGTTAAGATGTTGCAGCACAGTGGCTATTTTTTCAGTCCCTGAGTATAGCTAAAAAGCAGGGGGTATACAATGTTTCTCTAACAGACTGCACCATCATGGGGACTATGGTAACCCAGTCCTGTAAGCCTGGATAAGCTTGTTACTGGGGGTACCAACAAGAGTCTTTGTCAGCTATGGTTCGCTAACCCTAATGCTAGCATGTCAGCTATGGTTAGCTAACCCTAATGCTAGCATGTCAGCTATGGTTAGCTAACCCTAATGCTAGCATGTCAGCTATGGTTAGCTAACCCTAATGCTAGCATGTCAGCTATGGTTAGCTAACCCTAATGCTAGCATGTCAGCTATGGTTCGCTAACCCTAATGCTAGCATGTCAGCTATGGTTAGCTAACCCTAATGCTAGCTTGTCAGCTATGGTTAGCTAACCCTAATGCTAGCATGTCAGCTATGGTTAGCTAACCCTAATGCTAGCATGTCAGCTATGGTTCGCTAACCCTAATGCTAGCATGTCAGCTATGGTTTGCCAACCCTAATGCTAGTATGTCAGCTTTGGTTCACTAACTGCCAAACTGGATGGTGTCTTTACCCCCACACACAGGAGTAAGCAGGAAGAAAATGTAGTTTGGTCTTTATAGAATGACACCTACAACCAGCACAACAAAGGTGAAGAAGCAAAACAAAAAAATTGTTAATGCAAGGGCTGATCAGAAACAAAAAAGGTTACATGTGCAACTATACAGAACAAACTGGGTTAAAAATGCATACAGAACCCTGTTTCTCAATGTAATTACAAAGTTGACTAAGACACTGACCACAGGACCAACTTTTCCACCCTGACCCTGTAGAAGTCGTGTCCCTGCTGATTTAGCTTTGTGCGGTTTTCTGATCTTCAAATAATGGATATGTGGCACCCATCTGGCACAAACCTTTGTGTAGCACAACACATCCACCACAAGGTGTTGAACACTGCTGTAGGTCAGTCCCAGCTGGGATGCAGTATGACATAAAGTTACCCTTCTGTCCTGTTAAATCAGTTCATCAACTTGTGCTCCTTTGACTTCTGCTGTCAATGGACTTTGATGCCTGCTATTTCCAGTGTGTCTGTTCTCTACATCATCCATGCCAGACTGACACCATTTTGTCACGAGTTGTCTACTCAAAACTTTTTTCCACCATAAACCTCGAAGAGCTGGCACTGAATTTCAGCTGCGGACATGTTCTTGGACCATAAAAATCCTACCACACCTCTCACATCAACGAGAGACCACTTCTCCAGACATCACGCCATACTGATATGCATTTGTGGCTCACAACACATGGTTAAAGCGTTTACATTGACAGTTAGCGCCACCCAGGGAATACTTGAAACTAACAAGGATAAAACAAAATTAATGAAACTTCTCATTAACCATGAAGGACAAATGTATGTAGAAGGAACACCTGTTGAAGAAGTAAACCATTTTGCCTATCTCAGCAGCCACATAGACCAGGATTGTGACACCAGGGAATAAGTTTGAATTTGAATTGCAAAAGCAGCACTGACCTTCAAGAATCTTGAGAGCATATGGCATTCAAAAGTTATAAGCACAAAAACCAAGTTAAGATTATTCAATTCAAATGTAATATCCACCATCACTTATGCATGTGAAAGCTTAAAGAAACAGACAAGAAATTAGACTCTTTTGAAAACAAATGCCTAAGGAAAATACTCGGTATAATGTGGAATGAATTCAAGAACAACACAGAGATAAGACTGATGAGCAAACAACAACCTGTCTCATGGTTGATCAGAAAAAGAAGATGGACGTATGTCGGTCATATTATGAGAATAAACAATCAGAGGATCCCCAAACAAGCAATCAAGTGGAACACAACAGGCTGAAGAAAAAGAGGTTGACCATTTGAAACTCTATAGAGGACACTGTTAAGAGAGGCTAGTTCAGTGGGCATAACATCCCTTGATGAGACTGAAAAACTTGCCGAAAACAGGAAATCTTGGCAAACTACCATGAAGGCTCTATGTGACATTTAGTGGCACAGGAAGGATGTAAGATGTAAGTGAATATTCAGATAAAAAATTACATACGTTAGTTAACACATCTTTAAATTATGGCTCCTGTAATCTTTTTTTTTCTGATCAGCCTATGTATTCTAAACAGATCATAACTGACTGGAATTTCATATGTATCATATGTTCAAGTTCATGGTAGAGACATACACATATTTCATCTTATGCATAAAACATCGATTCATTATTTACTTAATGTGAGAAGTTAACTGTATGAAATATTACACTTGGTATTTTTTATGTTTTTATCTTTTGTTTATGGTGCATGGTCATGGTTATCATTAATGAATTCTGGACATCTCTTATAGGTGCTCAGATTCCCCCCCCCCCCCCCCCAATTAAACATCAACATTCTGTGGCTGATAGTGTCTGACGTGTGTTGGTTGACAAGCCCCCTCGCACATCCAGTATGCCTCCTGCTTGTGGGTGGGTGTTCCCCCATCTTTCAGTTAATCAGAGATGTGGATTTGCTGCTCTCAAAAGTCCTCCACTCTGCCTACCTCTCTGAAGGAAATTACAATATCAGCACAATCTAATGGCTGTCCATCTGCAATGATGGCAGAGCTGGTCAGATTATCAGCTCTCTCGTTTCCCTGGATGCCTGCATGCCCAGGGATGTAGATGAATGTGACTCTGCAAATCCTTTTTTTCCCCTCTTTTATAATAATAAACCTACTCAAGATCATCTTCCATAATGCCTCTTACATCTCTACCTGTCTTACCACAATGATCTCTTGTCTTACTACAGTGATATCTTGTCTTACTACAATGATCTCTTGTCTTACTACAGTGATATCTTGTCTTACTACAGTGACATCTTGTCTTACTACAGTGATCTCTCGTCTTACTACAATGATCTCTTGTCTTACCACAATGATCTCTTGTCTTACTACAATGATCTCTCGTCTTACTACAGTGATATCTTGTCTTACTACAGTGATCTCCTGTCTTACTACAGTGATCTCCTGTCTTACCACAATGATCTCTTGTCTTACTACAGTGATCTCCTGTCTTACTACAATGATCTCTTGTCTTACTACAGTGATATCTTGTCTTACTACAGTGACATCTTGTCTTACTACAGTGATCTCTCGTCTTACTACAGTGATCTCTTGTCTTACTACAGTGATCTCCTGTCTTACTACAATGATCTCTCGTCTTACTACAATGACATCTTGTCTTACTACAGTGATCTCCTGTCTTACTACAATGACATCTTGTCTTACTACAGTGATCTCCTGTCTTACTACAATGACATCTTGTCTTACTACAGTGATCTCCTGTCTTACTACAATGACATCTTGTCTTACTACAGTGATCTCCTGTCTTACTACAATGATCTCTTGTCTTACTACAGTGATCTCCTGTCTTACTACAATGATCTCTCGTCTTACTACAGTGATCTCTTGTCTTACTACAGTGATCTCTTGTCTTACTACAATGATCTCTTGTCTTACTACAATGATCTCTTGTCTTACTACAATGATCTCTTGTCTTACTACAATGATCTCTTGTCTTATATGTCCATGAGAAAAAAAAACCGGAGAACTCTCTAACATGCACAGGACTGTTCCAAGTACTTGTTCAGCCCATCCCAGTAAGCACTGGCTGAAAATTAAAACCTCACCTATAGGAACCATAGGGTTTTCTTTCATCTTTCTCACAGCCTTGGTGGTAGTGCTTTCTTCATACAGTGAGCTTGAAGACATGGTGAAGCTGTGTCTCTTTTGTCTTGCTGCTGCAGTTGGAACTGACAAAATATTAAATATTACACAATGACAGCATTATTAACAAGGGCTGGTATAAATGTTGGCATGAACTAAACACAGTAAGATTTTTTTTCAATATTTTGTCTACATGTTATAAAAGAAATCAAAGGAAGTATAACAGACTACAGTGGATCCCTGCACACTGTACACTACAGGAAATGAAACAGCTGATAAACTTACAAAGGAAGGCACAAAGAAAGAACAATTCAGGCACAAATCATATCAAAAGGAAGTGAAAACATTAGTTAAAAGGAAATATCAAAATACCTAGAGGCAGAGGAAAAGCAGCAGATATCTACAGGATATCATACTGAGACTAAACAAACAACACCAAACCATAATCTTCTGCTTATGAACTGCAGACAAGTTGATCTCCACAAGATAAAGACTGTACCAACAGCCCAATGCATGTGCCAAAACAGCCCCCAGACCCCCATACACATACTACAGACTGCACCATAAAAAGAGATCTGAGAGCCCAGGTATAGCCCCGAGAGAGAATCACAGAGAAGAAACTCCTATGAAGACCTGCTGACAGCAGGATTCATAGAGGCAGCCAAACTACCTAAGAAGCGGAACACACAAAGCATACTTTTTTTTGTTGTTGCTGTTTTTTTGTTTTTAATAATGGTTCATTCATTTATTTACATGTCCCTTGCGGAACTTTGCCTCCCAAACAACACTCCTGTAGGCCTCTCGGTTGTGAGCAAGATGGCCTGCTGCTGTGGCATCCATTTGCAGATCGTCAACGATGTCTTGAAGCCATCTTTGTTTTGGTCTTCCTCTTTTTCTTTTTCTCATTATGTATCCTTCCAATACGGTCTTCTCTAAATTATCATGACATTTAATGTGTCCAAAATATTTAAGTTTTCTCTCTTTAATCCTCTTTACTAGCCAGCCTTCTTCAATATTAAGGTCTTGTAGTATAGATATATTTGTTCTTTTTTGTGTCCACGATATTTGGAGAATTCTTCTGTAGCATTTACATTTAAAGGCATTTATGTGTTTCTCAGCTGTTTTGTTAAGTGTCCAGGTCTCACAGGCATATGTTGCGATGGGAAAGATGCATGCCCTTAAAAATCTTATTTTTGTAGTTCTGTCTGCTCCTTTCCACAGATTCTTTGTTTTACTTTCTGAAGAGCGATAGATGTCCTCCTTTTAATTTCCCTCACTGTATCTCCATTATTAGTTAGTAGTGATCCAAGATATTCAAAACTCTCCACTTCTTCCAATTTTTCCTCATTTATATATATTTCAGCTGCCTTGTTTGTTTTGTCAGTTGTCATCAATTTAGTTTTCTTTGCTCTTCGCTGTTCTTACGGACTGATATAATTAGTTTTTCCATTCCTCTTTATGTTGTGGACAGTAACACTGTGTCATCAGCATATCTAATCTCTGGTATTTCATAACCTCCAATTGTTATGGCATCGTAATATTCTTTGTCTACATCTTCTCTAACATTCCTCATTATATTTTCATTATACAAGTTAAATAAGTAGGGTGACAATATGCACCCCTGACGGACCCCTTGTTGTATGTCAAACCAAGTTGTTGTTTCACCATTTATTCTTACTGCCGCTTGTTGGTCTAGATACAGCAGTGATGTTAGTTGTGTCAAATGTGTTGGAAATCCCATTTTTTCCATTATTTCCCAAAGTTTCTGGTGTTGTACACAATCAAATGCCTTTGAGTAGTCTATAAAGGATAAATATAGATTCACATTAAACTCTCTGCATTTCTCTATTATTAATCTTAGATTGAATATATGATTTCTTGATCCTCTTCCTTGCCTGAAACCAGCTTGGACCATATTGACTTCTTCTATTTTCTTACGAAGTCTACCCATTATGATTTAATAATATAATTTAACATAATGGTTATGTTATGAAAAATCTGAGCAGCACTAACTTGTCTGAAAACTGGACATCTCTTTTTTGACTCAAAAGAAAACTGCAGAACAGAACAGTTTTTTTATTTCTTTAACCTACTACATTTAAAAAAAGAGAAAGAGTAGCAGCCACTGACCAGTGACTATTTTAAACACCTATGTATTTAATGTCAACACTATTAGGAAAACACTTAATGATAGTGAAGTAACAATGTTCTGAAGTAAAACTAAAAGGAATGAGCTTAAACTGTGCTTTACTTCATCACATTGATCTTTACCCATTTAGTCATGCTGTTACAGCAAAGAGCACTACCTTCAAGCAGGAGATGATATTCAGAAGGTTTTTCTTTTAATCTGTCAACATGACAGCATTATCATCAGTTAAGATCACAAATCCTCATGATGAGATTTTCATGAGCAAGTTGTAGAGTTTTGTATGAATCAAACAAATGTAACTTTGTTGTTGTTTTTCTTTTTTTTGGTCATGCTAATATCTGATACAGGCACTGGAAGGTTACAGCACCCTAGCTCACACATAAACAAAACATAAATCCATTCATTTAAGTATATAAATCAGTCAATCAGTCAGTCATCTGCATGTCCCTTGCAGAACTTTGCCTCTCTAACAGCACTCCTATAGATCTCTCTGTTGCAAGCAAGATGCCCTGCTCTGCTAATGCATTCATTTGCAGATTCCTGTGATTTTACTTTTTTTTTTCTTTTTAACGAAGTGCCACAATTCTGTACTCCTCATTGGTCTATTCAAATAACTGTTTTTCTTCTTTTGCGTGTTTGCTTTTTTTGTTTGTTTGTTTCTGATGTCCTCAAAGGAAGTATTTTGTTAAAATATTTGTTGTATTTGTTGCCTTCGACAGCATTATTTTTCTTTAGCTCCTTGCTTCATCTTCTCGACTTTAAAAAACTGCGCCATACACCTCAATAATTCTTAACACCGTGGCACAGAAATAAGATTTTCTGATTATGGGTTACATATGCTGACCGTGTAAAGAGGACAGTAGTGGGAAAAGAAACATTTTTCAAAAAGTGTACCAACTAACAATAGTTTCATTAGGTTTAGGGAAATTACTGTTGGTTGCAATCAACTAAGACAGTCACAGGACATGGCCATTACAATAACGAAATTGTGAAAATGTAAAATAGAAGGGTCGTGAATAAACGCTATGAGACCTAGGGACATTTCCTCCAGGGGGTCTTTTTACTTGTGAGCCCACAGATGTTATCTCCCGGATACTGAGTGGCAGGGCATGAGAATACGAAAGGTCATACATATTCTGGGTTTCTGAGATGGGACACTGACGCAACCCGGACTGAAAAAAATACACACAGAAACTAGGCACAGATCAGGAAGACAAGAAGAAAAAAATGAACTAGCACGATGATGAAAACAAATTTTACAGTTATCAAGACGTTTAAATTTCTTTTTTTTTTTTAACGTTTCAATGACCTGACCATCGTGTGCCGGTATTAGTCATTACTTTGTGGATGCTTTAGTTCTTCCAAATAATTTTCTTTGTGTAATCTAGTTAATCTATACTTTAAATCTTCTGTAAAAATACTTTTCTGAAAGGAACTAACTACTTACATGTATAAAATATATGTCTAAAATTACTTTTCCCACTGTCCGTTGGTATTTCGTCTGCGACCCCTATATCGTACTTTTTACTTCTGCGAGTCCACAACCGGGAGTTAGCCAGGCTTTTTACACGGGTCAAACAAACTTCACGTTTTTTGGTTTTTTTATTTTTTACAACGTAACAAAAGTCCTAGTTCGCACTCAACAGACAAAATTGTCAGTTCTTTTATATGAGGGCAAAAGAAGACGAAGCGTGTTATATACATATCAGACAGCGTGCAGCGAGAAGAATTTGTTTGAACGTATTCACGAGAAATTAGATCCAAAACTGAGATACAATATTTGTTAAATATCCTTCACGGATGCTTTCCTCTCATCAGCCATGACTGCCAGGAAGAAAACTGGCGAAATACCGTGCCACACTGAGAGCAACCTTCAGCTAGTGATTTGCATCACTTGATGAGTAAATTATAGACTTTTGCGACATAAACATGTTTTTTTTTTTTTTGCTGCTGTAGTAGATTATATCAGTCAAACAGGTAAACTGCACTGGTTAACAAAATTTGTCTCAGAGACTCTGGATACAACAGTGGTAAAGTGGTAAAGGAACAATAATTTACACGGTAAACACAATGAGTATGAAAACTATATATATATATATATATATATATATATATATATATATATATCTTAGACTTGGAGGTAAGAACATGAGATAATAGGAGAGATTAGCGGGGATAGGAGGAGTTTATGAGTTCTGTGGAATAAGTCTCCTTCCATGAACACGTCTGAGAGGTCACGTGATTCCCTCAAAGGTGATCTAGAGCTGAAGATGATCAGGACCGACAGTATTAACATCTCATGCTTTTTATGGGGGTAAGAGAGTGGTTTCTTGGGATCTTCCTGAAATAACTATCTTCTAGCTCTCTAAACATTTCATGAAATCAAACCATTTGTTCGCTGACTTCCTTGTGACAATGAAATTATACGCTACACTTCCAAGCTTAATTCATTAAAGTTCGTTTATTTATTTACTGTTACAAGATCAATGTCCACTTTAATGAAAGAGACAGAAGTAATTTTACAAGACCCAGTGGAGACAAAGACCAGGGATTATGCTCCTTTTCTCATATGTTGTGTAAGTTAATGGCTTATAATGTCTTTTAATGTCTTATAATGTCTTGGGGGAAAAACAATAGAAAGCGGCCTATATATTCTCCTTACCGAAATCTGTATGCATGTGGGTTAATGTGTGACATTTCAACTCTTTTTATGAGTGTTCGTAGTATTAGCAGCTTTTTTTTTTAATAGACGAGTTCAGGTGGCATCTACTAGAACATGTACGTGGGACATGTACGTGGAATCCTTTGCGCGACAGAAATGTAACATGGTGCCTTGTAAATTATGATTAAAGCCTTGTATGTTAGGATCATATTATTGTTATTAATCTTAGTATTATTATTACTATTGATATTTTTATTATAGTTATGATTGTTATTGATGAGTTAGAAAGTAGATAAGAAACGATGGAAATTTTGAGAACCGCTGGGAGAGGAACATTCCCACGGTATTAGTAGCAATTTTATGACAATGACAGGATGGACGCTGATAATATAGGACGGATTAAGGAAACACACCCAGAATACGAACTAGGAGGATTTACCGAGATAACAGTAGTACATATGGAGACAGACAGATGGACACTGTGTAAACAGATGGAGACTAATCCCCTACAGATATACCACACACCTGATACTTGAATATAAAAGTTTACCCACGCGAGAAAACTGAATACATGGATTTGATGCAATAGACTTACTGACAGGTGAGCCATATTTGCTAATCTTAGGACGCAATTTGCACACATGAATAGTCCAGCGGACCAATAAGATGACCAAAGGAAGTGGACCAACTTAACCCGAAGTCCAATCAGCATGTAGTCAACCAGCTGACCAATAGAAAGATCTAGAGATGTATCCTACTGGACAACTGACTTACGGTATAAAAGTCAGGATTGCAGTTTTGAAAAGGAAGAAGACAGAGAGGAGATTAAAAAAGGAACAGAAGGATAGATAAGAGAGTAACGGCAGGCAGAGCAGATGGACAAGTAGAGCAAATAGATATCCAGGAGATAGACAAGCGGTTTAGAACCAGAAGTAGTTTAGGACAGACAGAAGATCGGATTTCAAGATAGAAAGTGATTATTAGTATTGCGTTAGAAATGCAGATTTGATGTTTTTAGAACTCTGCGTACAATGCTTTTGGAGATGTCTCAGTGTGATACTTGTGAATTTCGTTTATGACTATTAAAACTGAACTATAATTTGATTCAAGAACGAACCATTTGAATTTTATAGTGTTAAGATTTCAGTGTTGTGGTGAATAATATAGTATCGCGTGTAGTGACATTCAGAAGTGTTGAAGTGAACAAAAAGAAGACGTAGTAATGCATTCATAAATACTGTGGCAACGGAGAAAGACAATGTCGTCACGGCCACAACGTGTTAACAATGCTGTATGAAAGTGCCTTAGTTGTCACGGCCACAACGTGTTAACAATGCTGTATGAAAGTGGCTTGTTTGTCGCGGCCATAGCCTAAAATAGAAGTGAGAGAAAGACATCATAACTATCATATAAAACAACTTATAAAGACTACAATAAATTCAAGGGGGACCACTTCGTCATTAGTATTGTAATAATTCAGAACTTTACAGTATTATAGAAAGACTTACAGTTAAAGATGAGTTCACGCGGCATTCACACAGGTTATGCTGCACTTGACGGGGTGAAGACGCCTGTCCGATGATGCAATCAGCGACCCATAGCTGATATGTCAGGGTTAGCGACCCATAGCTGATATGTCAGGGTTAGCGACCCATAGCTGATATGTCAGGGTTAGCGACCCATAGCTGATATGTCAGGGTTAGCGAACCACAGCTGACCAAGACCCTATCCCACCCCCAGTAACAGGCCTAGCCTGGCTAACGAGGCAGGGATCGCCATAGTCCCCGTGGTGGTGGAGTCTGTTAAAGAAGCATTGCACACCGCCTGCTTTTTAGCTGTACTCCGGGACTGAAAAGATAGCGACCATAACCCCCTCCCACGCCGATACGATGCTGTGCCTCAACATCTCTACAGCATCAGCTGCGAAGAACAACAGGTCAGAGTTATAGGGAGATCGCATAAACAAACAAACAATTCTGCACTTGAGTGTGTGTAAAAGGTTTCGCGTGACTGGGGAGGGGGAGGGGGGTTATGATATTTGTGTTATATCAAGGATTTATATTTGGTGTTTCATTTTTTTTTCTGAAAATGATGCAAGTATGAGCGGAGCGCCTGAATATATTACACAAAACTTGTACAGTTTTGAAGTTTTTTGTTTTTTTTTTTAAAATCGCAGTTGATTTCTTCTCTCGCCAGTTTTGATGGATTTCAATTAGATTATCTCAGATTAGGGGACCCCATGCAGAAACATCTGTACGACATCGCTCAGCATGCTTCGAAACCAGTCACAAATAATTTAAATGGCCCCAACCACAGAGGCAAATCTGATTTTCTGGTAACAGCCATCAAACAATGTCACGCAGATGACACAAGCCGCCTGGCGCTAGAGAACCACTGCCTTCAAAATTATGTGACGCTGGAGCCACACGGGTTAAACTCGCAGTTCAGCTACACGTAACATTCTCTTCAGTCATCATAGTACCTCCTCACTAAGCTCCACCCTCTTCTTACTTGTCACACATAGTTCAAAACCTCCTCACAGCATCACTTTGCAACCCCTCTTCCCTAATCATCCATTTCACCTTCTCCTGGCTAGGTCAACGTTGTATCACTCTCCCTCCCCTCCAGGTTCCCCATCCACCACCCCCAGTTACAACCCACCGACCACATATCACAGGTCTCCATTTAAACAGTCTCCACTTTCTGCTAAATCCATTCCTGACACACACCGCCGGACAAGCCACATCTTACAATTTACAACTAAGTACTCTATTAATTTTTTTAAAAATAGTATTCATGTGAATCTATATTTTATCTCCTCTCTCTATTTCTTCGTCCTGTATATTTTTGTATGATTAAGGCTCACGACCGAAACGTCACAACTTAGTAGTCGTTAAGTAATGAAACTGCTCCTACTTTTTCCTAGTTTATACATTTAGGTTACAACCCCTCTGCCCCAGCTGCAATCACCTATTCCACCTTCTCCAGGCTAGATTATCACTCTCTCCCGTTTCTACGTTTCCCCCACCCCATTTTCGACCCACCTATCACAGGTATCCATTTAAACAGTCTCAACACTGCACCACGCGCATTTCTGGACACAGCTTCTTACACGTCACAGTTAAGTGTTCTTTTTATTTTATTTTACTCTATTTTTTTCCATTCCTACTTTTTACACAGCTTTCATGTTTATTTTATCCTCGTCCCCTGTTTCTTCGTCCTCTGTGTGTTTTTGTATGATTAAAGTCCACATTGAAACGCCAGAACTGTGTGCTCATTAATTAACAAAGATGTTCCTACTTTTTCCCTAGTTTATACATTTTACTACTACTGTACATGTAAATCGAAAAATTGGCGAACTACTTTGCGAGCCCTATGTGACGTTTAACGGCACGGGAAGGATATAAGATAAGTACATGTAAATCATGGATAACGGCAAAGCATGGAACTTATCAAACAGTTTGCAGTCCTCGTCGAGGTAAACGAGACAGGTATAGATGAATTATAGAATTCATACAGCACTGCCATAATCACGGCAGCAAAAGCAAGTGCTGGACTGCAGTCAACAAGTGGAAAAGGATGGATATCAGATAACACATGGAAATACATACATGAAAGAAGAGAATCCAAATTAGCCATGTTGAATGTAAAGACAGTTTTGGCAAAAGCAACATACAAAGAACTAGACAATAAAGTAAAAAGTTCAGCTAGAGGAGACAAAAGAGAATATATGGACAATATGGCAAAAGAAGCAGAAAATGCAGTAAGAACAGGAGACAGCAAAACTCTATATAACATACAGAAGAAGGTCACAAGTGTTATTACCTCCAGAGAAAGACAAGTTTTTAGCAAAACAGGCAACCTATTAATAAGTAAAGGCCAAAAGCAAAGATGAGCCTAACACTTCCAAGAAATGCTTAATCGACCACACCCAAATGAATTAATAAACATTGAAACCGATTTACCAGTTCCACAACTAAATGTCAACTAGACGAACTTACACTGAATGAAACTGAAACAGCAGTGAATCTAATGGCTAACAACAAAGCTGCAGGTGTAGGTGAAATAACAGTCGAAATGTTAAAAAGCTATTAACAATGACAATATGATCCAGCTACAGAGAATGTTTAATAAAATTTGGAAAGAAGAAAAGGTACCTTCTAAATGGAAACAAAAAATCATTGTTAAAATACCCCCCAAAAAAAGGCAACCTCAGTGACTGCAATAACAGGAGGGGTGTAACCTTACTATCAGGTGTGTCAAAGGTGTTTTGTAAAGTGATTCTGAACAGAATTAAGGATGTAGTGGATACTGCAATGAGAGAAGAACAGGCAGGATTTCAAAAAGGGAGAAGCTGTTTCGACCAGATCTTTACTCTAAGAATAATACTTGAAGAACATATTGAAAACCAAAAACCATTAATCCTGAACTTTATATTCGAAAAAAGCATTTGATAGCATACACAGAGATTCATTGTGGATAATTTTAAGACTATATAGAATACCATCTAAAATTGTCAACATTATTAGAGATCTCTACAACAGATGTTTGTGCAGTTAAGGCAGAAGAAGGGATGAGCGAATGGTCTCAGATTGAAACAGGTGTGAAACAAGGATGTATATTATCTCCATTGCTTTTTGGAATTGCCATAGACTTTATAATGAAAAGATGCTGTACAGATAAAACTGGTATTGATTGGGTACATAGGACCCAGTTAGAAGATTTTGATTTTGCAGATGACATAACTCTTATCAGTGACAATGTGAAATCAATGCAGGAAAAAAAAACAAACTAATTCCCTATCCTCCTTGGCTAGAAAAATAGGCCTTGAAATTAATAAAGACAAAACAAACATTATGAACTTTCTCATTAATCAAAAAGGAAAAATATAAGTAGAAGGAACAGCTGTTGATGAAGTAAATCAATTTGCATACCTTGTCAGCTACATAGACCAGGATGGTGACACCAGGAAGGAAATTAGAACTGCAGAAAGCAGCATTGTCCTTCAAAAATATTGAGAACATATGGAATTCAAAAGTTATAAGCACAAAAACCAAGTTAAGATTATTCAATTCAATGTGATACACATCCTCATTTATGCATGCGAAAGCTGGAAATCAACTAAAGAAATAGACAAGAAATTAGACTCTTTTGAAAAAAAAATGCCTAAGGAAAATACTTGGTATAAAGTGGAATGAATTTAAAAACAACACAGAGATAAGACAGACGAGCAAACAACAACCTGCCTCATGGGTGATCAGAAAAAGAAGATGGACATATGTAGGTCATGTGATGAGAAGAAACAATCAGAGAATACCAAAACAAACTATCAAGTGGAGCACAACAGGCCGAATAAAAATAGGTCGACCAAGTGAAACACTAAAGAGGACATTGTTAAGAGAAGCCAGTTTAGTAAGCATAACATCCCTTGATGAAGCAGAAAAACTCGCCGAAAGCAGGAAAACTTGGCAAACAACCATGCGGGCCCTATGTGACGTTTGACGGTACGGGAAGGATGTAAGATGTAGGATGGAAACTATGACATCTATGCCAAGTATGCGAATTGTACTTAATTACATTTTAATTCAGTGCTTGAAAAGTTTATAAATATGAATCACTTATACTTATAGATAAATAACAACTAATTAATATTTATTATTTACTTTAATGTAAATGAAACTTTATTCATTGTCAATTATCTTCGCTGTTCGCGTTTGCGAAATCTGGCCAAGAGTGTGCCAAGGACAAATGAAAAGCATGGCTGTTACGGCATAAAGGTGATTAACCGACATTATCTCTGTTTCACGTTGGTTTGCAACAGCTGTAAATCAGCTATCCGTGAAGCTTTCGAAACAGGTAATCTAGATGGTTTTTTGCTTTACGAGGGTAATTAAATAATATATCAACGGTGGTGGGGTTGTTGCTACAGGTAATGGAAGCTGCAGTAACCATCCGTTTTTATAGATAAGAAAGATCAATATCCTTCAACGTGTCGAGCACTTGCATCATCAGATGTTTAAATGTTATATTGAGTTTATAACATACAGACAGCAGTACATTAGCAATAGCATTATTTTTCGTTACGGCCGTGCTTGATAGCATTGACGGTTATGCTCATCCTTGGTGCTTTCCGATCAGTTCAAATGTTTTCCCATGCCACTCGGTGAGACCGCAGCCACTTTTCTCTTGGTGTCCCTCCCCCTCTTTTTCCTAGAATTTTCCAATCGTTACTAAGTTTTCCAGGTTTTAGCATATTATGAATTGTTCAGGAAATTTTGACTGGCATTTTTCTTATAATTTTAACTCATTCGTTTTTTCCCCATGAACCGAGCCACTAGAAAACTTGGCTACATGATTACGGTATTCCAAGTCAGATTTGATTTTGTGTAACAGACAATATTTGAACAGAATCATTCTATGCAATATTTAATGATAGTTGTCAAAGTATGTGGCTACGATCACTGACTAGTACAGTCACTGCCCGGAAGGAAAGCAATAGTAAACTGATTTCTGGAAATATACCAAGAAACCCAAACAGCAACATGGAACTTAATATTGAAGAAGTCTGGCTAGTAAAGAGGATTAAAGAGAGAAAACTTAAATATTTTGGACACATTAAACGTCATGATAATCTAGAGAAAACCGTCTTGGAAGGGTACATAATGGGAAAAAGAAAGAGAGGAAGAACAAGGCGAAAGTGGCTGCAAGACATTGTTGATGATCTGCAAATGGATGCATCAGCAGTAGCCATCTTTCTTATACAGGAGTGCTGTTAGGGAGGCAAAGTTCCACAAGGGACATGCAAATAAATGAATGAGCAGTGTTGAGATCAGTATGTTCTTTGCTAGTCAAGGAGTCTGCTGGGTAGTCTGCTTCTAAAATCTTGAAAGTAAGGAAAAGTAATGAAGCACATACTTCCTTTGTCTTGTTCTTGTTAACTATTCAGTAATGTACTGTAAGACTATGAGGTGATTTGTCTTTGAAACAAGGCCAGTATCTCCAGCAAGTTTTTTAAAAAAAAATAATTTATCAAAGTACATTCATTATCTGAAAAACTTTGGCCAGAAATCAGCTGAGACAGTTCATGTTCACATGTATTTCATAATATGCTTCATATGCATTTTTGTGACCTCCGGTGAATCTCTTATATTCTTCTGTTCAGTGATTTGTACCATTATATTGACAGCTTCTGAGATCTTTGCATTCCAGATGTGTTCTGCTTCTTCATGGTATGATGAGTTGCAAGTGTTTGTTTGACATTTTGTGTCAGTTGTCATCACAGGGGATGTTAGGCACAGATTTCAGATAAGCTGACATGTTGGCATAAGGGTTTTCCCAATGATAGCTGATCAAGACCCTGCCCCACTTCTTAGTTGGTGCCCCATAGTAACAGGCCCAGCCTGGCTAATGGGAAGGGATCATCATAGTCCCCACGGCAGTGGACTCTACTAAAGAAGTATTGCATAACCCTTGCTTTTTAGCTCAATTCAGAGATTGAAAAAAAATAGCTGCCATAACCCACTCCTAATCAGAAATGATGGTGTGCCTCAACATTTTCACTTGCTTCAACTCAAAAGAACACCATCTCACAATTCCAGGGAGATGGAAGAAGAGGAGAAAGAAGAAGATACATGTTTATATTGCTTACATATCATACATAGAGAGAGACTGCCTCTGTATAAGGATGCACTTTCATTGGAGGCAGAAACAAGGACCAGAATTGTAGACAGTAGATGGAGGTTGAGCCTTGAAGCACAAACACTATTTGCTGGTACTGTGGCTGATATTAGTAGAAATCAGGTGTGAAACTAACACAAATGCTCAGCAAATCCCAGACTAAAGCAGGTAACTATAGCTTCAAACCACAGGGTGAAGTGTGCAACACACGCACACTCCATTTAGTGTAGTTTTTTTCATTATCTGTTTTATATATATATATATATCTCCACTAACTTCTGAGATTTTGTGCACATTCCGTTACACCTCACAGAGATAACACATGTATGACAAAGGCAGCAGATAATTTATGTGATTATAAATGAGGATGTTTGCAGATAAATTAGGTGATGATAAATAATGACGTTTGTCTTAACTACTGAGGGATCAGTCTGTTGACCTGGAAATTAGCCAGTTGGAACAGGAAACATGTTGCACAATCACAGGTCATATAGGCTGTGTGAACTTTGATATGAATTTAAACTTCTGGCCTTTAAAAAAGGAGAAAAATGTTTTGCTAGTTGATAAAAAGAGTTCATGTTTCAGTGATAGCTGTTTTTTTGAGCTCATAGGTTAGTTTTCACATGATAAGGTTAGTGAGGTCATGTGCTGATTGTGAAGTTTTTTGAGGTCATGTCCTAATTGCGAAGTTGGTTATCAGAAAAGTCACTTATTAAGAATAAGGAGTGACAAAAATTGTGTTACTTGAGTGTCATTTTGAGGCAGTTCTTGATTTAGATTTGAGCTGTTCATAACATTAGCAGTTACTACCTTTTATACCTCTGAAAGTATTTTATGTGATTCAGTGTCAGTGGATTCATTTTATGTGATTCAACCGGTCAGCGGAGTTAACAATGTGAGTTATTGATGTGATGATCATGATATGTGATGTTCATTCAGAATAAAGTCAAAATGAGATAATAGATGTGTAATACCTTCATGTGAAACACTGAATGATCCAGGAAAATGTAGTTTCTTTTTTGGAATATAGTTTTCAGAATGAATTGTGGTAGCAGGTAAAGTGAATAAAATAAAGTTCAGAAGGTAGAATGTGATGATTTTGGTGGATAAATGTGCTGCACTGGACTAGAAAGCTCAACAGTGTTAATACTAGAGTTAAGAAATCATAGAATACTATGTCTGTCTTTATAGGATTTGAAAGAGCAAAATCTGAAGCATGAAGAAAAAAGTTTGAGATATGTATGTAGAAAGTCATGTTACAAGTGGAAGCTTTTCTCATACAAAACTCACAATTATAACATTTTTGCTTCACTCATTTGAGGGTATAAAAAAAAAAAAAGTGATTATTTGGTTACTTAGGAGAAGAGCAGAAATAAGAACAAAGACTTCTTAGATTTTCTTACAGTAATATGAAGGCAGAAAATAGAAAGTGTTTTCTGGCATGAAAAATTATGGACACACTTTCTAGATAAAACACTTAGTGGTATGGGTAGACAACTTTAGTCTGTATCTCATGCCTGGCCATACCACTGTTACTTTTCTTGCTTGTACTTATATATATATATATATATATATATATATATATAAAATATGTATATATATATATAAATAAGTGTTTGTTTGTTTTAACCATTAATTTCTGTATGACATTTAAATTGTACTTGACAGTGTCATCCATCTCTCTCTTGCCTGAAGATGAGTATCATCCGCTTGAGCACCCATGCTTTGCGCAAGCTGTCTCTCAGGAGCAAGAAGGGCAGTCGTGGTATCACCCATCTGTCACAGCCTGTATACAAAGTTGAGCAAGTAAGGGTGTTTTTAGTTTTCTTTATTATATAGGACTGGGTGGAAGGTGATAGTATCACATAGGAGTAAAGGGAAGGTGATAGTATCACATAGGACTAAAGGGAAGGTGATAGTATCACATAAGACTAAAGGGAAGGTGATGGTATCATATGAGACTGTAGGGAAGATTGTAGTATCAAGGGAAGGCAAGTGTCATATGGAACTGAAATGAAGGTGATGGTATCACATGGGACTAAAGGGAAAGTAAAAGTATCTTATAGGATAAATCCTGCAAGATGAAAATATCACACAGGACTAAAGGGAAATTAATAGTATCATTTGGGCTTGGATGGAATGTGATGGCATATGGTGCAGGAGCTAATAGGCTAATGGGAATTGGGAGGGGGGGGGAGATGAAATAAAGACTTTTATGCCTCTGAACTGAATGGCCAGTATATTTTAATAGTTTACACAGACGTTTCTACAGGCTGTATTTGTTTATATATTTTCATATCTTTCTTCAACAGGGAGTGGAGCGGACACAAAGCAAGTCCACTGGCTGGGCTATACCAGCAACGCTAGCGATTGTAGGACTGGGCTTTTCGACATTCTCCACACACCAGCTCGTGTCGGGCAGTGACTCTATAAAAATGTTGTCCTCGCTCACAGAAAACAAGAACTAATACGCCCCTTTGATACTTTTGTGTTTTAGGTAACCATCTGTCGTTTCAAGTCCAATTCACCGTTTGTTTTTTTTAGGAGGAGAACTGGCCCAAGATTGCAGACCCAGCTGATCTCTCACACTGGAGGCTTCTTAATGTGTTCATTTGTTGAGTGGCCGAGTTTTCCTTCAGCCTGTAGACCGATTCACATTTGATTCTGAAGTTGTTCAGTGATTTTTTTTTGTTTGTTTTTAACATTCTCTTTGATTTTATTAGCTGTTTCTGTTCAGGGTGAGCTGAAAAGAGGACTGGAGTCCTCCATCATGGCTGACTTGATGTGGCAGCATAAAAACTTTATCAGAAGTAGGTCTTTGTCCTTCTAAAAGATTGGACCTAATTTGACAACTAATTTTTGTGTAAAGAAACACAAATGTGATTGGCTTTCTGTCAGTATTGCGGTATACCTGAAACACAGTTCATATTAATCTTCAAGTATGGATTATTTATTTTAACAAAAGTTTTCTAAAATAGATCTACAAATAGAAGACTCTGTGACCAGGTTTCTCTAACATTTCAGTGAATATATAAATATGTTGTGAAAATCATTGATTGGCAGAACTGATTTACAGAACACATGTAGTGAAAAAAAAAGAAAATGGCTGTGTACTTCCATTGCTTATGAAGTGTAACTTGTCAGATGGCAGAGTTGCTAGTATTAACAAACAAAGATGCAGCTGAAGACATCAGTTTATTGTATCACACTGATTTATCAATATTAACTTTTGAAATTTATCTTTGTCCTTTTGTCTTCTGTTTCAAATGAAGGTTTCCATGTGGTCTCCACCAAAAATGAACATTGAATTTCTGTTCAGTACTGTGTTACTGATGTATATGCCTTTTTTAAAAAAAAGTATTGTCAATTATTGAACATGTGATTATGTACAAAAGTTTTTTTATTTCTTTACAATTCTGATCTGTCACAATTTGTGTGTCGGACATTTGTTGTTTATGAAATGGTGCTATTAACAGCCAGAACACTTCATGAATCATTGACTTGGAGAGTGCACTTCATGAATCATTGACTTGGAGAGTGCACTTCATGAATCGTTGACTTAGAGAGTGCTTCATTGTTAATGGTTCTATCTTACTGTGGGCACATTAGTCTACATAACATTTCAGACCAGCAGGTGAAGTAGCTGGTTTGTTTCATACCTGGAAGGTGTAACCAAGCTGCTGTTTTTCTATCAATATATTTTTTAGCGTGAACTTGTAAGAGAAAATTAAACTACTTTTCTGGTGGCTCTGTATCATTGTTTAGAAATGTGTCATATTCTAGTTAATCCTGTACATTTACTGGCATCGAGTTCCCTAGAGCAAGTTTTTTTTAAATAGTTCCTTAGAGAAGTGTAGTATTCACAGAAGAAAAGTTATTCCTGAAGTATTATTTTCATGATATCGCAGTTTACTGACAGTATTGCTTCAATGTATAATACTCTTGTCAGTAAATGTTAGATACAGGGCAGACTTTTGTTTCTCTCCTGTTGGAAAAAACTGCTTACTGAAGCTCAGAAATAAAAGCATGTTTAAAGAAAAAGGATGGAATTTATTTATTATTTTTGTCTGTTTGTGTTTTGTGTATGGTAGCAGTATGTTAGTTTTGTTGTTGAACTAGAAGTCTGAGCTTGTGTAGCTTGTCCAGCAGTGCCAAGCTGACTAGAAAAACTCACGGATCTATGTAGCATTTGTGAATGTCAAGTTTTGTTCCTGACATAGGTTGAGACCTTGACTGAATGATGACACAGTTTCATGTTAGATCTTTAGTAAGTGCAGTCATGGTAATTATAACGTTGGACCATCCCAGGATGGCCAAGCTACAGTGGGACATTTCTTGTTTCCGTGATTCCTTAAATTCTGAATCTTATGTTGGTGGTTCTGCACTTATACTTTCAAGATGCAGCTTCTAGAGCGGTGTTTCTCACCCTTTTTTGGATCATGCCCCACCGTAACACTCAAAGATTTTGATGTCTTGTGTTCTCCCCTTTTGCAACATAATAGTTAACTAAGTTATGAAAAAAGTATAAAAGTTGAAAGATAAACATTTCATGGTATATGCCCCATGCTGTGAAACACTGATTGTATCAGCCTCTCCATGTTAATTTATACAGCCTGCAGGTTGTGAATGTGTACAGACATAACAGCTTTCAGGTACTGGATGTTTACAGGCATGATCATCCATAGCTGTGTGGGTTTCAAAAAAAAAATTGGAATGTTACTGGTAGATGAAAAATGTTGTAAATATTAGTGGTATGTGAAAAAGAGAGGCCAGTTTAGTGGGAATAACATCCCTTGATGAGGTTGAAAAGCTCCCCAAAAACAGGAAATCTTGGCGAACTGCCATACAAGCCCTATGAGACGTTTAACGGCAAGGAAGGATGTAAGATGTAAGAAAAATCTGAAGTTTTCAATACATTGCTCTAAATGGGTCAAGTGTAGTCATATATTCTTTTCCAGAGAATATGTCTGCTCCATCCAATGTTTCCACTTTCTTCTTTGTTGGGTCTTTCTTTATGATCACAATAAATGCCTTTGAATGTAAATGCTACAGAAGAGTTCTTCAAATGGACACAAAAAAGAACAAATATATCCATACTACAAGAAGGCTGGCTAGTAAAGAGAAAACTTAATATTTTGGACACATTAAACGTCATGATAATCAAGAGAAGACCATCTTGGAAGGGTACATAATGGGAAAAAGAAAGAGAGGAAGATCAAGGCGAAGATGGGTGTAAGACATCGTTTATGATCTGGAAATTGTCCCATCTTGCTTACAACCGAGAGACCTACAGAAGTGCTGTTAGGGAGGCAAAGTTCCATAAGGGACATGCAAATGAATGAATGAATGCTTGTTTAGCTATTTAAAGCGTCACCATTGACTCCTACTTGTCTGTATTTAGACTCCGTGATTAAGCTACGCCAAAGCTGGAAGAAATATTCGAAGCTGCCACGTCCAATGAAATTGTAATGCATAATTTCTCTCCCTTGTCTTGTGCTATATGCAGGAAACTCTCTACTGTAGAGAGCGGAACAACAACACAACTCCTTCAGATCATCAGAGGAAGCTCATGCGGCACCATATGATGAGGCTGTCCAAACGCTCTAACATCTTTCGTGCCTGTGCGTCACTGGTTGTTATTACTGTTGTGTCATCCATGATTGCTTTTAGTGGTGGCATTTGATATCCATTTCTGAATCTTGGGCCTTCTGCTGCTCCTTCTGCTGCTCTCAGGATTACCTGCATGGCTAGTCTGTTGTCATTCTGTACAAGTATTTTTTTTTAAAAACACCACAAGGGTGCTTGCTAGATAGATGTACCACCTCACACCACAAGGGTGCTTGCTAGATAGATGTACCACCTCACACCACAATGGTGCTTGCTAGATAGATGTACCACCTCACACCACAAGGGTGCTTGCTAGATAGATGTACTACCTCACATCACAAGGGTGCTTGCTAGATAGATGTACCACCTCACACCACAAGGATGCCTGCTAGATGTACCACATCACACCACAAGGGTGCTTGCTAGATAGATGTACCACCTCACGGTGGTGTGGGTTTTTGAATTAAAATGATTGATTTTTTTTGCACCACCTGTGCAAGTACTTATGGAAGATACAATGCCGAATTCGCAGGCTAAACATCAGTTTCTGAAGCATGAATTGTCGATGTAAATTCTGTGTCTTGTAATGATGTGTGTAGAGAGACTGTTTTTCTGTGCACGTCACTCTGTGCCATTATTCAGTTCTTGTCCAGGATCAAATACAGGGAGTTTATCAACTTTTGTTGCAGCACTCTCTTCCATGCGACCCACTTCTGGTAAAAGTATGGGATAAGCAAAATAAGGTCAGCCCAGACACAGATAATACCAGTGATTATCTCTCCTGTCACAGACGGTCGTTTCCCTGTTACTTAAAGGTGAAGGTTGAGTACCACATACTGTACCACAAACCAGAGCTTACACTGTCTGTGATAACAGCGAACTCCCGAATACATATACACCCATAAGAACATAATACATACTACAACAGTATGCCGGAGACAAAAATAACCCAAAACTAACTATTAGACTTGAACCTACGAGAGCAAAGAACAAATATCGCTAAGTGAACTTTAGACTTCGAATAACTTAAAATAATGAACAGCTAAACATATATATTTTATGAGCGGCTATTGATAAAAGTTATATAATACACACATCATAAATATGTCTACTACTGTATCCAGTTGGTGACTATCAGTGTAGTATATTTGTGACTAAAAATACAGTTCGTGTGTGTTTATGTACGGCTGTTACTATGTTAAATGTTGACAGTGCAGGCAAAGAATGACAGTGCCCAGACGTGTGACAAATAATGTAACAAATACATGGCAGAGAACTAGACCTTATAACAATGGAACTAGACCTTATAACAAAGGAACTAGACCTTGTAACAAAGCCATTGCTTGATGTTACTGTGGCTGTTTATTTGCCAACCCAACACTGTCAAGGAAGAACAAGGAAAAAGATAAAAATGGAAATAGCAGATGAACAGTTTGGATTTGTTGAAGGAAAGGGAACACACAATGCCATTTATGCTTTAGGAACACTAACAGAAAGAGCTTTAGAGGTACAGAAAGATCTCTACTTATGCTTCATTGATTACACCAAGGCATTTGACAAGGTGAAACATAATGAAATTATTAAAATGCTTGAAGACATCAATATAGACGGCAAAGACCTGAGGATTGTAAAACATCTATACTGGCAGCAAGAAGCAGCAGTTCGAGTTGAAAATAGAATTGGAAAATATCAACCTATAAAACAAGGGGTGCGACAAGGATGTGTACTATCTCCAGACCTTTTTTCTCTGTATAGCGAGAATATTCTAAGAACAATCATCACAGAACCAGGCATAAAAATTGGAGGATACAATATTAACAACCTTCGGTATGCTGACGACACAGTACTGATAGCAGAGAACCAACAAGACCTGCAAAATCTCTTGGATAAAGTCGCCAAAGAAAGTCAACAGAAAGGCCTTACTTTGAACATCAAAAAGACAGAGACTATGGCTGTATCTAAGAAACAGAATCCACCGGCATGCAGTATTAAATTAAACGGAACTGTTCTAGGGCAGGTGCAGAAATTCAAATACCTTGGAGCAGTAATAACTTCAGATGGGAAATGCAGAACAGAAATTAGGAACAGAATAGGCCAAGCAAAGACTGCATTTCAGAGAATGAGAAACATATTGACCAACACATCCTTATCAATGAATGTTAGAAAACGAGTCCTAAAATGCTATATTGAACCTGTCTTGTTATATGGAAGTGAATCATGGACAATAGGCAAGTCTGCACAAAAATCATTGGAAGCAGCAGAAATGTGGTTTATTAGAAGAGTGTTGCGATTCCCCTGGACAGCAAAAATAACTAATGAAGAATGTATGAGAAGAGCTGGAAAGACAAAAAACCTTGTCAAAAAGATAAGAGAGAGACAATGTACTTTCATAGGGCATGCAATGAGAAGAGGGGGCATTGAAAATATTATAACAACAGGAAAAATAGAAGGAAGAAGATCAAGAGGAAGACCAAGAGAAATGATACTGGACAGTCTGACGGGATGGTGTGAGAGGAGATCGCCAACTGGGCTGATGGCATGCATGAAGGATCGCGTACTCTGGAGAAGCATAATAGCCAACGCCAGTCGGCACGGCACATGATGATGATGATGAACACTGTCAACCATAGGAGGGGTTGATCAGTTATTTCCAGGTGGATCGGAAAGAAAAAAAAACAAAGCCTTTGGAAAATCCAGTGATAGAGCCGCCAGTAGCTCAGTCGTTAATATGTCTTTTCGCAGGAATAACGAAGACAGTGATAGAAAACAAAACACAGGAAAACCCACCAGAGTATGAAGATTCAGAATGTTATTCTAAAAAAAAGACCCCCCTTCCCCCCCCCCCCCCAAAAAAAAAAAAACTGTTTTATCGAGAAGTGGTTACGTACCGACCAGCAAATGACAATGTTTTGTTAGGTATGTCAGCAAACTAAACAGAAGAATATATTTACTAAAGGTTCAAGAAACTATCAGGCGTCTAATGGAGCGTACCGAAGGCAGAAGTCACATTGCGGCCGCTTCAGCTCAAGTTTCTCAGCAGTCTGTGTTCACGTATTCATCTGATGCACAAGAAAAAGAAACACTGGAAGCTTTATTTATGGCGCAGCGAAATATTGCAGCAAGTAATTTTGAAGCTATAATCAATCGTCAGGTAGAAAATAAGTGCCTCTCACTGTGTAGTAGTGCGTTGAAGAGTCAAAGTTCAGAAGTTATAAACACCACGAGTCTGTGAGCCAAATGGAGGAATCTCTTGTGTATGTTGTTAAAGGGAAAATCTGACAGCAAATCAAAGACAGTGATGATTCTAAAGACTGTAATAGCCGGAGGTGGGGTGGGGGATACGCTCCCTACTCTAACTAAATGTCTCCATGGCGTGCGTCTCAAATAGCCTCTGGCAGTCCAAGTCCAGCTCCTGGCCTTCTCATGGCGGAACTGTATAAACTGACAGGGGATGGGGCGAAAGGTGAAAAACAGACGCTTCGGGTAGACAAGACTCGTTAGTCTTGGTCGGTAGCTCATCTAGGAGAAGGAAAACTCCGATTTCAAACCCCCTGCTCGCTGCTGGCAAAATTCTTCAGCTACCATGCTTGGGGTGAAACTCCTCCCGGCCAATGAAGAAAACGCGATTAGGGTTGCCGCGCGGCACCGCCGTGGAAAAGGTGATGGAAAGGATTAAGTGAAATAGCCAGTAATCTCGGGGTCAGGGCTACCCATATCACAGCACCTCTGCTCTAGAGGTCGGCCACGTCCTATATACACACATATACTGTCTCAAATGCCTAAACCGGCTTAACCCAGGGGTTAAACTAAGACTCTGCTGGCGATATTCTTGGGCTGCCGCGCGTGGGGTGGAATTCCTTCCGGCCAATGAAGAAAAATGCGATCAGTGTTGCCGCGCGGCGCCTCTGTGAAAAAGATGATGGAAAGGATAAAGTGAAGCTTAATCGGTATGTCCAGTAATCTCGCGGCGAGACTACTGCCGTCATACCACGGCACCTCTGCTCTAGAGGCCGGCCACTTCCGATATACACCCATACTGGTGAAATATGCATAAACCGACTCAAACCAGGGGTGAAACCTGATGGTTACTCATGTCACGGTGCCTTCGCTCTAGTGGTCGGTCACATCCTAAAACGCTCATACTGGGATAATATGCCTAAACCGGCTCAACCCAGGGGTGCATCTTATTAGTTGCGAAGATTCGTCCTCCTGGACAAAAGCTCCATCCTAGTCTCAACTAGGAAAGGGAGCGGTCACGACCACATAATGCTGAAGTCGGAGACACTGGACCAGTAGTCTAGACAGGCAACCACCTCTCACCCGGCAGGGATGTATGCGTATCCTAATCACGCTGAGGTTTTCCGGCGAGAAAGTCCAACGCTGGACTGGAGTGGCAACCACCTCTCACTCAGCGGGGATATATTGATATCCAAAATACGTAGAGGTTTTCCGGTAAGAAAGTCCAGCTCTAGACTAAACTGGTGCAACGAAAACCAGTGTCACGCAATTCCACTTCTGCGACCCACTGAGAATATAGGCCTAAGCCCCACGATACTGAACTCTTGTGATCCTCTCGACCACAACGAGGCTTAAAGGGGTCCTCTCGAGGACCACAGAAGTAAATTCAGCAGGATCACGGGGCGATCTTGGTGGTAGAAGCGTACGAAGAAGAAGAAGAAGAAGAAAGACAGTGATTTTGTAGGGTTTATTACTGACGAGACACTCAGCTGTGCATTAGACAAAAAGCTCATTGCGTAAAGTTGAGAAACAGAGAAATGTACAGACAATTTTTTTGGGAAATTACACAATAGACTGTGGAACTGTTGAATGCGTTTTCCATCAGCTGGTACAAGTAATGGAAGAATTGGGAATTAAAAACAGACACTTAGCTGGACTAAGATCAGATGGAGCAAGTGTTATGACAGGCAAACGTACAGGAGTCTCCTCTGGCATGGCTACACTTCAGCCTAATTTGCTGCGTGTGCACTGTGTAACCCACCGTGTCGCATTGGCAACTAAAGATGCTGCTTCTTAAGTAGACTCGGTGGCTGATGATCGAATATGCTTTTAACAAACTTGTCAGTTTTACTGATTTTTTGGCAACAGAACTCACAGATTAAAAGGAATATGTGATACTCTCAGTGACGTCGACTGTCTTTTACTCATCCAAGTAGTGTTCGATGGTTAAGTTTTGGCTGAGCTGTTCGCATCGTGCAAAATGTGTACAGGAGGCACTTGAAAAAGAGGTCTAACGAAATAATCAAGTGGCTGCAATGTATTCCATTCGCTGTTATAACGTACATGCTTTTTGAAGTCATTCCCGTGGTAGGGAATGAGTTTGACATTTTAGAAAGGTGGACATATCAACAGTGGAACCAACGATAGACAGTATTAAAAAGGTGCTCTTCATGTTTTACTAATAACTTCTGATTCAAAAGAAAAGGAGTTTTAGTTGAAGAACTGGATAATGAAGGTACTGTTTTTGATGGTGTCACGCTGACAAGTATAAATACTCGACAAACATTTCAAAGAGTCAGACAATTTTTATTCAAGAACTGACTGACTCCATAAATGCAAAATTTCATTCTAACTAAATTACTATTGTTTCATCTTTAGCAAAACTGTTCGATGATGGACGATACCCTCTTGTTGGAGATTAGCTTGATCGGTAGGCTACAGACGAGTTTAATGCCATCAATGGGCCAAGAGCCATACAAGATTTCCAACAGTTAAAAAAAAATGCTGTCGGGATACGGTATTCAACAGCTTCGACACGTCGTATGCAGCTGTAATAATAATAATAAAAATTAGCTGTACAGTTTCAAGTTTTTGAGACATTAGCCTAGACATCATTGGCTATTACAGTGTCTAGTGTTCCTATAACATTACCCCAGATAGCCTTGGTTATTCCAATGTCTAGTGTTCCTGTAGCATTAGTCCAGATAGCCTTGGTTATTACAAGTTCCTGTTGAGAGGGGCTTCAGTTTGTACAAGCCAGCAGAAAGCAACCAGAGAAACCAGCTGGAGGAGAATCAGCCAGTAGACTAATGATGACGCACAGTTTGTATGGAGGATAATCGAGCCAGTAGACTGATGATGACGCACAGTTTGTATGGAGGGGAACCAGCCAGTTTTGACTTTGATTCAACATGTGAGCATTTTGTAAAGATTAAATCTCGCCGCAAGTAATTGTAGGAAACATATTTACATAAATATATAAACATTTAATAAAGTACCGAAAGTTGTATTGAGAAAACCGGCATTTCTTAAAGTATTTCACACAAAGTGAAGGACAGGTACATTTGTACTGATTTCAAAAAAAAAAAAATCCTAGCGCGATCACTGATCCGCACTGTGATACAGCAGATCACCCTCTATCGATTTCTGCCAAAAGCATTCCAGAATATACTTAGCTGAGACCTACCTGTGCCATTATTGGGTAGTCCGCGTTTCCTGACATGTAACGACTCAAATATTTTAAAATGCAGCATTGTGCGATAATTATATTGTATTTTAATAATATTAAATGACTGAATATGTAATTCTAAGTATCATTTAATGGACTGTTTCCCTGAAAATTTATTTGTTTTAAAATTGTGTCTTTAAAAAAAAAAAGGTACAACTTTTTAGTTTAGCGTTTCATGGAAAAGTCGCCACGCCCACGGAGAGCTAGGAGCAGCATCGAAAGTGAAAGTCTCGTGAGAACTTTACACTAGGTAGACCACAGATAATATTTTTTTCATCATTAACATAAAATGTGTGACACATTTACCGAAACGTCATATCTTCGTGTACTGTAGGATCTGTGTGAGTTTGCTGAAATCTGTGGAACTTCCTTGTTCGTTCAGGACATACACGGTACAGGAGAGTGGAAGGGGGAACGTTATATGTATCTCGTTTTATTTTACTGTATATACTGTAATATGAGAAACTTTGTAGCTCTGCGTCAGTTTAAGACATCATCATCATCATCATCATCATCATCCCTTTATATTTAAAATTTCCATGCATTTTTGCCACTTACTTTGAACCACAATGTTCACCTTCTTAAAGTTTAGACATTTCTGTTAAATCTTTGCCTTGACTTGGACACCTCAAGGAAAAAGAATGACATGTGATCTTGTATGTGCATATTTGATAAAAGACATTTGTGTTCATTTCAGTAGTTATGTTACTCTTTCTAGCACATGTTGTACACAATGGCAAGACATCCAGTTATGTATACTTTGTCTAATCTTGATTAAATTGTATAGTAATCTGAATCTTTTGTTACAGTTTGCTGTGCTGCTCTTTTGTTCCATATCATCATCATCATCATCAGGTGCCGTGCTGACTGGCATAGGCTATTATGCTTCTCCAGAGTACATGATCCTTCATGCAAGCCATCAGCTCAATTGATGATCTCCGCTCACACCATCCCGTCAGACTGTCCAGTATCATTTCTCTTGGTCTTCCTCTTGATCTTCTTCCTTCTATTTTTCCTGTTGTTATAATATTTTCTATGTCCCCTCTTCTCATTACATGTCCTATGAAAGTACATTGTCTCTCTCTTATCTTTTTGACAAGATTTTTTGTCTCTCCAGCTCTTCTCATACATTCTTCATTAGTTATTTTTGCTGTCCAGGGGATTCGCAACATTCTTCTAATAAACCACATTTCTGCTGCTTCCAATGACTTTTGTGCAGACTTGCTTATTGTCCATGATTCACTTCTACATAACAAGATAGGTTCAATATAGCATTTTAGGACTCGTTTTCTAACATTCATTGATAAGGATGTGTTGGCTAATATGTTTATCATTCTCTGAAATGCAGTCTTTGCTTGGCCTATTCTGTTCCTAATTTCTGTTCTACATTTCCCATCTGAAGTTATTACTGCTCCAAGGTATTTGAATTTCTGCACCTGCTTTAGAATAGTTCTGTTTAATTTTATACTGCATGTTGGTAGATTCTGTTTCTTAGATATAACTGTAGTCTCTATCTTTTTGATGTTCAAAGTAAGGCCTTTGTGTTGACTTTCTTTGGCGACTTTATCCAAGAGATTTTGCAGGTCTTGTTGGTTCTCAGCTATCAGTACTGTGTCGTCAGCATACCCAAGGTTGTTAATATTGTATCCTTTGTTCCATAATAAGAGGATAAACATTGTCCTCTTGGATATTTAATGCCACAACATAGAAAAATTTCACAAAAAATAGCACTAAGATGGACACAGCAAGGGAAAAGAAGTAAGGGTAGACCAAAGGAGGTATGGAAAAGAACAAAAGAGAGGATGCTGAGCAATAGAGGGCTCACCTGAGCAAGAGTGGGAAAAAAAAAAGGCAAAGGGCTGGCATTTTTTACCAAAGCCCCATGTGCCTTAGGCACTTAAGATTCAGAGAGAGAGAGAGAGAATTTCACTCCAATGTATAAATGAAAATGAGAAGATAGTCTCACATATGCTCACAGCAGAAAAGAACAGAGCCTTTGCAGAAACATCTGACAGAATTAAACAGCAGAGTTCAGAAACCTAGACTTGAAATAACTATTTAAACATCACTGTATCATGATAGAATATAGCCATCTGTCAGCCAAAGAACATGCTGAGAAACAGAGGAGAAAAATAGAAACAAGATTTCAGAAATGTAGAAACATAATACAAGGAAAAACTGTTAGAATAGAATTAAAATATTCTCAAAACAATGAGAAAATAAATCACTAAGGAAAATACTTGGTATAAAGTGGAACAAATTCAAGAACAATGCAGAGATAAGGCAGATGAGCGAACAACAACCTGTCTCATGGGTGATCAGAAAAAAAGATGGACATATATCGGTCACGTGATGAGAAGAAACAGTCAGAGAATCCCAAAACAAGCTATCAAGTGGAATACAACAGGCCAGAGAAAAAAATAGGCCAAACACATGAAACTCTGAAGAGGACATTGTTAAGAGAGGCCAAATTAGTAGGCATAAAATCTCTTGATGAGGTTGAAAAAGCTCGCCAATAAAAGGAAATCTTGGTAAACTACCATGTGAGCCTCATGTGACATTTAACAGCACAGGAAGGATGTATGGTGTAATTCATTTGAAATTTATTTTTAAATATGTTGCTTGTTCAAGAAATCTTTAACAAAGGATATATGAAGGTTAGAAAGTAGATTTACTGAGCTTGAGTTGTTTCATATTGTCACATTGAATCACTGAAATATGGATTAGGAAGAAAATAGCTTAATTACCCTGACAGTCTGAGTATAATAAACTAATAATGGAGTTACAATGAGGGAAATTAAAAGGAGGACATCTATCGCTCTTCAGAAAGTAAAACAACTAAAGAATCTGTGGAGAGGAGGAGACAGAACTACAAAAATAAGATTTTTAAGGGGATGCATTTTTCCCATTGCAACATATGCTGTGAGACCTGGACACTTAACAAAACAGCTGAGAAACACATAAATGCCTATGAATGTAAATGCAACAGAAGAGTTCTTCAAATATTATGGACACACAAAATGAACAAATATATCAATACTACAAGAAATTAATATTGAAAAAGGCTGGCTAGTAAAGAGTACTAAAGAGAGAAAACTTAAATATTTTGGACACATTAAACATCATGATAATCTAGAGAAGACTGTCTTGGAAGGGTACAAAATGGGAAAAAGAAAGAGAGGAAGACAAAGGTGAAGATAGCTGCAAGACATCGTTGATCTGCAAATGGATGCATCAGCAGCAGGCCATCTTTCTCACAACCGAGAGGCCTACAGGAGTGCTGTTAGAGAGGCAGAGTTCCACAAGGGACATGCAAATGAATGAATGAGTCTGAGTATTTGGGAAAATGGGTGTTTTTCATCACAGTAAGTTAGAAATAAATATAAATGTTGGACCAGTTTAAATTAACAATAGAGACAGTAATAAAAAATACTGGCCATTGTATTTTGTTTATATGAAGAGATGTATGATACTGTACAGAAAATCTTCCAGAAGGGATAAGTTCAGGTTGAAAAGAAACAGAATTGTGGAGTTCTGATAGGAGGACAACATGAGGAGATGGAAAGGAAGTGGGTTGTCCTAGTGAACCATCATATGATGAGACAAGCAGGCAGAGATCATCTGGAAGCTATGGGTTGCCCTAGTGAACCATCATATGATGAGACGAGCAGGCAGGAGATCATCTGGAAGCAATGGGTTGCCCTAGTGAACCATCATATGATGAGACGAGCAGGCAGGAGATCATCTGGAAGCTATGGGTTGTCCTAGTGAACCATCATATGATGAGACGAGCAGGCAGAGATCATCTGGAAGCTATAGGTTGTCCTAGTGAACCATTATATGATGAGACGAGCAGGCAGAGATCATCTGGAAGCAAAGTTTTGTGTGGATGTGGCATAGAAGTCTGATTCATATTTGCACTTGTCTGTATTGTACGAGTATGATCAAACATGCAAGACAGTTTCTCAGAGAAATTCAACTGTTCTGTTTTTGGCCTTTTTTTTTTGTCTCGGAGATGGTCCTCAAGAAGTTGGATGGTGACTGTGGCATCCTGTCTGTACTTATGAATTACAGTTTGTTCCATTTTAACTGGGTACTTTAAAATTGAATTGAAATATTTTTGAAGAAAGTATTTGACACAGCAAAGTTATTTTGATAATTTTATTTTGTCTTCAAGCTTCTAAAGTGACCATGGGCAGTAGTATTTCGTTTAACAAGTTGTTAAAACGTGAGTTTGATATTTTGTAAAACATAAGTTGATTTGATATTTTATGAAAGCATTGTCTGCTGTCATTTTAATTGTTATAGATTAGAAACTATTCTCATTTTATTTTGCATGTTTAAGAGACTGGCTAGCATAGTGGTTAGAGCACTTGTCTAGCAAATGAATGGTTGAAGGTTCAAATCCCCAGGTGAGTGGGGGATTTTTTTTTTTTCAACCAACATGACCCCGATGTCAAACCAGCCTTATAAAATGGGTATCAGAGAAAAACTGGAAAGGAAAGGCAGCGAGGAAAGGAACTGGCCACCCTACCTCGTACACTGATGGCCCAGCATAATGAGGTCTCTAATGCTTCACCCCCTGCTGCATTTGCTATGGGACTGCCTTTACATTTTTTACCTTTTTTATGTATAACTATAAATAAGTTTTAAGTAAATATTATTTAATTGTTTGCAGTTAAACTGTAATTTAAAAAAATTAATAGGTCCTTGCCTTCTTACGAGCATGAGAGTAGCAAATTAGTAGAAACTTGGCTTCTGATGGACAAAGAATGGACACTAGGCCAACTCCAAGTGTGAATGACACTCGAAAATGGAAACAAGGGGAATTAGGCTGAGACTTGGCACTTTGTAAGCAAGGAACAAAGGCAAGGAGGCACTTTGTCTCTGTGAGTGGGGAACAGAAGTAGTGAGGCTGAGACAAGGCACTTTGTCTCTGTAAATGGGGAACAGAAGTAGTGAGACTGAGGCAAGACTCTTTGTCTCTGTAAAGTAGGGAACAGAAGTAGTGAGGATGAAACAAGGCACTTTGTCTCTGTAAAGTAGGGAACAGAAGTAGTCAGGCTGAGGCAAGGCACTTTGTCTCTATAAGTGGGGAACAGAAGTAGTGAGGCTGAGGCAAGGCACTTTGTCTCTGTAAGTGGGGAACAGAAGTAGTGAGGCTGAGGCAAGGCACTTTGTCTCTGTAAGTGGGGAACAGAAGTAGTGAGGCTGAGGCAAGGTACTTTGTCTCTGTAAGTGGGGAACAGAAGTAGTGAGGCTAAGGCAAGGCACTTTGTCTCTGTAAGTGGGGAACAGAAGTAGTGAGGCTGAGGCAAGGCACTTTGTCTCTGTAAGTGGGGAACAGAAGTAGTGAGGCTGAGGCAAAGCACTTTGTCTCTGTAAGTGGGGAACAGAAGTAGTGAGGCTGTAATGGGGAACAAAAGTAGTGAGGCTGAGGCAAGGCACTTTGTCTCTGTAAAGTAGGGAACAGAAGTAGTGAGGCTAAGGCAAGGCACTTTGTCTCTGTAAGTGGGGAACAGAAGTAGTGAGGCTAAGGCAAGGCACTTTGTCTCTGTAAGTGGGGAACAGAAGTAGTGAGGCTAAGGCAAGGCACTTTGTCTCTGTAAGTGGGGAACAAAAGTAGTGAGGCTGAGGCAAAGCACTTTGTCTCTGTAAGTGGGGAACAAAAGTAGTGAGGCTGAGGCAAGGCACTTTGTCTCTGTAAGTGGGGAACAGAAGTAGTGAGGCTGAGGCAAGGCACTTTGTCTCTGTAAGTGGGGAACAGAAGTAATGAGGCTAAGGCAAGGCACTTTGTC
This sequence comes from Achatina immaculata, assembly GCA_009760885.1. Classification (NCBI taxonomy): domain Eukaryota; kingdom Metazoa; phylum Mollusca; class Gastropoda; order Stylommatophora; family Achatinidae; genus Lissachatina; species Lissachatina immaculata. Next base: position 20,253,195 of record CM019694.1, read on the forward strand.
TCTGTAAGTGGGGAACAAAAGTAGTGAGACTGAGGCAAGGCACTTTGTCTCTGTAAAGTAGGGAACAGAAGTAGTGAGGCTAAGGCAAGGCACTTTGTCTCTGTAAGTGGGGAACAGAAGTAGTGAGGCTGAGGCAAGGCACTTTGTCTCTGTAAGTGGGGAACAGAAGTAGTGAAGCTAAGGCAAGGCACTTTGTCTCTGTAAGTGGGGAACAGAAGTAGTGAGGCTAAGGCAAGGCACTTTGTCTCTGTAAGCAGGGAAGAAAAACAATGGGAATGAGACTAGACATCTTACTCTGTAAGCTGAAGTCATGAAGAGTGAAATCTCTAGTGCATTCATTGATTACTTGAAATTAACATAGTTAACCAGGAGCATGAACAGTGCATCTAGATGGTCAGTCAGTCTCTTTGACCAGTAACTCTAAGCCACCACTGTTGATAGGTTATGGAACTTGAGTGAGCTTGTGCAGGCAGTTGGGAGTTGAGTTAGCAGCTGAGAGTTGAGTGGATGATGTAAAGTAAGAGACTAGGAGCTTTAGCACAGTAAAGAAAGCTGTCTCAACCAGATCATCAGAAATGTAGTGTTCAGGATCTTAATGTTCAGTTCATTGTGCTGTGTTTTGATCTGAACAGTGTATGAAAGCTGATTCATGAATTGTTTACCAGTGGATACTGAATAAAATCCTGTCCAGCCCTTGAATTTGATTCACAAGTTTATCATGAAAATCTTACTGGTTGTTATTACAAACACTAAATGACGTGCAAGTGGAAGTAGAGACAAACAATGTGTGTGTAACAACAATTAAATAAGAACAATAATAAGAACAATGGAAGAAATGTAATGGAAAGAATGTTTGAACAAGCACCGAATAGGAGTAGCACAATAATGTTTTTATGGTTTTTTTGTTTTGTTTTTTTTTTTGTTTTAAACATCATACTAACATTGAGTTCTGCTGCTTTCACTTATCCTATTCATTCAAGTCATTTTTTTTCCCTAAGATTATTCAGTCTTTCAAAAATACTTGGTATAAAGTGGAATGAATTCAAGAACAATGCAGAGATAAGGCAGATGAGCGAACAACAACCTGTCTCATGTGTGATCAGAAAAAGGAGATGGGCATATGTCAGTCATGCGATGAGAAGGAACAATCAGAGAATCCAAAAACAGGCTATCAAGTGGAACACAACAGGCCAAAGAAAAAGAGGTCGAGCATGTGAAACTCTAAAGAGGACATTGTTAAGAGAGGCCAAATTAGTAGACATAAAATCCCTTAATGAGGTTGAAAAGCTCACCGAAAAATACAACTTGGCGAACTACCATGCGAGCCCTATGTGACATTTAATGGCAAGGGAAGGATGTAAGAAGATTTTGCTGAGTTAATTTCTGCTTCCTCTTTGTAGTTCTCATAAACAATATGGTTTGTCTGTGTGATAGTCTGGTGAGTTGTAGAATATTCACACTGTTGTATAATGCTGTATATCTGTGTCAGGAAATGCAACCAGTTGGGAGTTGAGTTAGCAGCTGAGAGTTGAGTGGATGATGTAAAGTAAGAGACTAGGAGCTTTAGCACAGTAAAGAAAGCTGTCTCAACCAGATCATCAGAAATGTAGTGTTCAGGATCTTAATGTTCAGTTCATTGTGCTGTGTTTTGATCTGAACAGTGTATGAAAGCTGATTCATGAATTGTTTACCAGTGGATACTGAATAAAATCCTGTCCAGCCCTTGAATTTGATTCACAAGTTTATCATGAAAATCTTACTGGTTGTTATTACAAACACTAAATGACGTGCAAGTGGAAGTAGAGACAAACAATGTGTGTGTAACAACAATTAAATAAGAACAATAATAAGAACAATGGAAGAAATGTAATGGAAAGAATGTTTGAACAAGCACCGAATAGGAGTAGCACAATAATGTTTTTATGGTTTTTTTGTTTTGTTTTTTTTTTTGTTTTAAACATCATACTAACATTGAGTTCTGCTGCTTTCACTTATCCTATTCATTCAAGTCATTTTTTTTCCCTAAGATTATTCAGTCTTTCAAAAATACTTGGTATAAAGTGGAATGAATTCAAGAACAATGCAGAGATAAGGCAGATGAGCGAACAACAACCTGTCTCATGTGTGATCAGAAAAAGGAGATGGGCATATGTCAGTCATGCGATGAGAAGGAACAATCAGAGAATCCAAAAACAGGCTATCAAGTGGAACACAACAGGCCAAAGAAAAAGAGGTCGAGCATGTGAAACTCTAAAGAGGACATTGTTAAGAGAGGCCAAATTAGTAGACATAAAATCCCTTAATGAGGTTGAAAAGCTCACCGAAAAATACAACTTGGCGAACTACCATGCGAGCCCTATGTGACATTTAATGGCAAGGGAAGGATGTAAGAAGATTTTGCTGAGTTAATTTCTGCTTCCTCTTTGTAGTTCTCATAAACAATATGGTTTGTCTGTGTGATAGTCTGGTGAGTTGTAGAATATTCACACTGTTGTATAATGCTGTATATCTGTGTCAGGAAATGCAACCAGTGGAAGGGATGTTGAACATGCTGATGATGAAGAATACGATGGAGAAGAATGTGTGGAAGGTAAGACTAGTTTTATCATGTCAATCAGTCATTTGTATGTCCCTTGCAGATCTTTGCCTCCCTAACAGCTCTCCTGTAGGCCTCTTGGTTGTAAGCAAGATGCCCTGCTGCTGATGCATCCATTTGCAGATTATCAACGATGTCTTGCAGCCATCTTCGCCTTGGTCTTCCTCTCTTTCTTTTTCCTATTATGTACCCTTCCAAAATGGTCTTCTTTAAATTATCATGACGTTTAATGTGTCCAAAATATTTAAGTTTTCTCTGTTTAATTCTCTTTACTAGCCAGTAAAGGTTCTTCAACATTAAGTTCTTGTTGTATGGATATATAATCACAGCAGCAAAAGTAAGTGCTGGACTGGAAAAACCAAATAGAAAAGCCTGGATATCAGATAAAACATGGAAGTATATACATGAAAGACGACTAGTCAAATTAGACACGTTGAATGCAAAAACAGATCATGAAAGAGATTTGGCAAAAGCAAAATACAAAGAAATAAACAAGAAAGTAAAAAGTTCAGCTAGAAGGGATAAAAGAGAATACATAGACAATATGGCAAAAGAGGCAGAAAAAGCAGCAAAAACAGGAGACAGCAAAACTTTATATAACATACAAAAGAGGCTAACAGGTACTATTGCATCTAAAGAAAGACCAATCCTTAGCAAAACTGGAACACTATTGACATCAAATAAAGACCAAAAGCAAAGATGGGCTGAAGACTTCCAAGAAATACCTAATCGACCACACCCAAAAGAATTGTTAAACCTTGAAACTGACTTACAAGCCCCACAACTAAATGTCAACCTAGATGAAATTAAATTGCATGAAATTGAAACAGCAGTGAATTTATTGGCTAACAACAAAGCTGCAGGTGAAGATGAAATAACAGCCAAAATGCTAAAAGCTATGAATAGTGACAACATGAGACAACTACAGAGAATGTTTAACAAGATTTGGAAAGAAGAAAAGGTCTCTTCTAATTGGAAGAAAGGAGTCGTTGTTAAAATACCAAAAAAGGGCAACCTTAGTGACTGTAACAACTGGAGAGGAGTAACCTTAATATCAGTTGTGTCAAAAGTATTTTGCAAGGTCATTTTGAATAGACTCAAAGATATAGTGGATACTGCAATGAGTGAAGAACAAGCAGGATTTCGAAAAGGGAGAAGCTGTCTCGACCAGATCTTTACTCTCAGAATAATACTTGAAGAACATATTGAAAAGCAGAAACCATTAATACTGAACTTCATAGATTTTAAAAAGGCATTTGATAGCATACACAGAGATTCATTATGGAGAATTTTAAGTCTATATGGAATACCATCTAAAATTGTCAACATCATTAAGGATATGTTTGTGCAGTCAAGACAGAAGAAGGGATGAATGAATGGTTCCAGACTGAAACAGGTGTGAAACAAGGATGTATACTGTCTCCTTTACTTTTTGGGATTACAATAGACTTCATAATGAAAAAAAGCTGCACAGGTAACACATGTATTGACTGGGTACATGGGACCCAACTAGAAGATCTTGATTTTGCTGATGACATAACTCTTATCAGTAATAATGTGAATTCCATGCAAGAAAAAACAGATAGCCTATCTTCACTGGTTAGCAAATTAGGACTTGAAATTAACAAGGACAAAACAAAAATAATGAAAATTCCTCTCAATCAAAATGGAAAAATACACATAGAAGGGACAGATATTGAAGAATTCAATCAATTTGCATACCTTGGCAGCTACATAGACCAGGATGGTAACACTAGAAAGGAAGTTAGGATCAGAATTGCAAAAGCAGCATCAATCTTCAAGAATCTTCAGAACATATGGAATTCAAAAGTTATAAGCACAAAAACCAAGTTAAGACTATTCAATTCAAATGTAATATCCACCCTCATTTATGCATGCGAAAGCTGGAAAACAACTAAAGAAATAGAAAAGAAATTAGACTCTTTTGAAAACAAATGCCTAAGGAAAATACTCGGCATCAAGTGGAATGAATTCAAGAACAATGCAGAGATAAGACAAATGACTGAACAACAACCAGTCTCATGGGTGATCAGGAAAAGGAGATGGACATATGTTGGTCACTTGATGAGAAGAAATGATCAGAGAATCCCAAAACAAGGTATCAAGTGGAACACAACAGGCCAGAGAAAAAGAGGCAGACCGCGTGAAACTCTGAAGAGGACATTATTAAGCGAGGCCAAATTAACAGGCATAAAATCCTATAGGTATCAACACAATAGTCTAGTTTATGAGATAGGTATCAACACAATAGCCTGTTGAATGAGGTAGGGATCGGCGCAGTAGCCTAGTGAATGTGGTAGGGATCAGCACAACAGTCTAGTGAATGTGGTAGGGATCAGCACAACAGTCTAGTGAATGTGGTAGGGATCAGCACAGTAACCTAGTGGATGTGGTAGGGATCAGCACAACAGCCTAGTGAATGGGTAAGAATAACACAGTAGCCTAGTTCTGGAGGTAGGGACAAACACAGGAGCCTAATGAATGAAGTAGGTTTCCACACAGTAGCTTACTGAATGAGGTATAAGTCAACACAGTAGTATGGTTAATGAGGTAGGGATCAACCCTGAAGCCTAGTTAATGAGGTAAAGATCAACATAAATCCTGTTGAGGTTTAGTTTGATGAGAGGTAACCATGAGCAACAATATTTTAGTTAACAAGATGTTAAAGCATGTGATTGATATTTTACAGAATGTGAGTGAGTTTCTTCTTCTTTTCTTCTTCTTCTTCTTCTTCTTCTTCTTCTTCTTCTCCTTCTCCTTCTTCTTCTTCTTCTTCTTCTTCTTTTTCTTCTTCTCCTCCTTCTTCTTCCTCGTTCGCACTGTCTGTCTATATCTGCAGTACTGCCTCTTGATATAAATTTCACTGTTTTTTGTAATTCATGTATGGAACCATAGAGCTTATCTTCTTTAGTGGTTTCACTGGGCCAGTAATTATTTCTCAGTGTCTCATAGTTGGTGCAGTTTTGGAGGATATGTTCCACAGTTTGAGGCACCTGGGCACATGTACATAGATTAGTAGTACCAACCTTAAACTTTGTTTACATGTGACTTCAGAGTCGGCTATGTCCTGTTTGGAGACAGAAGATGGTGACTTGTTCCTTTCTTTTTAGTATGTGATAGTCATCATGTGGTTGTGTTTGTGGCTTCCTGTAGGTTTTTAATCATGCTTTTCTTCTGATTATAGGTGATTGGTATGTCTGGTTGCTCCATTTCAGTACCCTCTTTGCCCAGACGGTCAGCTTTCTCATTGCCTGGTATCCCACAGTGGGAGGGAATCCATTGCAAAGTGACTCCATGTTGTAAGCCAGTTTTTGACAAAGCATCCTTAAGATCTGGTAGTTTGTTGCACTGAAGAGCTTCCAGTACTAATCTTGCATCTGTGAGAATTACTATGGGGCACGTATCAGTTCTGGAGTCTGATAGTTTTTTAACTGCAGCAATAATTGCTCTAACTTCTGCATCAAAGTTGTTGCAGTATTTTCCAGTGGGTATGGAAATCTTGTCAGTGCTGTTGTTTTGATATTCAATATGTGCTCCTGCCCCTCCATTCTTTATGGCATTATGTGCAGATCCATCTGTATACACACGTATCCAGGTGTCACATGGATATTTATCATCTAGAACACTAAGTGTGGCTGTTGATCTTACACGACTGCTCTGCATCTCACCATTCTGCACACCTTTCACTTCAGTTTGAATAGTTACTTGTGTATAATCTGCTTCTTTCCATGGTGTATGCTCTGGTACAGATGATAATGGAGCGACTACAGTTGGTAGGTCAGGTATCAGCTTACGCATACGCTTGGCCTGTTGAATGAAGCTGCTTCTTTTAAGCCGTCTTAGTGCAAAGTTATTGAATCTCTCTTTTAGGGGATGGCTTACAGAGCTAAGGATTTTCTCTCCCAAGGTCATGATCTTTGTGTCTCTGCGTTCCTTTAGTGCTTGAACACCAACTGTTTTCTGCATTTCTACTATTGGTGTGGACCTCATGGCACCTATGATAATCCATAGTGACTGATTTTGTACCTTGTCTAGATTATGCAGTGTAATGTTTGATGCTGTGCGCCAAGATGTTGAGCCATATTCTAAATGTGGTAGAATACTTTGCTGATATACATTCTTGAGGAACGAGTGAGTTTGATATTTTTGATATTTACAAAACGTGAGTTTGATATTTTGGAACACAGCTTAAAAAAAAACGTTGCATGAATCAGTAGTATTATGTTTTTACTTGTAACTCTCATTGCCAGTTTTTTTTTTTTTTGACCAACAGATGCACCACTCTTAAGCTGATGTTTTCTTTTCATTCTGTGACATTTCCAGTTTTTCAGTGCAGCACTGAAGAAAGCCAAGCAGGCAACGGGAAGATTGCTGAAGATTGTGAAACCTGCAAGAGGTGTTATACTACAGTCAAAGACTTTCTCAGTGCTCCCAGCAGAGCTGGCGTGGATGGAAACCTGGCACAGATAGTTCGAAATGAATCTGTTCTGGAGTACATTAAGGTTCATGAGAAGTTAGTTGTTCGCATCAAAGTGAAGGAGGAGTGCGAAGATAGAAAAGTTAAAGATAAAAAAGATAAAAATAAAAGTTATAGTCATACTGGAACTGGTTGTGTCCACATGACGTCTGATGAAGCTCAAGAATATAACACCTGTCCTCTTGAGGGCTGCACTTACAATAATGGCCAGAGCCACAAATGTTATGGAGGAATGATTGTGTACACAAATAAACACGTCATTCAGGATAACTTTGAAGCTAAACATTGTGATGTTGAATTTTTCTATTATGAGGAAAAAGCGAGAGTTGTTAAACATCCAGAAAACAATGGTAGATCAGAAGAGAAGGACAACTCCGGTTTATCACAGAACACTAGTGAAGATGAAACTGTTTCACATAATGTGAAGTGTAACAGTGAAGAAGCTGTTTCACATAATGTGAAGTGTAACAGTGAAGAAACAGAAAACTGTGTCAGTGGTTTACCTGAGCAAGTCATTGCTAAAGGCTTTATACTGCGGGAAATTCAAGAAAATAAGGATCTTGCAGGGCTTAGAATTCTTTCCCATGATCCTGAATTGTATAACATGGTTAAAAAATACTCAGATCTCAGACTGGGTGCTTGGTCTAAAATTCCTGAAGAAATCAAAGCACAAATGAAGAAGCATGTTATCATCATATCACACCCACATGGGAAGTGCAAGAAGATTAGCTTTGGAGTTCTGATTGATTTAGAAAAGGAGGACAAAAAAGTAAAAGGTCGTAAAGTGACTCGATACATCGCAGGAACATGTCGTGGAAGCTCCGGGGCTCCAGTTTTAACAGGACATTATCCTTACAGACCATTTGTTCATAGTAGTAAAGTAAACGACTATAAAGTGTCATATTCATATTGAGATTCTCTTCCTTAATTTTTTTTTTTTCAGTCCAGATGATGTACAGATTTCAGTGTATTGTTTATGGGTTATTTTAATCGCAGTTTACAAATTTTTGTTTAAAATCAGAACATCAATTGCAGAGACTGTCTTATGTAAGTTGATTTATGAAACATGTAAACTCTGCTTGAACAGTCCAGGCTTTGTTAGTTTGACCATGTAGATGAAATGAAGAGGATCTCTCACATCAGGCAGAGCTGGAAGATCACACTCATCTGATGCCAGGTAGAGCTGGAAGATGTTAGCGTCACACTCATCTGATGCCAGGTAGAGCTGGAAGATGTTAGCGTCACACTCATCTGATGCCAGGTAGAGCTGGAAGATGTTAGCGTCACACTCATCTGATGCCAGGTAGAGCTGGAAGATGTTAGCGTCACACTCATCTGATGCCAGGAGGAGCTGGAAGAGTTAGCATCACACTCATCTTATATCAGAAAGAGGAATGAAACTTTAAAAGAAAAGGAAATGGCAAACAGAATTTGACAGGAAAGATTGATCATATTTTAGAGAATACATCATCCCAAAATTGGCAACATTTGGAGGTGACTGTTTTTAAATGTATAAAAATAACTAGCTGAGTACTTGACATTGTCCGAGTGTTTATTTATCCCAATCACGAAAGTTCTATTCATTTCCATAACCTTCTAGACAGTTGTACAAAGTTCTATTCATTTCCACAACCTTCTAGAAGGTTGTAAAGAGTCTAGACTTTTCTACAGAATTCTTTTCGACTAAACTTGGGCTTACTTGTCGTAGGACTATCATCAGTCACCTTAGCTACCCCGAACACTATGGATTCGACATTAATCTCAGTCAATTTGGACATTTTATTTCCCACCCTCACCCCAGGGCCCCCCCCCCCCCACATGCTGATGGGGGCTGAACTTGGATTTAAACAGCATTGGGAGTGTCACTATTCATCTCAGGGACCCTGAAAACTATGGATTTGACACTAATGTCAGTCGTTTTCGATGCTTGGTACATGCCACCCCCTTCCCACCCCTAAGAAAAGGAGCAGCCAGAAAAGGAGGCTAGATATTGTTCAGATGAGTCCCAGTCAACCTTCAGCCAGAAAAGGAGGCTAGATATTGTTCAGATAAGTCCCAGTCAACCTTCAGCCAGAAAAGGAGGCTAGATATTGTTCAGATGAGTCCCAGTCAACCTTCAGCCAGAAAAGGAGGCTAGATATTGTTCAGATGAATCTCAGTCAACCTTCAGCCAGAAAAGGAGGCTAGATATTGTTCAGATAAGTCCCAGTCAACCTTCAGCCAAAAAAAATGAGGTTTACATGTTGTTCAAATGAGGCCCAGTCAACTTTCAGCCAGAAAATGAGCTTTAAATATTCTTTAGATGAGTTGCCATCTACCCTTCAGCCATAAAATAAGACTAGCTCAAATGATCTGGTAGACAGACACCTTAAAGAAGTACAGCATGACAGATGCCATTGTCTGAAATCAATTTTACCTTTATGCGGTCCTATAAAGTGGAAACAGTTGAAGAAATCTTTTTAAAATATAAGAATTTCTACTTATTATTAATGATGTGCCTAGAAGCTTTGGAGGGCATGTCTCTCCATAGTTTCTGATCTTTTATGTTCCGTTTTTTTATCATTTAAAAAATAAGACATGCCAAGAAAAGGCATTTCACCAGACAGTTTTGACATTAACATATACTGTATGGATTTATTACAGAGACTTTAAAGAAAATCTTGCAACTTTTTACCAGTGTTCGTATACAGATAATTGTAAAATAGATATTTGTCACAAGCTAGTTCTGGTATTCTTTTGGTATTCTTATATTTGTGGAAGAAAAATCATATAAAAAAGTATATATATTATTTAACATATTTTTTTTTCACAACGTGATATGTGTAAGATAGCATGAGTGGAATGTGTAATAATGTATGTATCTTATCTTATATCTTATATCCTTCCCGTGCCGTTAAACGTCACATAGGGCTCGCAAAGTAGTTCGCCAATTTTTCCTATCTTCAGCGAGTCTTTCAACCTCATCAAGGGATTTTATGCCTGTTAATTTGGCCTCTCTTAACAATGACCTCTTCAGAGTTTCATGCGGTCTGCCTCTTTTTCTTTGGCCTGTTGTGTTCCACTTGATAGCTTGTTTTGGGATTCTCTGATCATTTCTTCTCATCAAGTGACCAACATATGTCCATCTTCTTTTCCTGATCACCCATGAGACTGGTTGTTGTTCAGTCATCTGTCTTATCTCTGCATTGTTCTTGAATTCATTCCACTTGATGCTGAATATTTTCCTTAGGCATTTGTTTTCAAAAGAGTCTAATTTCTTTTCTATTTCTTTAGTTGTTTTCCAGCTTTCGCATGCGGGTGGATATTACATTTGAATTGAATAGTCTTAACTTAGTTTCTGTGCTTATAACTTTTGAATTCCATATGTTCTCAAGGTTCTTGAATGTATGTATGTATGCATTTAATTAATTAATGATTAAATATTTTGATGTATATAAAGAAGAGACAATAAAATGCAGCAACTACGGTCAGTATTTCAGCAAAATGCCATTTTAAGAGCAGTAAAAGTATGAAAAACTGACATATAAAACAAGAAAAAAAAATCCCAGAGGTTCACCTTTAGTGCAGACTAGACTTTAAGATTAAACTGTTGTGAAGACTAACGTTTTTTTGTGAACATTTGACTTGTGAAGATTAAACTGTTGTGATGATTATGTCTTTGTTTATGTCTGCTATATGTGTTATCTGTTTATGTCATCTGTCTATGTCTCTGCTCATTTGGTTTATATTTGTTTTATCTTCCTGTACACTGTCCTTATGTATTCCTACTCTAAGACTGCACTTTATATTATTATCTGTCTGTACACTGCCCTTAAACAACTAAAGAAATAGAAAACAAGTTTTTATCTCTTTTGAAGACTCTTTTGAAAGCAAATGCATAAGGAAAATACTAGGTACAAAGTGGAACAAATTCAAGAACAACACGGAGATAAGGCAGATGAGCGAACAATAACTTGTCTCATGGGTGATCAAAAAATGGAGATGGGCATATGTCAGTCACGTGATGAGAAGAAACAGAGAATCCTTAAACAAGCTATCAGGTGGAACACCGCAGGGAGAGGAAAAATAAACAAGTATTGGTGTCTCTTTTGTGACTGTTACTGAACTACTATAATCGTGCTGCAACTATTTGCCGTGTTGACTACTCAGCTATACTGTGGGTGTAGATGTTTTACACATTCACTGAACAAGTATTTGACTGAATACTTCACATCACTATTTACAGAACAGTTATTGGCCTATTTCTACAGAAGTGACAACGAGACATTACACTGATATACACCATGTAACAAGACAACCCATATAACAATAACACACAACTACAAATCAGTACACAGTTGGCGTGCACAAACATGAACCCAAAGAGCACAGGATTCAGCAGTCACAAAAGTCAACAAAAGTTTGATGATGAAATCTCCGTTTGTAAATGAGTGTCGCAGGACTGGCTGCCCTTCATCACTCCATCTTTCATTCTTCCCACACACTTGATTTAGTACAAATATACAAATTAAATTAGGAAAAAACGTATCAAAAGAGTGTAAGATTTAAATACTACATTCAAAGTAAAAGAGAAGAAGTACTTAACCTAATAAAATAGCACTCACTCACACATATGCACACAGACATATACATAAAAAAAAATACATTGTAAATACAGATCTTCTAACATATGTTTTTTTTAACAAACATTAAAATAATTTCTAACAAGCCCCCCCCCCCCCAGTCATGACCGCCAACCAAGTTCTCCCCTCCTTGGTATATTAGTATGCCAATTCTGTATTAAAATCTCAAAACATTTATACAAGACATCAATACATTGACAGGTAGTACAAATCACAAAGTCAGAAAATTAATAACGCAGCAATTTTAGTTCTCACACTGAGACCAACAACAAACAACAACTGGCACAGACACTAAACATGGCACTGAAACATGATTCATCAAATGAAGGTCAAAACAACGTAAGGATCAATTAATAAAAAATGCAATTTAAGTCAAACATATATCAATCACTAATGAACTTATCAGATCTGCCATATTTGCACTCATACTCTACATATCGGGGGCCCTCAGCTCACTGGGCCCAACCATGTGGCATCCACTTTGACTATATTATATTTTATATGTGCCGTTGCACTATTCACCTATGCAGCCATTTCTACCAACTTAGCATCTGCACTGATGCCTACATGGGAAGCATTTACATAAAAGCATACATGTTACTATTTTTAATGTGCGAAGCAATCATTATGAAATTAACACGACATATCGTTTACATAGAATAATACTAGCCCTTCATCACATCTCCTACATATTACACCACATGAGGTCAGCTCGGGGAATATATATATATATATATATATATGGATGTTTATATGTGTGTGTTCAAGTATAACTCTGGAACACCTAGAGCAATTTCAACCAAACTTCGTACACATATGACTTACACCCTGGAGAAAAGTATTGTGTGTGTGTGTGGTGGGGGGGCGGTATGATAAATTAGCACCCTTGGGGTAGGGGTGGTAAAGGGGTGACATCTCTCTCTCTCTCTCTCTCTCTCTCTGAAGCTTAAGTGCCCAGGGCACATGGAGCTTCCACAAGGGTTTTCCACAAATGTCTGTCCTTTGCCTTTTTTTCTGCTCTTGCCCAGGTGAGCCCTCTATTGCTCAACATCCTTTCTGTTGTTCTTCTCCATGTCTCTTTTGATCTACCCTTACTTCTGTTCTGCATTTGTTTTTTCCCTTGCTTCTATTTTTGTAGCAGTCTGATAGTTTTTTTTTTACCAGATAGGGTTGCTGGCCCTATGCCGAACTCTCCTTAGTCGCCTTTTATGATCATGCGTGGTGGGGTACAGTGGTCTTATTCTTTGCAGGTTCCAGGTACTATACTATCAATTAAATAAAAGGAGGGGAAGGGAGATAATCGTGAAATAGAGCGGTGCTGGTCTAAAAGCAGCATTTGTCGCCTCCCATGGCAAATCAAAATAATTCTGATGATAACTCTGGAACGCCTGGAGCAATTTCAATCAAACTTGTCACACATATGACTTACAAACTGGAAAAAAATACTGTGGGGGTGGGGGATCACCCCTAGTCGTGGGGGTGGGAAGAAGGTGATATGCAAAAGTAATCGACAACGACCTAGTCCATAGTTTTCGGGGTCGCTGAGATGGGTAGTGGCACTCTCGATGCCGTTTACGTTCACGTTCAGCCTCCATAGGCATGGCAGATGACATGTAAATGTAATCGAAAACGACCGATATTAGTGTCGTTTCCATAGTTTTCGGGGTCGCTTAGATGAGTAGTGACACTCCCGATGCCGTTTACGTCCAAGTTCAGCCACCATCGGCATGGTGGGGGGGGGGGGGGGTTGAAAAAAAAAGGGGGGGGGTGAAAATTAGGGTTGGATCTCCAATTATTTTACTACGGAATCTCGACCTGCCACACCTTTGCAACGGCACAAGGCTGTGTAAAGAGGATGCTGGGCATTATAGTTAAAGCGACTATCTTAACAGGACAGGGAGAGGGTGAAGCAGTTTTTATCCCATGGATACCACTCATTCCGACGGATCTCCCTTTTAACTTTAAGAGATTGTAATTTCCAGTGAGACTTGCGTTCTCTATCATGACAGCAAGTCCCAGAGACAGTCTACACATTATAGAGTCTTTTACAAATTCACTATAATATATACTAATGGACAAAAGTTAAGGGTCGGTCATTAATTTCAAGCATATGTTTATTTTGACTGCCGTACTAAAACTGCAAATAAATTTATTGCAGAATCTTGATTAAATTGCATCCTCAGCCAGTCCTCTATGCAACCGGGGCATAAACAACACCAATTGTTTATCACAATAAGTGTAAAAATCAGGTGCAGTAGCATCATCCTAGACTAAATGTTAGGGCATATTTAAAAGTGTCAGCATGACCCAGTAGGTAATTAATTTGTGCTACACGTGCAAGAGGCATCCTTTGTGAACACTTCTCACCTCCAATCATTTTTATTAAAGCGGTTTATGGGTATTTTTGTCATTTGAAAAAACACCATGCCACCGCGAAGGCATCTTAGCACCTTTGAGCGTCATTGGGTCATAGTCTTGGTTGAAACCGGTTTATCTGACCGTGAAGTTGCACAGCGTTCGGGGATGTCTCATTCTACTATCCAAAGGCATTTGGAGCTATTTCGCACAACCGGAGGAGTAGAAGACAGCCATCGTTCCTGCTGACCTCGTTGTACGAGTAGACAAGATGACAGATACCTGCAGCTGTCAACACTTCGCAACCAGACAGTAACGTTTTCCACTCTCAGAAACCAGCTAATGAATACGGCAAACGTCAATGTTAGCGGCAGAACTGTTCGCAGGCATTTAAGAGAATCTAGGCTGGCTTCACGACAACCAGCAATAAGAATACCTCTTACTTCAGCTCACCGCAGATCTAGAGTTGCCTGGTGCCGGCAGCACATCCGCTGGACAAGGTGCCAGTGGGGTGAAATTATTTTCACGAACGAATCCCGCTTCAGTATGTCCTTCAATGATGGCAGAATCCATGTTTGGAGAAGGCCAGGGGAACGGTTCCATGACGCCACTATCCAAGAGGTGGATCTTTATGGAAGGGGATCAATCATGGTCTGGGGTGGCATCAGCAGGCACGGCAGGACTCCCCTCAATGTCATTCATGGCACCCTAACCGCCTAGCGATACCTGAATGAAATTCAGCAACCCATTGTCCAGCCTACCTTGCAAGCCATGGGTGCAGGGGTAATCCTACAAGACAATAACGCAAGACCACATCGGGGTCGTGTCGTAGAAGATTTTCTTCAACAGCAAAGGATCATTAGAATCGATTGGCCAGCTCGGTCGCCCGATCGGTCGCCCATTGAGCACATTTGGGATGTCCTAGGCAGACGGGTTTCGACAAATCATCCCCACCTGTTGATGTCACCCAGATGACCCTTTTTCTTCAACAAGAGTGGCAGGTCATTTCACAGACTGTCCTAAGAACCCTGGTTAACTCGATGAGGCAGCAGCGTGTCGAATGTCTGGCAGCGAACGGTGGCCACACGCGATACTGACAAGTTTGTTGTTTGAAGACCACTCGCGTGAATTTTTGGACGAAGGGTGAGTGATTTCGCCAGCTTCCTGTATATGTGCTATTCTGATTTGCAAATGAAATGATTGAATTTGTTCAGTTTTAAATACTATTTTCTTTGGTACTAATGGCTTGTTTGTTAGTCAGTTGATTTTGTTTTTGTAAGTATTGAAAAAAACCGGCCCTTAAATTTTGTCCAGTAGTATATTAATTTAACTCAAAATTTGATTATGTACATTTCAATTTCACCTCCAGGAGCAAGAATAAATAATTTCTTGGCTAAACAAGCAACATAAGGTTGTCCGTAGGAGAAGCTTGGCGATCTGAAATTCACTTCTTATCTTATATCTTATATCCTTCCCGTGCCGTTAGACGTCACATAGGGCTCGCAAAGTAGTTCGCCAATTTTTCCTGTCTTCGGCAAGTCTTTCAACCTCATCAAAGGATTTTATGCCTGTTAACTTGGCCTCTCTTAATAATGTTCTCTTCAGAGTTTCACGCGGTCTGCCCCTTTTTCTTCGGCCTGTTGTGTTCCACTTGATAGCTTGTTTTGGGATTCTCTGCTCATTTCTTCTCATCAAGTGGCCAACATATGTCCATCTCCTTTTCCTGATCACCCATGAGACTGGTTGTTGTTCAGTCATCTGTCTTATCTCTGCATTGTTCTTGAATTCATTCCACTTGATGCCGAGTATTTTCCTTAGGCATTTGTTTTCAAAAGAGTCAATAGAAATTCACTACGCAGTATTAATAATTAATAAATTCCAGAGCAACGCCGGGTAATGAGGTTATATATATATATATATATATATATATATATATATATATATATATATATATGGATGTATGTGTGTGTGTGTGTGTGTTCCAGCACAACTCTGGAACGCCTGGAGCAATTTCAAGCAAACTTAGTACACACATGACTCACAATCTTACAGGGGTGGGGGCGGGAAAGGATGACATGTCAACAAAATTGAAAACGACCTATGAAGTAAGGGATGTAACTCCCATGATATTTATATTGTGTGCCGTGCCGTAGATAATACATATATAGTATATCCATTATACAAGAACGTAAAAAGGAAGAAGGCTGGCTAGTAAAGAGGATTAAAGACAGAAAACTTTAATATTGTGGACACATTAAACGTCATGATAATCTAGAGAAGACCGTCTTGGAAGGGTACATAATGAGAAAAGAGAAAGAGAGGAAGACCAAGGCGAAGATGGTCGCAAGACATCGTTGATGATCTGCAAATGGATGCATCAGCAGCAGGCCACCTTGCTCACAACAGAGAGGCCTACAGGAGTGCTGTTAGGGAGGCAAAGTTCTGCAAGGGACATGCAAATGAATGATGATGATGCCGTGCTGAATAGTTTTGAAATGAATAGAACTCTGTAGAACCTTCTAGTAGGTTGTGGTGATGCTTCTGGAGGCACAGGAAAATATTTTTAACTAATTTAATCCTGGTGCAATAAAGTACGTATGTTGCAATAACATTTTATGTGACTACTGCAAATCTATAATTGACAGTATGCCACATTGTATTTTATTTGTAATTAAAAAAAAAACAAAGATGGCCATACCAAGTACTGATACCAGTGGCTTTTAAAAAGGCTTTTGTTTGTTTGTTGAAAAGAGTGTAAATATTAATCTGTTGTGTCATTTTTGTCAAATATCTTCAGAACTGGGTTACTTGTTTCTGTACAGGTGTGGAATTTCAAGAAAGTGACAGGTGGTCTTAAACTTTTGCAAATGACTCTCTCTCTCTCTCTCTCTCTCTCTCTCTATATATATATATATATATATATATATATATATATATATGTATATATGGTCCGTGCCAATCAGACGTTGGTCGTCATTGATTTCCACAACCTTCTAGCCTTTGCTCTTTCGATGTGTCTCTATGCCACTCTTTTAGTCCGCCAGTCAAGTATCTTGCTTCTTTGTCTTTTTCTGTCCCCTTTTCCCTGCAGTTTTCCTGTTGTCATTAGATGTTCCAGTTTGCTTCTTCTTAAAACATGTCCTACAAATCTGAACTGTCGTGTTCTGAATTTTGAAAGAATTTCTCTCTTTTGCCCAGCCTCTGTTAGAACCTCTTCATTTGTTTTCTTGGCTGTCCGTGGTATTCTCATCATTTTTCTTATGAACTCTGGTGCTTCCAGTAGATTCTGAGTGCTCTTTGTTGTCGTCCATGCTTCGCATCCATATAATAATATGAGTTCAATGTAGCACTGAATGTAAGTTTTGTATTAGTACCATAACTGGAAAAATGAGAAACCTTTAAAGCTCGTATAGGGCTGGTTGGTCACGCACGGACTCTCCTTACTTTTACTAAGATGAATCTGTGGTCATCATCGAAAACGATGGATGAACAACAACAACAACATTACTGTTCCTAAATACTTCAGTTTGTCAACTTGCTTTAATTCTATGCCTTTTACTTTGATGCAACATTTTGCTGCTGTTTCTTTCTTGGATATGACCATGACCTCTGTCTTCTTATTATTTAAACCAAGTCCTTTCTCCTCATTTTTTTCTACGATTTTGTCTAACAAACCATGTAGCTCTTCTTCGCGTTGGAGTGTTAGTACCGTGTCGTCTGCACATCTTAGACTGTTTAGGTTGTATCCACCCACTGCTACTATATGCATGTTTTAAATGTGACTCAAAGCTTTTTGCTACAGAAGGAGAAAAGGTGAGGGGACAAGATTCCTCCTTGCCATACTCCTAGTTCTATGTTCTGATACTCTCCTATTTGATTATCAATCCTGAGTGCAGCTATTTGTTTCCAGTATAACTGTTTTATGATTCTCAGGTCTTTTCTATCTATATTTATGTCTTATAACATCTGTATAATTTCTTTGTGTTTTACTTTATCAAATGCTTTGTAATAATCTATACAACATAGATACAGATTTTTTTTTCATTTCTATGGCCCGTTCTGTTAGTGATCTTATTGCAGTACTTGTGGGTTTCCCTCCACTGAATCCACATTTTTCTTCTACAGTTTCTGGTCTTATCTTACTCCTATTCTCATGATTATGCACAGCAAAAGCTGTTATGTGACTCATAAGACTGATGGTTCTGTGATCTTCGCACTCTGTTGCTCCTAGTTTTTTTGGTAAAGCTCTGTTGGTGTTAGAAAATCGTCTGGAATATATCCACTATTGTAAATATCATTGATCAGTTTTGTTATTACTTATATTCCAAACTCTTCTGTTGCCTCTATTTCTTCGTTTGTTATGTTATCTGGTCCTGGTACTTTGTTGTTTTTCATATGGCGTATAGCGTTTTCCACTTCTGCAGATAATGTATATGATCCGTTGTTATTACTCTCTATATTTACCTCTTCATTATAATAAAGTTCTGTTATGTACTCCTCCCATCTCGTATTTCACTGCTATACATAATGATAGTTTCTTCCTATGACTTTTAACATCCTGTCTTATGGTGTTTTCTTCTTCCTTCAATTCTTCGATGTTCTTACACATTTTGCAGTTGTTTTCTTATATATATATATATATATATATATATATATATATATATGTGTGTGTGTGTGTGTGTGTGTGTGTGTATTCTGCAAATGGATGACGAAAAGGCATGACAGTAAGTTGTCAACACTAAAAACAGACAAAAAACATAAGGACTGAGATCGATAGAGTATCATGTACGTCCACCACCATCGCACAATGGTCTTAAATGTGATCACCGGCACACGAACTGGAATACAACCTGCAGATTACGTGCTGTGATGTCTGGCCTGCAGATCTCGTACTGTGATGTCTGGCCTGCAGAACTCGTGCTGTGATATCTGGCATGTAGATATCGTGCTGTGATATCTGGCCTGTAGATATCGTGCTCCGATGTCTGGCCTGCAGATCTCGTGCTGTGATGTCTGGCCTGCATATTTCATGCTGTGATGTCTGGCCTTTTTCTCGAGCTGTGATGTCTGGTCTGTAGATATCGTGCTGTGATGTCTGGCCTGTAGATCTCGTGCTGTGATGTCTGGCCTGTAGATATCCTGCTGTGATGTCTGGCCTGTAGATATCCTGCTGTGATGTATGGCCTGTAGATATCCTGCTGTGATGCCTGGCCTGTAGATATCCTGCTGTGATGTCTGGCCTGTAGATATCGTGCTGTGATGTCTGGCCTGTAGATCTCGTGCTGTGATGTCTGGCCTGTAGATCTCGTGCAGAGATGTCTGGTCTGTAGATCTCGTGCAGAGATGTCTGTCCTGTAGATATCGTGCTGTGATGTCTGGTGTAGCTTTTGCCTCCTGGCATAATACATTGGTTCAGTTTAGACTTAAGCAGTTGCTCGTCCTAGCGGAGCTCATTGTTCAAGCAGGGTTGTCAGTCCTGATATTATTATTATTATTATTATTATTATTATTAGTAGTAGTAGTAGTAGTAGTAGTCAGTCAGTCAGTCAGTCAGCCATTTGCATGTCCCTTGTTGAAGTAACAGCTCTCTAACAGTGTCCCTTGCTGAAGTAACAGCTCTCTAACAGCTCTCTTGTAGGCCTCTTGGTTGTAAGCAAGATGGCCTGCTGCTGATGCGTCCACTCGCAGGTCATCAACGATGTCTTGCAGCCATCTTCGCTTTGGTCTTCCTCTCTTTCTTTTTCCCATTATGTCCCCTTCCAGTAGTAATAGTAGTAGTAATAGTAAATCCATAGCTACTAAAACTAGTAAAACTATAGCTACAAGTGCTACTACTATTACAATTACTACAATGAATTAACACACACATACGCACACAAATACACATCGTGTCAGAAATGTTAGCTGCCCTGAATTATGCCCCTGAGATAAAAAAAATGTGGAAGTTTACTTTCCTCACTCTTTCTATTTGTTGTTGTTGTTGCTGTTGTAAAACTGAACCATGCACCTCGGTCTACCTTTATAACTTAAAAACGTTACAAGCAGGCACGTGTTCTAAGTCAAGTAAATATAAAGTCTTTATTCTGAACAACACGTAGCAGTCTTCAGTAGTTACAACATCGCTATCTTTAATCTTGTAGTTTGTTTTGTTGATCCGTAGTCATCTTCGTCTGCGAGTGTCGATTTTTGGTGATGATCTTTATCTGCGAGTGTCGATTTTTGGTGATGATCTTTATCTGCGAGTGTCGATTTTTGGTGATGATCTTTATCTGCGAGTGTCGATTTTTGGTGATGATCTTTATCTGCGAGTGTCGATTTTTGGTGATGATCTTTATCTGCGAGTGTCGATTTTTGGTGATGATCTTTATCTGCGAGTGTCGATTTTTGGTGATGATCTTTATCTGCGAGTGATGACTTTTGGTAGTGATCTCTATCTGCGAGTGATGACTTTTGGTAGTGATCTCTATCTGCGAGAGATTACTTTTGGTGGTGATCTTTATCTGCGAGTGATAACTTTTGGTAGTGATCTCTATCTGCGAGTCATAACTTTTGGTGGTTATCTTTATCTGCGAGTGATGACTTTTGGTGGTAATCTTTATCTGCGAGTGATGACTTTTGGTGGTTATCTTTATCTGCGAGTGATGACTTTTGGTGGTTATCTTTATCTGCGAGTGATGACTTTTGGTGGTTATCTTTATCTGCGAGTGATGACTTTTGGTGGTTATCTTTATCTGCCAGTGATGACTTTTGGTGGCGTGTGGTGGCTAAATTTACTCTTGTTGTCGTCTTCATTATTTGATTTACAATCAGTCACATCTGCCACATGCTGCTGCTGAAAAGCAAGTTTTTCATTGTCTTTTATCTCAGCGTGTGATAGGGTAAGGGTGTAATTGTCAGTCTCTGTTGGTGGAACACTTATAAGAATGTCTTTCGGCAAAGCATCATCTTTTCCATTGGTAGAAATCTTAATTATTATCATTGCTTCTAAATAAGTAGGCTTATGCTGATTGGCTGATATTTTAATTACTGGTATCGCCGTCGAACTTCCTGCTGCACACTGACCAACGGAGTGAGGATTTGAATGAGAACTAAGAATAGAAAGCTGAATAGGAGTTGCTTCCATGAACCCAGGGGAAAGAATTTCAGCGCTCTGTCGGGCCTCGTGCATGGAACCTTGATCTGGATCTGTTGATGGAATATTTAAAATACCTTTTTTGTCATCGCGTTCACTTGATGGATTATAAGCTCGTGTATCAGCGGAAGTTCTGTCTTGACTATTTTCCATTCTTCTGTCCACGACCTTCTTTTCTTCATGATCGTAGTTCTTGTCTTCGTTGTCTTGACTTTGACTCTTGGCACCGGCTTCAGTCAACTCAAATTCACATGCAGCTTCTGAACTGGCTGGAACAGACTTTGATAACTTTGCCCAGCGTCTGTTGTCTCGAATTTTCCACACTGTGTACACGATGACAATGCCGATAGCAAGAACAGCTCCAAGAACTATGAAAGAGATACTATATTCAGAAAGATCGACCATGTCTCCGACGATGTTCAACTTTCACATAAAACACTTCTGTCTTGTATTCGAGGCTGGTACTGAAGACCTAGTTTCAGGAATATCAACAGATGAAAAAAAAATGTGAGAAAGTTAGATTTAAAAAGTGACAATTCAATAATAATAATAATAATAATAATAATATAACCGAAAGATTGTTTGATGTTAATTGATTCCCTTATATATAAATATTCTAAATAACGGAACTGCAGAATATATATTCATTCATACTTTAGCATATCTTAAATTTGCCACCCTAGCAGCTCTCTTGGAGGCCTCTCCATCTTGCTCTGCTGCTGATGCTGTCTAAGCCACGTTGCATGAGGTAGGGAGAGAGGGGAGAGAGGGGGAGGGGACTGAAACGTTTGTGCCTTTCATATTTCTAGGCCACTACAGGATTTGAGGTAGGGATGCCAGCAACATGTCTCGCTGCCTTTGTTTTCCTTGTCTCACTCCCAATTTTACATCTTGGAATGCTCCTATTTGGTTCTCAACCCTCATTGGTGCTTATTGGTGACAATATATGTTTTTGATAAGTTTCAGATCTTTCCCATCTATGTTGATGTCTTCCAACATTCATATAATTTCTGTGTGTCTCACTTCATCAAATGCTTTACAGTAGTCTGTGAAGCATAAGTATAGTTCCATCTTTACTTCTGGATCTCTCCATCAAAGTTCTCAAAACTCTCTACCGTAGAGAGCGGAACAACAACACAACTCCTTCAGATCATCAGAGGAAGTACCCCCCCCCCTTCAGACAAGTGTTTCGGCCCTTTAAACTCCTGACACTCTAAGGGGGGGGGGGGGTGGGGTAGAGGTCTTGTGAGCCGTTGCTTTTTGTTTTCGGTCCCGGGATTGAACCCATGATCTTCCAGTTGCCACTGCACTTTTTTCTGAAGTGCGTCTTTAGCGATTTAGCTACGGAGGACTGGTATTGGTTGTGGCAAATGAAATTACTTATGTTTCCAATGCTTGTTTCGCATACTCCACAGCCAGTATGAGGCCTTTTCTGTTGTTCCTGAAAGGCTTCTCAATGCCCTTGCTCTTGCATATATATATGTACCTTTTCCTTCGACGAAGCCGTGCTGTTCTTCAGCGATTTCTGGCGTTATTTTGCCCCCGACTCTTCTCACGACAATACAGAGCAGGATTTTGGTAACATGGCTCATAAGACTAATGGTTCGATGGTCTTCACATTCAACTGCACCTTGTTTCTTTGACATGACAATGAAAATTGATTGCAAAAGGTCCGATGCCATAGTTACTGTTATAGATGTCATTCAGCACTCTGGTATATATATATATATATATATATATATATATATATATATATATATATAATATATATATATATATATATATATATATATAATCAGGTGCCATGCCGACTGGCGTTGGCTATTATGCTTCTCCAGAGTACACGATCCTTCATGCAGGCCATCAGCTCAGTTGGTGATCTCTCTCACACCATCCTGTCAGACTGTCCAGTATCATTTCTCTTGGTCTTCCTCTTGATCTTCTTCCTTCTATTTTTCCTTTTGTTATAATATTTTCAATTCCCCCTCTTCTCATTGCATATCCTATGAAAGTACATTGTCTCTCTCTTATTTTTTTACAAGATTTTTTTTGTCTAAATAAAGATTATTCATTCATTCATTCATTCATTCATTCATTCTCATACATTCTTCATTAGTTATTTTTGCTGTCCAGGGGATTCGCAACATTCTTCTAATAAACCACATTTCTGCTGCTTCCAATGATTTTTGTGCAGACTTGCCTATTGTCCATGATTCACTTCCATATAACAAGATAGGTTCAATATAGCATTTTAGGACTCGTTTTCTAACATTCATTGATAAGGATTTGTTGCATAATATGTTTCTCATTCTCTGAAATGCAATTTTTGCTTGGTCTATTCTGTTCCTAATTTCTGTTCTGCATTTCCCATCTGAAGTTAGTACTGCTTCAAGGTATTTAAATTTCTGCACCGGCTTTAGAATAGTTCCGTTTAATTTTATACTGCATTTTTAGTGGATTCTGTTTCTTAGGTATAATCATATTCTCTGTCTTTTTGTTGTTTAAAGTAAGGCCTTTCTGTTCACTTCATTTAGCGACTTTATCCAAGAGATTTTGCAGGTCTTGTTGGTTCTCAGCTATCAGTACTGTGTCGTCAGCATACCAAAGGTTGTTAATATTGTATCCTCCAATTTTTACACCTGGTTCTGTGATGATCGTTCTTAGATTCTCATTGTACAGAGACAAAATGTCTGGAAATAGTACACATCCTTGTCGCACCTTTTGTTTTATAGGTTGATATTTTCTAGTTCTATTTTCAACTCGAACTGCTGCTTCTTGCTGCCAGTATAGATGTTTTACAATCCTCAGGTCTTTGCCGTCTATAGTGATGTCTTCAAGCATTTAAATAATTTAATTGTTTCACCTTGTCGAATGCCTTGGTGTAATCAATGAAGCATAAGCAGAGATATTTCTGTACCTCTAAAGCTCTTTCTGTTAGTGTTCGTAAAGCATAAATGGCATTGTGTGTTCCCTTTCCTTCAACAAATCCAAACTGTCCATCTCCTATTTCCATTTTTATATTTTCCCTTGTTCTTCTCATAATAATTCTCATAAGTAACTTCGTTACGTGACATGAGAGGCTGATAGTTCTGTGATCATCACATTCCTTTGCACCTGGTTTCCTTGGTAGTGCTATAAATGTGGATTTAAGCAGGTCACTGGGTTATAACCACAGTTGTAAATGTCATTCAGTAACTTGGTTATTATTTTTATTCATATCTTCTCTAGGAACTCTATTTCTTCTATTGTTATATTATCAGGCCCAGTCGCTTTTCCCTTTTTCATGTGTTTGATGGCATCTATGATTTCATCTTCAAGTATTGGTGGTCCATCACAGTTTCCAGTATCTGGTGTTAATTCTGGTCTTTCTCCTCCATATAGCTCACCTATGTACTCTGTCCACCTGTCCACAATGTCTTATTTTCCCATTAACATTTTACCTTCTTTTGATTTCAGGCATCTTGTGGTATATTTTATCTTTCTGCCTGTGAGTTCATTAATTCGTTTGTGCATGTTTTTGCTGTCTTCATTATGGGAGTCCTCTATTTTTCTGCACTGTTCATTTAACCATACTTCCTTTGCTTCTCTGCATTTGCGTCTTATTTCTTTATTTATCTTGCAATATTTTTCTTCGTTATTTTTACTCCTCTTCCTCTTGTCCTTCTAAGATGTCGTCCGTCATCCATTTATTTTTAGGGGTTTCTTTTTTTCGGTGGTATTATCTCCTTAACAATTTGGTGGATAGAATCTCTTTAGATTGCCCAGTGTTTATCTATAATATTTATCTTTGCTATTGCATTGTATCTATTTGTTATAATAACTGTGTATTGTTCTCGCAGTTCTTGGTCATTTTTAATGAGTTCTGTATTCAGTTTGATTTTTCTCACTTTTTCTGTATGCTTTCCTTAGCTTTATTCTAATTTTTCCACAGAGTGGGTCATGGTCACTATTGCAGTTAGCTCCTGGCATGTTTTTTGTTGCCAGTAATGCATTCCAGAATATTTATTGATTAATACTTAGTCTATCTGGATAAAGACTCTTTTTGTCTGACTGTACCACGTTGCCAGTCTTCGGGGATGTTGTTTAAACCAGGTGTTTCCTACAACCATGCTAATTATTCTTTCCCATTCAGTTAATTTACTACTTCTGTCGTTCCTCTCCCCCAGTCCATAGTCACCAACGATGTCTGAAGTTCTTCCTTTACCAATTGTGGCATTAAAATCTACCATAACTATAGTAACTTCATGTGACTTTGTGTGTTTTAGGGCTGTCTTTATGTCATCATAAAATAGCTGCACATCTTCTTCAGAACTTTCAGATGTTGGAGCGTACACTTGTATAATATTTATGTTTATTGGTCGTCCTTTCAGTTGGGCTAGCAGGCTCGGTCCGAGATGTTCAAATATCCTTCATTTGTCCTTGCTGTTTGTTCGTCAAATATTATTCCTACTCCTCAGTACATGTTTCTCATTTCCTGAATATATTATTGTATATTTATCAGAGTTTATCTTCCATGCACCTTGTCCATCTAACTTCACTCATTCCTAATATGTTGATCTTCATCCTTTCCATTTCCCTCTTTACATTTTCTAATTTTCCAGCCTGGAATAAAGTTCTAACATTCCATGTTGCTATTTTGAACTTGTTAGTTTTGCCACCAGTAGCTTGATGACGATCTGGCCTCACCTGTGGCTTGTGAGCTGCCCTACCAGACGAGGCTGTTCCAGAGAAACATCCATTAACGTCGTTCATGACAAATCTATTACTCTGAATAAGCATAATTGTTCTTGGGAACTACAACAGTGGTTTCCCGTTGCCTTCTGTCGGTTTGTGTACAGACTCTCCGCTAGCCTTTAGACTCCCTGTCCTACCCGCAAGGCAGCGGGTGCAAGAGGTTTTAAGGGGCCTCTTACCCGCCTGGTATTTCCTTCACGGAGCACATGAGGCACTTTATAGGAGTAGTAGAGCCACCTACTACCCTACCTTATTCTCTGAGACTACCGTCAAGTTGGTCCGCGCCCCCTTATTTGAATAAATCCTTATTCACAGGGATATGTATATATATTTCATGTAGGTTAAAGTAATACATTTATATTTTCTCAATCTATAAATTTTGTTAAAATATTTTGCTCACGACTTTCGGTACAACCCTCTCATATATATCTGGGCATGAAGACGCTGCCCGATTTGTCAGTCAAACATAGCTGACGTGCCGGCGTCAGGGTTGGTAAACCATAGCTGACTACGACTCTTGTCCCACCTCTCTATTATTGTTCCCAGTAACAAGCGTAGCCTTATTAACGGGCCATGGGTCGCCACATTCCCTATAGTTGTTAAGTCTGTTAAAGAGAAGTATTCCACCCCCTCCCTCCCTCCCCCACCCCCGCCTTTTAGTTGCACTCAGGACTGAAAGAAAAACCCAGCTGTCATGACCTGCTTCCAGGTCGACACGATGCTGCGCCTCAACAACTTCACTGCATCGGCTGCAAAGAGCATCAGTTCCAGACAGAAGCTTTTTTAATTACTGTTTTCTCGCCACCCAGACCTATTTCTCTCCCTCTCTCTCTCTCTCTCCCCCCCTCCCCCTAACCTCAACTTTCAAAATGTCTTCTAATTTATTTTTGTTCAATTTGTTATGTGGTTCTCATGTTGCCTGCCGCTTCCTTTTCCCTCACCTTCGCTTGATCCTCCCACATCACACTGGAGGGCAGTACCGTCCCATACCCCCATTCGTCCAGTTTTGAAACCACTGATGTACAAGATAGGTGCAAGGAAATGTAGGAACAGAAATTCGGTCACAGGACTAGATGTATAAATAATGTAATTAAGTAGAGATGTGTACGCAGATACGTCAATATTCTGGTTTTATGTAAGAAAGTGAGAATGGTAGAGAAGAATATGATGAAGAAGAAGATGATGATGATTATGATGATGAAGAAGAAGAAGAAGATGATGATGATGATGATGATGATGATGATGAACAGACTGACAAACACTGAAGCAAAAAAAAAAAAAAACAACAGACAGACAGACAGACGGACGGACAGACATACAGATAGACAGACAGCAAGGTAAGTAGTTAGGTAGACAAAACAAATCCTTCTTGCCTACCTTAAAATGAAATGAACTATCTTAAAATTTATAAAACAGTTCCACGGTTTATAAATAATACATCTAAATGATATCTTTAACACAGCATACGAAGGCACGCTTTATACTGAACAGCAATGAAGTTACATTAAATTTTTTAAACGCAAAAATACAAGTGAAAATAATTATGGTAGTGCTCTCAAATGCTATTCCGAATAAAGTTGCTTTTCGTGTAAAACTAGCACACGCTGTTATACAAGTGTGTTGTACACGCTTAAATTAACGGCTGTTTAGTCTTGTATGAAGTGGGGCGTCTAATATTTTAAGGCCTTTATTGAGAATAACTGAAGTCTTTTCACTCAGACCGTCTATTCAATTCACTCTGTGGAGCGGTGGCTCGGTCTCATGTAAAGTGTATAAAGAGATATATAAAATGAATGAGTGAAGTCAGTTTTACTGTATTACTGGAGTGACAGGAGACACGATGATGTAAACGGAATGCTTTCATTTTCAATGGAAAAACATGTCTAAGCGTGGCTGGTACGGCACGATACCCGTGGTCCACCTTTGTAGATGTTATCTAATAATATTCACATGTACCCATAACATGTAGCTTGCACATTATAAACTAAATGTTGGTGTATTATCTGTGGACTCAGTGGGATGATCTTCTTCTTCTTCTTCTTCTGCTTCTTCTTCTGCTTCTTCTTCTTCTTCTTCTGCTTCTTCTTCTGCTTCTTCTTCTTCTTCTTCGCATGCTCAGCTTTCTAAACAAGAAGTCGGGTTGCCTCTATGAATCCTACTGCCAGTAAGAGGTCTTTGTAGGAACCCGAGAGTTTTTTCTCTTCCATGTTTCTCTCTCTCTCTCTCTCTCTCTCTCTCTCTCAGGGCCATACCTGTGATCTCTGTATAGGCAGCTCAGAGGTGTGTGTGTGTGTGTGTGTGTGTGTGTAAGTTTGTGTGTGGTTTGGGTTGGGGGGAGGGGAGGGGGGAATCCAGCCGGTACATAGTTCTAGGGCCCAGAGGGTTTCCCTTGTACAGTGGTGGCCGGTAGTGGATGAAAACAAAATGTCTAATCGATAGGGTAAGTCAAGGAAATAGTTTTGCACCTCATTACAAAGTTCCTCTCCAAGGTCCTGAATCTCTGTATTGTCTTTTTCTTGCACGCAGACACAGTCGTCTATGGCGGATCCCTGGTACACGAGCGAGATAAAACTTGTAGACCACGTGCTGTGATGACTGGTGCAGGTTCTATACCCTGACACATTAGTTCCCCTGCTCGTCCTAGCGGAGCCCATTGATCGAGTCAGTCCTCAGAGTTGCCAATCTAGATATAAATTTTAAAAAAATCTAAATCTAGATACGTTTTATCTGATCTAGATAATAAAAATAGTCATCTAGATGTCAGCTATAAATGTAGATAATTTTTGTTTCATCTAGATAATGAAAACAGTCATCTAGATGTCAGCTATAAATGTAGATAATTTTTGTCTCATCTAGATAATGAAATGAGTCATTTAGATGTTAGCTATAAGTCTAGATAATTCTTAATCGAATGCAGATAATTCTGGATTACTTTTAATTAAAATCACCCATTAATTTTTACTTATAAATCAGTTTTAAACAATAAAATTCTTACTAGATAGTTTTTAGGTGAATGTTTTAAAATTCTAGATTAGTGTCTCCCTATTAACAACTGGGAAAAATTAAATCCGCGGACCCCCTGCTGTTTCAAATCCTGGCCACGGACCCCCCAACCTTTAGAAAAGCTTCATATGTGTATGGTAAATATGAGCTTTAAATGCAAAAAAAAAATTGTCAGCGTATGTGAGTAATCTTTAACGTCTAAACGCTACACTACACTAAAAACACGCACACATAGAGTACAAACTTGGCGAATTTTCAAAATGACAATAGTGTTATTATTAAGAAAAAATAGCGATTAACATTCCTACCTGTTCTACAAAAAAAAAAAAAACGTTATGAATCACAAGGCAGATTTGGCAGACCTCTAGGTGTCCGCGGACCACTAAAGGAGGACAACTAATCTAGATAATTCTAGATATATTTTGGTGCAGTTCTAGATTTTTGTTGTTGTTGTTGTTGTTGTTGTTGGCAACAATGGTCCTTTTCTTACTATTGTAAAGGACAAAGCCATCGGAAATCCAAAAATAAAACGGTGACATCATAGAAGATATCACATGAGCGCGAAAAAAAAAAGATTGGGGGGGGGGGGGGGAATCCTGAAAGTGGAAGGGGTCTTACATTCAGAGAGCGAGCGCATTGAATTTCAAATGGACGTAAGCTAGATTGTGTCGTCCGCCGCCTCGTGTGAAACCTGCGTTTTCTTAGCACGTTTCGGCATAAATTATTAGTAAATCAAGGCCCAAAAATGAGTGAAACCAAGCCTGGTCTTGCTCGCGATGGGACTATGCAAGTCACTGCCAAGGAAGGTATTGACTACTTGAAAACACAAGGCAAAGATACATTACTGAAAGCACAAGGACTTCTTGAGGATAAGCCATTATCCCAGTCAGAGGAAAGCAATGCTTCTTCAGACAAAGATGGGGAGCGAGTTCAGGATGGTAAAAAGACAGATGATGGTCAGCAGAAAGATGAGAACAAGAAAGAAAAATCGCCCGAGCCACCAGCCAAGAAAGTAAAACTGGCCAAGGATAGTACAATGGCAGCCACTGCTAAGGAAGGGAAAGTGCTCCTATCAGGAGAGAAGCTTGGTGACACCAGACAAGAAACTGCTATACAGAAGAGTAAAAAGACACCATTGAAGAAAAACTCAACAATTGCTAAAACAATGGAAGAAGCAAAGTTTGTTCTTGACGGAGATGTTGATGTGAACTCTGGTCGTAAGACACGCTCTCAGAGTCGTGGAGAGACGGCCAAGCCTCCGATAAAAAAGGCTGGAACCATGCAGAAGACAGCCAAAGAAGGAAAAGAGTTTCTGAATCGGGGTAAAGGGAAAAAGGGCAAAGCAACATCTGCTGAAGCACCAGCAGAACCGGCAGCAGCATCAGCAGACGGCGACTCAGAAAAGAAAAGTGATAGCTAGTCAGTTGGTTGTAATAGTCACATGACCAATATGTCTGCTGTAAAGGTTGGCCATTTATTTATATTTTTTTTAATAAGCATTCTTCACAGAAATTCTTTTTTTTTTTTTATGAATGAAATGATTTTCAAGTTAAAGCTTCCTGTAGGGTGATTCTGTTTAATGCAAGAAAAGAGTTTTCTTGGGCCAGAGCATTCTCTCCTGGGCAGCTCTTGACAGGAAAAAAAAAATGAATTTGTGGCTGACTTTTCACCCAGACATTTTGGCGTGTGATGAAAGGAGAGAAAAAAAAGTACAAATGAGAAATGCCATATTTGTTTTCTTGAGTGTTGGAGTTTTCTTCAAATTGCACCAAGTAATTTTAACATCTTAACTAGCAGGATGTTGTTAAATGAGCCAATGGTGATGCTAGTTTTTGGGTTTTTTTTAAAAGGCACTGTTACTCTTATGAATTATACAAATCTCTGCCAGAATGTAGATCAAAAGTTAAAGTAGAATGGCTTTAATAAATTGGGGATGAAAAATGTCTAATTGCGACTGCTGCAGAACTTTGCAAGCACCGATTATTGTTGGGTTGTTGAATACCATCCTGTTGATGGGGGGTCATGGCATTAGAGCATTGGCTCCGGCAGCATCCAGACACGCAGATCTACATGGCTGGACCCTGTCAGGATGACAAGTTAGTGCTCAAGATGGCACTGGCAAATAGAAACATCCTGAAAGTGAGTAATTTGCTTGTAATGACGATTTACATTGTGGAAAAAAAACATGATGTAGTAGAGTTCTTTAACTTTTTTTTTTCTTTTGAGCATGGAAAGTGAAGAAGATAGTGAAAGTGGTGCTGATTACGGCATCAGCAGCATTAGTGGATAAGCTGATCAGCATGTAGCCGGAGCTCTGCGGTTTGTAGATGTAGTGGACAAGTTGTCTAGAGAAAGGCGCCGAGCATGTAGTCAAAGATTTACCTGGAGTTAGTTTGTAGATGTAGTAGACAAGTTATTTAGAAAAAAAGCTCTGAGCATGTAGTAAAAAAAAAAATTGAGCCATTTCCAGAATGTGCGTCGTAAGAGAGTTCGTAAAAATTATGTGCAATATGAGGAACATTCCCATTTAAGAAGATTTTTGAAGAAATGTTTAGTTTATTGTTTATTGCATACTTTGGGGCTCACATTTTGATTAGAGTCTGCTTCTGTTTAGGTAGGTTAATATTTCATGAAATTTATGAGCTCACGTCAAAAGTATTTTAAAGTGGGAAAAGTTGTGTGTTTTTTTTTAAAACCACGGCAGGTTTTGAGACTCATAATTGCTTGGAAAAGTTGATTCATGCCGAAGTATTGCTGTTTTATTTTGTGATTAGATTGTACGTGAAAATTTTGCATTCATCCGGATGAAATAGAACATGTGAGTCCCGTTATGACTTTGTTGTAGTTTGTAATTTTGGTTCATTGTGAATATCATTGTTTTTGATTGGATGTAATTTTTACATTTATCTGTAAGGAATTTTAATTAAAATCTAAAGAACTGTTACAGAAAGTTTTAGTCATCATCTTCATCATCATCATCATCATCTTGCTGAAGTCCTTAATTTCATCACCATATACTTACTTATCTTTTAAATTTTTAATATTCAATAAATAAAACTAGTATATATCAATACGTTTTTTTTCACATTATGTCTTACATTTTTCACAGGGCATCTGCCTGAGAACTTGATGAAAGAGAGGCTTTATGTTCTTGTTGTTCATGTTGAATGCATTATATTTACCATTACATTGTATATTGTTTTAACATTTAAGGGAAATCATTTCTTTTTTTTGTCTCAAGTAGTTTTAGTCATTTGTTTCTTCTAAAGTTTTGAAATGTTTTCTTTTATTTTTATCATAAGCAGATACCCGACAGGTGTGTTGAATGTGCTGTATCATTTCACCGTTACGTTGTTGTCAAAGGACGAGCTAGAAATACAGCAGAATCTTGTGAAGAGTGTGTAGCGATGTGAAGCTGCGTACTAAATCTGTGACGTTGCAGCAGTTTGAATGACCGCAAACATCTGTTGATATCTCATTTTGTGAAATCAGTTTCAGAAACAAACACTGAGCGTACTTTTTTTTTTTTGTGTGTGAGAAAGGCAGCATTTTATCCCCTCATCCTTCTTCCCCCAAGTTATACTTGTCTGTTGATCTTCGGTCGCACATTTACTTTCTGCACCAAGTCTTGTCTACAGTTGGCAGTGCTGGGGGTTTGTTTCCTGGAGTGTGTATGTGGGGGGGGGGGGGGTCGGTTTCATACAGCTAGTGAGTTTTGTTGAATTTAGGTGGGGGGGGGGGGTGTGGATGAAGAGAACCCCACAGCACTAGTGAGCTTTGTCAGGTTCAGAAAGTGGAGATTCCCACAAAACCAGCCTAGCTAGATTTATATTTAACTTTTTTGTTTTTTAGGTAATATGAAGAGAAAAGCTGAATGAACAAGTTAGAACAACATGAACTAGGTTTTATTCTGTGAACACTACCAGATTATCAATGAATGAAAGCAAATGATTTTTATGTTGAAAAAAGTACTTTCATGACCTGAAAGGTGAATCAGTTTACAGGTAGACGAAACTTTTTAATCAATATATGTATCAAATACAAAGCAGATTTTTAGCCAGACTATTCAGCTTTGTCTTTATCATTTTTGTTACATGCTGAATTCATAAAATAGGTATAGATACGTGTTGTGGTTAGGCATGTGTAGTTTTGATAAATGTGTGCAAGGAATAGCCTGGATTTGATTTCAGTTCACTTGTACTAATCCATGTCTTCAGGTACTGCTGTGTCTTGCTAAACTTATCCTTTGTTTATGGAGGCTAATCCAGCGTACCTTACCCGTAGGCAGATATTCTCTAGTTTCCCAGAACACTGGTGGCTAAGTGTTGCAGCAGGGAATTAGTAGCGAGTCCTGGAACTTGATGGCTAGACATGTCATGCCACCTCCGCTCTAGAGATCGGCAACGCCTGATATACACCCATACTGGTGAATTTTGCCTAAACCGGCTCATACCAGAGGTGAATCTTGAAGGCTATGCATGTCACAGTACCTCTGCTCTAGAGGTCAGTCTTGTCCCAAACACGCCCATACTGGGATAATGCCTAAACCGGCTCAACCCAGGGGTAGAAGTCACTAGTGGCGAGGATTCGTCCTCCTGGACAAAAGCTCCATCCTGGTCACAACTAGGAAGGGTAGCGGCCACGACTGCAAAATGCTGAAGTCGGAGACACTGGACCAGGGAAGTCTAGATAGGCAACCACCTCTCACCCGGCGGGGATGTTTGCGTATCCTAATCACACTGAGGTTTTCCGGTGAGAAAGTCCAACTCTGGACTGGATGGGCAACCACCTCTCACCCGGCGGTGATACACGGGTATCTCAAAACACGTCGAGGTTTTCCGGTGAGAAGGTCCAACTCTGGCCTGGGTGGGCTACCGCCTCTCACCCAGCGGGGATGCACTGATATCCTAAACACGCCGAGGTCTTCCTGTGAGAAAGTCCAACCCTAGACTAAACTGGTGCAATGAAAACCACGGTGTCACGCAATCCCGCTTCAAAGACCCATCAAGAATATAGGCTAAAGCCCTGTGATACTCTGAACCCCTTGTGGTCCTCTCGTGGATCTCGTGTGGTCTTTTCGGAGACCACACAGGGGACCACAAGCGTAAATTCAGTAGGATCACAGTGCGGTTTTGGTGGTAGAAGCGAACGAAGAAGAAGAAGAAATGGACGTAAGAAGTAATAGCAAATAGAATAGGTTTGAATCTAGTTACGAGGAAAAGGAATAAGATGTACGATGATTGTAAAACATCTATAATTGCAGCAAGAAGCAGTAATTCGAAGTGAAAATAGAACTGGAAAATATCAGCCTATAAAACAAGGGGTGCGACAAGGATGTATACCATCTCCAGACCTTTTTTCTCTGTACAGCGAGAATATTCTAAGAACGATCATCACAGAACCAGGCATAAAAATTGAAGGATACAAATTAACACCCTTCGGTATGCTGACACAGTACTGATAGCTGAGAACGAATAAGACCTGCAAAATCTCTTGGATAAAGTCGCCAAAGAAAATGAATAGAAAGGCCTTACTTTGAACATAAAAAAGAGACTATGTTTATATCTAAGAAACAGAATCCACCAACATGCAGTATAAAATTAAATGGAACTATTCTAAAGCAGCCCCCGTGTTGTACCCGGGATCTGCAAAGAATAGGACCACTGTACCCTACCACGCATGATCGTAAAAGGCGACTAAGGAGGGTTCAGCATAGGGCCAGCAACCCTATCTGGTAAAAAAAACTATCAGACTGCTACAGAAACGGAAGCAAGGGAAAAAGCAAATGCAGGTGGAAGGAGAAATGCTTATCAGGAAACTGAGCCCATGAAGGTTTTGGATGAAAGCCAGCCACTGGAAGTCCCCAGCCCGACTGCAGACCTCCTGGAACCTAAACACAAGATGCAAATAGGCAGCTGGAATGTAAGAACACTAAACCAGACTGGAAAACTAGCACAAACCATCAAGAAAATGCACAGATACAAACTAGACATACTAGGAATACAAGAAGCAAGATGGACAGGACAAGGCAGAAGGAAATTAACAACACAGCACACAGAAGATACAATAATATGGTCAGGTAAAGAAGATCCTCATGAAGGAGGAGTAGCATTAATTATAACAAAAGAAGCACAAGAGCATTGCTGAAATGGACCCCAATAAATGGGAGATTATTATATGCACGGTTCAACTCAAGATTCACGAAGCTGTCTATTATAGTTTGTTATGCACCAACAGAAGCAGCTGAAGAGGAGTTAAACGAAGATTTTTACAACAGCCTCCAAGCCACAGTAGAAACAATACCCAAGCATGATATGCTACTCATCTTGGGCGACTTCAATGCAAAAGTAGGTGAAGGAAATGAAGATAGAAGAATATCATGGGAAGAGAAGGAATTGGAGAAATAAATGAAAATGGAGAAAGACTATGCAGTTTCTGTGAAGAAAACATGATGACCATCGGAGGGACAATTTTCCAACACAAAAACATCCATAATGTGACTTGGAGGTCACCAGATAAAATCACAGAAAACCAAATCGATCACATACTGATAAACAACAAGTGGAAACGGTCACTACAAGATGTGCGAGAAAGGAAAGGAGCAGATGTAGGAAGTGATCACAACCTTCTGGTAGCAAAAATAAAACTAAAATTAAGGAAAGCAAAATCGGAGAACACAGAAAGATACATTTTGATACAAGAAAACTGAAAGACCAGCAAACAAGAAATGAATTCTCAATAGTACTTAAGAACCGCTTCAGTGTCCTACAAGACGAAGCAGAAATGTCCATACTAGAGTTCAATAAAACACTACAGGAAACAGCAAAAGAGGTGCTGGGATATCGGAAACGGAGAAAAGAGGAATGGATAAGCAAGAGCACATGGGAAAAGATAGAGCAAAGAAAAGAAATCAAGAAAAAATTACTGAACACCAAATCACAACGGCTTAAAGAACAAGTTCTAAGTAATTATGCGCAAAAAGACAAAGAAGTGAAGGAATCATGCCGTCAAGATAAACGTCAATACTATGACAACTTAGCAGAAACAGCAGAGAAAGCAGCATATACAAATGACATGAAAACCATATATAAAATCACAAAGCAGATGACAGGTAACTTCAACACAAGATGTGAAAGTGCAGTAAGGACACAAAATGGACAGCTGGTCAGTGGAGAAAGAGAAAAAATTGAAAGATGGAGGGAACACTTTAACACCCTACTAAACAGAATACAAGCAGCACAAACAATAGACATACCTGAAGCAAAAACGGAACTAATCATCAATACAGGACCAATAACAATAAGTGAAGTAAAGGAGGCAATAAAGAAGCTAAAATCAGACAGGGCACCAGGTGAAGATGAAGTGACTGCTGAGATGTTGAAAGCAGAAGAAACAGAAACACCAAAACAACTTTGCCGGATATTACAACAAATTTGGGATCTAGAAAAAGCCCCAGATGAGTGGAAAACTGGTCTTATAGTAAAACTACCAAAGAAGGGTGACCTCAGAGATTGCGGGAACTGGAGAGGCATTACCCTACTGCCACTCACCAGTAAAGTATTTTGCAGAATAATCATCAACAGAATTGTACCAACACTTGAGGAAAAACTTCGGAAAGAGCAGGCAGGATTTAGGAAAGGAAGATCATGCATAGACCACATATTTGTACTTAGACAAATATTAGAACAGGCAAATGAGTGGCATAGCACAACATATGCATTATTCATAGATTTTGAGAAAGCCTTTGACAGTGTCAACAGAGATGCACTGTGGAAAATCCTAAGATGGCATGGCCTCCCCCATAAGATAGTTAATGTAATCAAAGCCCTATACGAGGGTTTTCAGTGCAAAGTTATCTGTGGAGAACATACCTCCAGCAGCTTTAGGGTACAAACAGGAGTGAAGCAGGGATGTGTACTATCACCAGCATTATTTATCTTGGCAGTAGACTGGTTAATGAAGGAGGCAACATCAGACAAACGCAGAGGATTACAATGGACCCTTGACACAGTGCTGGAGGACCTTGATTTTGCGGACGACATTTGTCTATTATCAAGCAGTCACAAAGATATGCAAGATAAAATAAACAAGCTAACTCAGAATGCAAACAACATAGGACTAAAGATCAACGTAGGAAAGACAAAGTTAATGAAGCAAAATGTGAACACAGAAATGTACTCAGAGTAGATAGCAAGTTAGTGGAGGAGGTCAACGAATTTGTATACCTTGGCAGTAGAGTAGTAGAAAATGGAGACAGCACAAAGGACATCAACAGCAGACTTACTAGAGCAAACCAGGCTTTTGCAATGCTGCAGAATATATGGAAATTAAAAAAAACTAAGCATAAATATGAAAATCAGGATATTTAAGAGTAATGTTCTAAGTGTACTATTCTATGGAAGTGAATGCTGGAAAATCACCAAAACCATAGAAAACAAGTTGAATTCTTTCCAGACTAAATGTTTACGAAGAATTAGAAAAATAGTTTGGCAAAACACTATAAGAAATAACATCTTATTGGCAGAAATGCAGATGAAGCCACTGACAACAATTGTTGAGGAAAGACGCTGGCGATGGTTGGGACATGTGTTCCGAATGACTGATAACTCACTACCAAAAATAGCACTAAGATGAACACCACAGGGGAACAGAAGTAAGGGTAGACCAAAAGAGACAAGAACAACAGAAAGGATGTTGAGCAATAGAGGGCTCACCTGGGCAAGAGCAGAAAAAAAGGCAAAGGACAGGCATTTGTGGAAAACCCTTGCGGAACCCCCATGTGCCCTGGGCACTTAAGGTTCAGAGAGAGAGAGAGAGAGAGAGAGAGAGAGAGAGAGATTCTAAAGCAGGTGCAGAAATTTAAATACCTTGGAGCAGTACTAACTTCAGAGGTAAATACAGAACAGAAATTAGGAACATAATAGGCCAAGTAACGACTGGATTTCAGAGAATGAGAAACATATTATTCAACATATCCTTATCAATGAATGTTAGGGAAACGAGTTCTAAAATGCTATATTGAACCTAACTTGTTATATTGAAGTGAATCATGGACAATGACCTGCACAAAAATCATTGGAAGCAGCACAAATGTGGTTTATTAGAAGAATGTTGCGAATCCCCTGGACAGCAAAAATAACTAATGAAGAATGTATGAGAATGAATGAATGAATAATCTTTATTTAGACAAAAAAAATCTTGTAAAAAAATAAGAGAGAGACAATGTACTTTCATAGGATATGCAATGAGAAGAGGGGGAATTGAAAATATTATAACAACAGGAAAAATAGAAGGAAGAAGATCAAGAGGAAGACCAAGAGAAATGATACTGGACAGTCTGACGGGATGGTGTGAGAGATCATCAACTGAGCTGATGGCCTGCATGAAGGATCGTGTACTCTGGAGAAGCATAATAGCCAACGCCAGTCGGCATGGCACATGATGATGATGATGATGATGATGATGATAATGATGATGATGAAGCGGGACAGGGAGTGCTACGCTGACTTGTAAATAAACAGCTTATTTTACATTTTCACAAGAGATCGCCATCGCCGAGAAACTAGGGTGAACGAGAAAGCGGGGTGTGAGAAGAGAAATAGTATACAGTTGTCTAAAAATAATCACGCTGAGGTTTTCCAGTGAGAAAGCCCAACGCTGGACTGGATGGGCAACCACCTCTCACCCGGTGGATATACGGATATCCAAAACACGTCGAGGTTTTCCAGTGAGAAAGTCCAACTCTGGGTTGGATGGGCTGCCACCTCTCACCCGGCGGGGATATACTGATATCCAAAACACGTCGAGGTTTTCCAGTGAGAAAGTCCAAATCTAGATCAAACTGGTGCAACGAAAACCACGGTGTCACACAATCCCGCTTCTGCGACCCACCGAGAATACAGGCCCAAGCCTCGCGATACTCTGAACCTCTTGTGGTCCTCTCAGGGATCTCTTGTGGCCCTCTCGGGGACCACAGGAGCACCATAGGACCAATCAAGGACCGCAGGAGTAAATTCAGCAGGATCAAGGGGCGATCTTGGTGGTAGAAGCGAATGAAGAAGAAGAAGTCTAAAAATAAATACCATAGATTAATGGTTCCCAGTCGGTGATCCGTGACAAAAACTAAAGGTTTTGTTTTATTTTTACTGTGAAGTCTTCAACGATCCAAGTTTCGGATTATAAGAAGGTTGGCGAGAAAGCGTCGAGGCATCTCGTTCCCTTTTTGTTCCACGTACCTTTTGCGAATAAACATGTTCAACATATTGTTACACGAAGAACAGCCACAGGAATCGGCTTTGTGTTGATCCAGGTGTGAGATTAAAAAATAGCAAATATTGAACCAGATGTGGAAGTAACTGTTCGGAATAAAAATAAACATGATTTCTGTCATCATATTTAAGTTTGTAAACTGTCACACATTTCATATTCTGTTCATCTGCCAGAACAAATAGGAATGTTAAATGCCGTCTATATTTTTGTTTTCTAAAATACATTATTGTCATTTTGAAAATTCATCACAGAGGCGGAACATCCCGACCAAGAGCCTGCAGCATTACACTATGATGTACTCAGAGAGTGAGGGTTCGGACCATTCCAGTTCTCTCATGCGGTCAGCGACAACTGCTGCACAATACACCAGTGCCCGCAATCTCTAGCAGGGCCGTACACATCTTCACTTCTTCATCTCTCGAGGAGGGGGGGGGGGTCACTACATTACATTTTTTTTCTTTCTCTCGCGTCTTAAATGCATTACCTACCATTTTTCAAGCTTAACCATGTAACTCTATTTCTCTCTCTCTCTCTCTCTCTCTCTCTCTCTCTCTCTCTCTCTCTCTCTGAACCTTAAGTACCCAGGCAACATGGGGCTTCCTCAAAGATTTTCCACAAATGTCAGTCATTTGCCTTTTTTTCTGCTCTTGCCCAGGTGAGCCCTCTATTGCTCAACATCCTGTCTGTTGTTCTTCTCCATGTCTCTTTTGGTCTACCCTTACTTCTGTTCCCGTGTGGTGTCCATCTTAGTGCTATGTTTGGTAGTGAGTTGTCTGTCATTTGGAGCACATGTCCCAACCATTGCTAGCGTCTTTCTTCAATAATTGCTGCCAGTGGCTTCATCTGCATTTCTGCCAACAAGATGTTATTTCTTATGGTGTTCGGCCAAACTATTTTTCTAATTCTTCGTAAACATTTAGTCTGGAAAGAATTCAACTTGTTTTCTATGGTGTTGGTGATTTTCCAGCATTCACTTCAATGCTTCATTGATTACACCAAGGCATTTGACAAAGTGAAACATAGTGAAATTATTAAAATGCTTGAAGATATCAATATAGACGGCAAAGATCTG
The DNA here is from genome assembly GCA_009760885.1 of Achatina immaculata. NCBI lineage: Eukaryota > Metazoa > Mollusca > Gastropoda > Stylommatophora > Achatinidae > Lissachatina > Lissachatina immaculata. The sequence continues at coordinate 20,293,476 of CM019694.1, forward strand.
AGGATTGTAAAACATCTATACTGGCAGCAAGAAGCAGCAGTTCGAGTTGAAAATAGAATTGGAAAATACCAACCTATAAAACAAGGGGTGCGACAAGGATGTGTACTATCTCCAGACCTTTTTTCTCTGTACAGCGAGAATATTCTAAGAACAATCATCAGAGAACCAGGCATAAAAATTGGAGGATACAATATTAATAACCTTCGGTATGCTGACGACACAGTACTGATAGCGGAGAACCAACAAGACCTGCAAAATCTCTTGGATAAAGTGGCCAAAGAAAGTGAACAGAAAGGCCTTACTTTGAACATCAAAAAGACAGAGACTATGGTTATATCTAAGAAACAGAATCCACCAGCATGCAGTATTAAATTAAATGGAACCATTCTAAAGCAGGTGCAGAAATTCAAATACCTTGGAGCAGTAATAACTTCAGATGGGAAATGCAAAACAGAAATTAGGAACAGAATAGGCCAAGCAAAGACTGCATTTCAGAGAATGAGAAACATATTAGCTAACACATCTTTATCAATGAATGTTAGAAAACGAGTCCTAAAATGCTATATTGAACCTGTCTTGTTATATGGAAGTGAATCATGGACAATAGGCAAGTCTGCACAAAAATCATTGGAAGCAGCAGAAATGTGGTTTATTAGAAAAATGTTGCGAATCCCCTGGACAGCAAAAATAACTAATGAAGAATGTATGAGAAGAGCTGGAGAGACAAAAAACCTTGTCAGAAAGATAAGAGAGAGACAATATACTTTCATAGGACATGCAATGAGAAGAGGGGGCATTGAAAATATTATAACAACAGGAAAAATAGAAGGAAGAAGATCAAGAGGAAGACCAAGAGAAATGATACTGGACAGTCTGACGGGATGGTGTGAGAGGAGATCACCAACTGAACTGATGGCCTGCATGAAGGATCGGGTACTCTGGAGAAGCATAATAGCCAACGCCAGTCGGCACGGCACCTGATGATGATGATGATGATGATGACTTCCAATGGAGTAGTACACTTAGAACATTACTCTTAAATATCCTGATTTTCGTATTCATGCTTAGTTTTTTTGATTTTCATATAGTCTGCAACACTGCAAAAGCCTGGTTTGCTCTAGTAAGTCTGCTGTTGATGTCTCCATTTTCTACTACTCTACTGCCAAGGTATACAAATTCATTGACTTCCTCCACTAACTTGCTATCTACTCTGAGTACATTTCTGTGCTTCGCATTTTGCTTCATTTACTTTGTCTTTCCTATGTTGATCTTTAGTCCTATGTTGTTTGCATTCTGAATTACCTTGTTTATTTTATCTTGCATATCTTTGTGACTGCTTGATAATAGACAAATGTCGTCCGCAAAGTCAAGGTCCTCCAGCACTGTGTCAAGGGTCCATTGTAATCCTCTGCGTTTGTCTGATGTTGCCTCCTTCATTAACCAGTCTAGTGTCAAGATAAATAATGTTAGTGATAGTACACATCCCTGCTTCACTCCTGTTTGTACCCTAAAGCTGCTGGAGGTATATTCTCCACAAATCACTTTGCACTGAAAACCCTCGTTTAGGGCTTTGATTACATCCACTATCTTATGGGGGAGGCCATGCCATCTTAGGATTTTCCACAGTGCATCTCTGTTGACACTGTCAAAGGCTTTCTCAAAATCTATAAACAATGCATATGTTGTGCTATGCCACTCATTTGCCTGTTCTAATATTTGTCTAAGTACAAATATGTGGTCTATGCATGATCTTCCTTTCCTAAATCCTGCCTGCTCTTTCCAAAGTTTAACCTCAAGTGCTGGTACAATTCTGTTGATGATTATTCTGCAAAATACATTACTGGTGAGTGGCAGTAGGGTAATGCCTCTCCAGTTCTCGCAACTCTGAGGTCACCCTTCTTTGGCAGTTTTACTATAAGCCCAGTTTTCCACTCCTCTGGAGCTTTTTCTAGATCCCAAATTTGTTGTAGTATCCGGCAAAGCTGTTTTTGGTGTTTCTGTTTCTTCTGCTTTGAATGTAACAATCTACGATGTGTAGTTCCCTATTCCCCAAAAACAAGCTATCAAGTGGAACATAAAATGCCGAAGAAAAAGAGGCCGACCACGTGAAATTCTAAAGAGGACATTGTTAAGAGAAGCCAATGCAGTGTGCATAACATCCCCTGATGAGATTGAAAAACTCGGTGAAGACAGGGCATCTTGGCGGGCGCTATGTGACATTTAACGGCACGGGAAGGATGTAAGATGTAAATTCCCTATTCTCTAACATGATATTTTCTTTTTATAGGTATTTTTTAAAAAGGACAGCATATAAAACGACCCTGATGGGTTGCTAATAAACACAGCAAAAATATCGTAAAATGAAGAAACGGCTCTCACTGTTCATCAGATACACATTTTTTTCAATTATGGAATCAAGTGTGGCGTCTGTTTCGTGAGAATACAGTGTACATCTGTATTATTCGTGCCACTTGCCGAAAAACTCGTATCGTTTACGCTGATAGTTTCATGTTTTGGCCAGGTCGGAATACTGAGATTGTTAAATCATAAAGGCCGCTTTCACCGAGTCCAGACACAGATAACTCTCTCTACAGTTTGCAGCTAATTTTGACGCTAGAAATGGCTGTAGTAGTCTAGTACACAGTCTCATGACTTAAAATATAAAGACTTTGTATACAGGCATGTACATGATGCGATATATATATATATATATATATATATATATATATAATATTATATTATATCTTATATCCTTCCCGTGACGTTAAACGTCACATAGGGCTCGCAAAGCAGTTCGCCAATTTCTCCTGTCTTCGGCGAGTCTTTCAACCTCATCAAAGGATTTTATGACTGTTAATTTGGCCTCTCTTAATAATGTCCTCTTCAGAGTTTCATGCGGTCTGCCTCTTTTTCTTTGGCCTGTTGTGTTCCACTTGGTAGCTTGTTTTGGGATTCTCTGATAATTTCTTCTCATCAAGTGACCAACATATGTCCATCTCCTTTTCCTGATCACCCATGAGACTGGTTGTTGTTCAGTCATCTGTCTTATCTCTGCATTGTTCTTGAATTCATTCCACTTGATGCCGAGTATTTTCCTTAGGCATTTGTTTTCAAAAGAGTCTAATTTCTTTTCTATTTCTTTAGTTTTTTTTCCAGCTTTCGCATGCATAAATGAGGGTGGATATTACATTTGAATTGAATAGTCTTAACTTGGTTTTTGTGCTTATAACTTTTGAATTCCATATGTTCTCAAGATTCTTGAAGACTGATGCTGCTTTTGCAATTCTGATCCTAACTTCCTTTCTAGTGTCACCATCCTGGTCTATGTAGCTGCCAAGGTATGCAAATTGATTGACTTCTTCAATATCTGTCCCTTCTATGTGTATTTTTCCATTTTGATTGAGAGGAATTTTCATTATTTTTGTTTTGTCCTTGTTAATTTCAAGTCCTATTTTGCTAGCCAGTGAAGACAGGCTATCTGTTTTTTCTTGCATGAAATTCACATTATTACTGATAAGAGTTATGTCATCAGCAAAATCAAGATCTTCTAATTGGGTCCCATGTACTCAGTCAATACCTGTATTACCTGTGCATCATTTGTTCATTATGAAATCTATTGTAATCCCAAAAAGTAAAGGAGACAGTATACGTCCTTGTTTCACGCCTGTTTCAGTCTGGAACCATTCACTCATCCCTTCTTCTGTCTTGACTGCACAAACATATCCATTGTATAAGTCCTTAATGATGTTGACAATTTTAGATGGTATTCAGTATAGACATAAAATTCTCCATAATGAATCTCTATGTATGCTATCAAATGCCTTTTTAAAATCTATGAAGTTCAGTATTAATGGTTTCTGCTTTTCAATATATATATATATATATATATATATATATATATATATATCATCTTGTTGACAGAAATGCAGACGAAGCCACTGATAGCAATTACCGAGGAAAGACGCTGGCGATGGTTAGTGGTTGGAACATGTGCTCCGGATGACTGACAACTCACTACCAAAAACAGCACTAAGATGGACACCACAGGGGAACCAGAAGTAAGGGTAGACCAAAGGAGACATGGAGAAGAACAACAGAAAGGATGTTGAGCAATAGAGGGCTCACCTGGGCAAGAGCGGAAAAAAGGCAAAGGACAGACGTTTGTGGAAAACCATTGCAGAAGCCCCATGTGCCCTGGGCACTTAAGGTTCAGAGAGAGAGAGAGAGAGAGAGAGAGAGAGAGAGAGAGAGAGAGAGAGAGAGAGAGAGAGAGGAGAGTCCAGGGCATTGTCCAAACTCCGGCGTCTGAGCGACATTGTGATCAAACCAGCAGATAAAACCAGCAATCTCGTAGTTTGGAAAAAAGATTTATATATCGCGGAAGGAATGTCCCAACTCAGCAATACAGAATTCTATGCCCCAGCGAAAAAAAAGATACTACCCGCTCAAATAATGACATAGTGGAAGCAACCATTAAAGACCTGATTACAGAAGGTTGCCTCCCACCCCAAGCTGTGTCTCTTCACATTAAGAATAGTTGTGTAGGCACATCTACCTTCTATCGTCTTCCTAAAATCCACAAACCAGGTAACCCTGGACGTCCCATTTTATCAACGTGTTTATGCCCCACTGAGCACATTTCTGACTTTTTGGACATCATTTTCCAGCCGCTAGTACACAAACTATCCTCCTTTTTGAAAGATACCAACCACGCTTCCCGTGCGGGAGGAAAAACACGGACGTGTCAGTGCGTGCGGGAGTAAAAACGCGGGTCTTGACTGTAAGGGGGTCTAGTTGTAAAATGGAATGGAAAACACTATTTCCATGTACTTCCGTATACGTAATATGTGTCAAAGTATAGCTAAATGAATGAAAATTTCATAAATGCAGAGTTTTTTAGGAAAAAAGAAGTAATGTGATGTTTTTAGACACTGATTGTGGCCAGCTCGCCATCGGCTAGATCTAGATTCGCGCTACTTACCCCTGCTTACCATCTAAGATGTGTAGATCTACTTGTCGATCTCGTACTGTGACTCCGTATTGCATTTCCACTGAATGAATGTCTGAAATAACCTCCTAACTACTCCTAACTACTTCTCCAGTCGTCTAAATATGTCTAAATCTACTTAGAAAACATTCACGAGCAGCGGGGTGGCCATAGGCTATGTCCATACCCCTATCTACATCGTGAAAAATTGAAAAATTTCCATGCTTCGCGTTCTTGTTCTCGCTCGGCATCGCTCGTAACTAGGCACGCATTCTCCATTTTGAAAGTGTCACCGGAATCGCGGACGAAATATGTACAATCTAAATGTTACACCGCTTGTTTTAATGAAACAAACAATGTCGAATTTTCGACCATACGCACGCTTGGGACAACCGGAAATGTCGAAAATTCGACCATACGCACGGAAAGAGTTTGATACTATCACACTCTCTCAACACCATACATATCACATCTTTCTCCTTGGTGTCTGCTCCCTATACACTTCTATCTCCTTGATGTCTGCTCCCTATACACTTCTATCCCACCACTAGCACTTACACCATAATCAGACTTACACGGCTAGTACTAAACCTAAATTCTTTAGAATTCAACGGTGAATAATTCGATCAAATCAGTGGTGTTGCCAGGGGAACGAAAATGGGTCCCAGTTATGCATGTCTATTTATGGGCTTTCTGGAAGTCAAATTATGAGAAACCTATACTGGCAGACTTCCAGATTTCTATAAAAGGTACATCGATGCTGGCATTGGAATCACAAGTATGCCACAGGAAGAGCTAAAAAATGTATTAAATTCGCCAACTCACTCAATAACAGCATAAAATTCACTTATGAAATTTCTGACAAGTCTGTTAACTTTTTAGACATTAAAATTTCTGTTGGCACAAACAGGCTTGTCACCTCTGTATTTTACAAGCCCACCGACAGCCACACCTATTTGCTTTACACCTCCTCCCATCCTGAAGCCTGTAAGAACTCAATCCCTTACTCCCAACTCCTCCGTCTTCGCCGCATATGTCAGGATCATTTGGACTTTATAGATCAGTCCAACAAGTTATTAGAATTTTTCCGTCATCGCCACTACCCAGAAAAGATCATTCAACCGTATCCAACCAGTGAGCAGCAAAGAAGTATTCAGCTAAAAGCCTGTTACTCCATTTGACAGAGTTAATTTAGTACTGCCTTTCCACCTGCATGGTCAGATGGTTAAGAAAATTCTTTATCGTCATCTGCCGCTAATCCAACTCGACCCCGACACTCGCGACATTTTCTCTGATCCACCCCTGTTGGCATACAAACGTGAGCCAAACCTTAAGGACATCCTCGTCCACAGCCACTTGAAGCAGAGCCTTACATATGTTGCCACCAGAAAATGTAACCGCCCCTGCTGCGTTACCTGCCCGGTAGTCTAGGAAACGAAAATAATCACCTTCCCCAAAACTATCCTCACTCTTCATGAGGGATTCACATGCGAGTCCCGTAATGTGATATATGTCATCGTTTGCAAAAGATGCAGGATAAAGTATATTGGTGAGACTTACCTCAGATTAAGGGACCGCATGCAAAAACATCTGTACGACATCACCCACCATGCTTCGAAACCAGTCCCAAATCAATTCCAAAGGCAAATCTGCTCTTCTGGTAACAGCTATCAAACAATGTCACGCAGATGACACAAGCCGCCTGGCGCTTGAGAACCGCTGCATTCAAAATTATGGGATGCTGGAGCCACATGGGTTAAACTCGCTGTTTAGCTACACTTAACATTCTCTTCAATCATTATAGTACCTCCCCACTAAGCTCCACCCCTTCTTACTTTTCAAACCTCCTCACAGCATTACTTTGCAACCCCTCTTCCCAATCAACTATTTCAACTTCTCCTGGCTAGGTCAGTATTGTATCACTCTCTCTCTCCCCTTCCCGGTTCCCCATCCACCACCCCCAGTTACAACTCACCGACCACATATCACAGATCTCTATTTAAACAATCTACACGTTCTACTAAATCCATTCCTGACATACACCGCGGGACAAGTCACACCTTACAATTTACAGCTAAGTACTCTTTTTAATTTTTTTCTTTTTAATAGTATTCATGTGAATCTATACTTTATCTCCTCTCTCTATTTCTTCTCCTGTATATTTTTGTATGATTAAAGCTCACGCCGAAACGTCACAACTTTGTAGTTGTTAAGTAATAAAGCTGTTCCTACATTTTTCCTAGTTTATACATTGTTTTATTTTGTGTCCATGATATTTGAAGAACTCATCTGTAGCATTTACATTCAAAGGCATTTATATGTTTCTCAACTGTTTTGTTAAGTGTCCAGGTCTCACAGGCATATTTTGGGATGGGAAAGGTGCATGCCCTTAAAAATCTTATTTTTGTAGTTCTGTCTGTTCCTCTCCACAGCTTCTTTAGTTGTTTTACTTTCTGAAGAGCGATAGATGTCCTCCTTTTAATTTTCCTCATTGTATCTCCATTATTAGTTAGTAGTGATCCAAGATATTCAAAACGTCCACTTCTTCCAATTTTTCCTCATTGATACATATTTCAGCTGCCTTATTTGTTATTTGTGGAACGAATTGAAGAACAATGCAGAGATAAGACAGATGACTGAACAACAACCAGTCTCATGGGTGATCAGGAAAAGGAGATGGACATATGTTGGTCACTTGATGAGAAGAAATTATCAGAGAATCCCAAAACAAGCTATCAAGTGGAACACAACAGGCCAAAGAAAAAGAGGCAGACCGCGTGAAACTCAGAGAGAGGCCAAATTAACAGTCATAAAATCCTTTGATGAGGTTGAAAGACATAAAAAACTGGCGAACTACTTTGCAAGCCCTATGTGACGTTTAACGGCACGGGAAGGATATAAGATAAAATATTTATTTTGTCGTTTGTCATTAATCCCATTAGGATAAAGGTTTTGCTCTTTACTATTCTTACGGACTGACATAATTAGTTTTTCCATTCCTTTTTGTGTTGTGGACAGTAATAACTGTGTCATCAATATATCTAATCTGTGGTATTTATAATCTCAAATTGTTATGGCATCATAATGTTAGTAAACTGAAACAGCAAATTGCCTTAAAAAGTGAAAGAAATCAACAAAACAAACAAACAAAAAAAAAACCCCGGAAATTTAAACGTTATTTGAGGAAAAAATTATATCTTCTTGATCAAAGAAAAGTTTTACTTAATATTAGTCAGCTGGTCTCATGTGTTCCACAGTGTACTGAAATGTGTAAACAGTGCAAAAAATCGTTATGTATCAGCGATGAAAAGTATTCAAACAGCAAAAGTAAGGTTGGTGTGTCTTTCAGATTTCTAATGAATTGATTCGTATCTCGTCGGGAATACTTTTTATAAGAAGAATGAAAACAAAATAATGACGTAATGAATTTTACATTCAAAATGGCGGATTACGTAGAATAACGTAACAGGTAATTATGAAAGTAGTTTTATTCATCCACAGCTGCACTAAAAGAAGACTTTTACATGAAGAATATGTTATAGCTAGTTTTATAGATGGCCAGTTGCACATGCATTTATATGTCTTTACTTCTCATTTTGTCTCCGGTATTGACTTTAGCGTTCTTCACGTCTACTTTTTTAAAATGTGATTCGTCGTTCATGTTATGTATCAGTTTTGGCGCTGATTGTGAGGATGTTGTGATAGCACCGTTACTTTGAAAACTTCTTGTTTCTGCAGGTATGTTTATGTGTTGGGGTTGCTTTGTTCAGTATCCTTGAAACTGCAAGGGTAGATTCTTTCTTATCTTATATCTTATATCCTTCCCGTGCCGTTAGACGTCACATAGGGCTCGCAAAGTAGTTCGCCAATTTTTCCTGTCTTCGGCGAGTCTTTCAACCTCATCAAAGGATTTTATGCCTGTTAACTTGGCCTCTCTTAATAAAGTCCTCTTCAGAGTTTTACGCGGTCTGCCCCTTTTTCTTCGGCCTGTTGTGTTCCACTTGATAGCTTGTTTTGGGATTCTCTGATCATTTCTTCTCATCAAGTGACCAACATATGTAAATCTCCTTTTCCTGATCACCCATGAGACTGGTTGTTGTTCAGTCATCTGTCTTATCTCTGCATTGTTCTTGAATTCATTCCACTTGATGCCGAGTATTTTCCTTAGGCATTTGTTTTCAAAAGAGTCTAATTTCTTTTCTATTTCTTTAGTTGTTTTCCAGCTTTCGCATACATAAATGAGGGTGGATATTACATTTGAATTGAATAGTCTTAACTTGGTAGATTCTTTGCAGGTGTGATAATAAAGCACAAGCTTGAAGTAGGATGGGGAGAGGGTTACGGTGATTTTCTTTAAGATCTGGAATGGTCTCAAGAAAGAGGCTAGGCTCTAGCAAGGCGAAGAAGAACGTATAACCCTTTCGACTAGCCAGACTGAAGGAATGCATCAGCTTGGTTATGAGAACACAACAAAGATGTGGAGTTCTACATTATTGTATTCTCCAGTTTTGTTATGTCTTGAAGTGTCGTGACTGCAGGGACGCTGCCTTCTGAGCTCAAGTCAGCCAGAATAGTCTTGACCAGTTGTGGGTTGCCAGTCTTGACCAGTTGTGGGTTGCCAGTCTTGATAATAGAACTGTGCCTCTAGAGCAAGTCTTGACCAGTTGTGGGTTGCCAGTCTTGACAACAGAACTGTGCCTCTAGAGCAAGTCTTGACAACTTGTGGGTTGCCAGTCTTGATAACAGAACTGTGTCTCTAGAGCAATTCTTGACCAGTTGTGAGTTGCCAGTCTTGATAATAGAACTGTGTCTCTAGAGCAAGTCTTGACCAGTTGTGGGTTGCCAGTCTTGATAACAGAACTGTGTCTCTAGAGCAAGTCTTGACCAGTTGTGGGTTGCCAGTCTTGATAATAGAACTGTGTCTCTAGAGCAAGTCTTGACCAGTTGTGGGTTGCCAGTCTTGATAATAGAACTGTGTCTCTAGAGCAAGTCTTGACCAGTTGTGGGTTGCCAGTCTTGACAACAGAACTGTGCCTCTAGAGCAAGTCTTGACCAGTTGTGGGTTGCCAGTCTTGACAACAGAACTGTGCCTCTAGAGCAAGTCTTGACCAGTTGTGGGTTGCCAGTCTTGACAACAGAACTGTGCCTCTAGAGCAAGTCTTGACCAGTTGTGGGTTGCCAGTCTTGATAACAGAACTATGTCTCTAGAGCAATTCTTGACCAGTTGTGGGTTGCCAGTCTTGATAATAGAACTGTGTCTCTAGAGCAAGTCTTGACCAGTTGTGGGTTGCCAGTCTTGATAAGAGAACTGTGTCTCTAGAGCAAATCTTAACCATTTGTGGGTTGCCAGTCTTGATAATAGATCTGTGTCTCTAGAGCAAGTCTTGACCAGTTGTGGGTTGCCAGTCTTGATAATAGAACTGTGTCTCTAGAGCAAGTCTTGACCAGTTGTGGGTTGCCAGTCTTGACAACAGAACTGTGCCTCTAGAGCAAGTCTTGACCAGTTGTGGGTTGCCAGTCTTGACAACAGAACTGTGCCTCTAGAGCAAGTCTTGACCAGTTGTGGTTTGCCAGTCTTGATAACAGAACTATGTCTCTAGAGCAAGTCTTGACCAGTTGTGGGTTGCCAGTCTTGATAAGAGAACTGTGTCTCTAGAGCAAGTCTTGACCAGTTGTGGGTTGCCAGTCTTGACAACAGAACTGTGCCTCTAGAGCAAGTCTTGACCAGTTGTGGGTTGCCAGTCTTGACAACAGAACTGTGCCTCTAGAGCAAGTCTTGACCAGTTGTGGTTTGCCAGTCTTGATAACAGAACTATGTCTCTAGAGCAAGTCTTGACCAGTTGTGGGTTGCCAGTCTTGATAAGAGAACTGTGTCTCTAGAGCAAGTCTTGACCAGTTGTGGGTTGCCAGTCTTGATAATAGAACTGTGTCTCTAGAGCAAGTCTTGACCAGTTGTGGGTTGCCAGTCTTGATAATAGAACTGTGTCTCTAGAGCAAGTCTTGACCAGTTGTGGGTTGCCAGTCTTGATAACAAAACTGTGTCTCTAGAGCAAGTCTTGACCAGTTGTGGGTTGCCAGTCTTGATAACAGAACTGTGTCTCTAGAGCAAGTCTTGACCAGTTGTGGGTTGCCAGTCTTGATAACAAAACTGTATCTCTAGAGCAAGTCTTGACCTGTTGTGGATTGCCAGTCTTGACAACAGAACTATGTCTCTAGAGCAAGTCTTGACCAGTTGTGGGTTGCCAGTCTTGACAACAGAACTATGCCTCTAGAGCAAGTCTTGACAAGTTGGGGGTTGCCAGTCTTGATAATAGAACTGTGTCTCTAGAGCAAGTCTTGACCAGTTGGGGGTTGCCAGTCTTGATAATAGAACTATGTCTCTAGAGCAAGTCTTGACCAGTTGTGGGTTGCCAGTCTCTAGACCTTAGTCTTCTGTGCTTCAGCAGGATTCTGTAGGTGACTATGTATTTCTTGTTTTTCTTTTTATTGTGCTCTTTGCTTTTCTCTTGAATATTCTCCACTATCACATGCTTCATGTAGTCTTAGGGTTTATGAAACATGATACTTAGTTCCTGACTGAGCTCTGTGATACTTTTAACTCTGTAACTGTTAGAAAAAAAAGGGGTGGGGGGTCCTTGGGAGTAGCCTCATTACACTCAGGGCATTCCCATACCTGTTTGACATAAGAATGTCTGTCAGTGTTTTTAGAGAAATGCTTCCAGTGTTGTTTTGGTTGTGTACTGTACATAATGTAACAATTAGTTGGGATTTGCATCCACCACCCATGGTTACACGTAATGTAATTTTGACTCATTTACATCAGTGTTCACAATTTGTCATTTATTTTTTTGAGTGTACCAGTGTCTGTCTTCCCAAACACAGTTGTGGAGAAGATATTTGGCTTGAGAATAAAACTGTGCTGTGTAGATGAAAAAAAAAGCAAAACTAAACCCCAGGTCAAATTGTATGAAAATATGTTTTGTTTTGATCCTGTACAAATGCTGCTTGTTCTTATGATCAAAATATTGTCCAAGGGACACCCTTGGGCAAGGTGGAGTACCAGTATAGCCCCCCGATCAGGGTGACGTGAAGCCATGGGAGCAGGTGGTAGATGGAATGGGAGAGCAGTTGACAGATAATGTTGGTTATGGTCACCATTCTATGATGGTAGGCACATGATCTTAATGTAGGGACAATGGCTACGATCACTGACTAGTACAGTCACTGCCCAGAAGGAAAACAATGGTAAACTACCTTCTGGAAATATACCAAGAAACCCAAACAGCAACATGGAAGGTCAGATAGGAAAAAGATCTAGTGGTGAGTCCCCCCAGGCCAGATAGATCTAATTTTAACACTGGGGAAGAGTGTGAGGCAGAGGTCAGTACAAGTAATTGTGATGACGGACAAAATCCTGACAATGTTACTAAGGAAAACCCCTGCATCAAGCTAAAAAGAAAAATAAGAGTAGGAACATGGAATGTAAGAAGTATGTATGAGGGAAAATATCAAGTAATAAGTGACGAGATGAAAAGAATGGGGATACATATTTTAGGAATCTGTGAACATTGATGGAAAGGATCAGGACACTTCAAGAGCGAGAATGATAATATCTTTATATACTATGGTGGAGAAGTAGGAGGAAAGAATGGAGTGGCTTTTTACTTGGATAAATCAAAATCAAAAGCATTACTAGGTTACAATGCAGTAAGTGATAGATCCTCACTGTCAGACTTAAGGGTATTCCTAGAAATGTAACAATCATCCAGATATATGCACCTACATCAGCAGCAGAAGAAGAGGAAGTAGAAGACGTTTATAACACACTGCAAACGACGATAGACCAGGTATGGAAAAATGATATTGTATTAATAATGAGGGATTTTAATGCAAAGATTGGTACAGAAAGAGCAGAAGACGAAGGTTATGTTGTGGAGAAATTTAGCATGGGACATAGAAATGAAGCAGGTGACAATCTAATGGCGTTTTGCATAGAAAATAGAACTGTGTCTCTAGAGCAAGTCTTGACCAGTTGGGGGTTGCCAGTCTTGATAATAGAACTATGTCTCTAGAGCAAGTCTTGACCAGTTGTGGGTTGCCAGTCTCTAGACCTTAGTCTTCTGTGCTTCAGCAGGATTCTGTAGGTGACTATGTATTTCTTGTTTTTCTTTTTATTGTGCTCTTTGCTTTTCTCTTGAATATTCTCCACTATCACATGCTTCATGTAGTCTTAGGGTTTATGAAACATGATACTTAGTTCCTGACTGAGCTCTGTGATACTTTTAACTCTGTAACTGTTAGAAAAAAAAGGGGTGGGGGGTCCTTGGGAGTAGCCTCATTACACTCAGGGCATTCCCATACCTGTTTGACATAAGAATGTCTGTCAGTGTTTTTAGAGAAATGCTTCCAGTGTTGTTTTGGTTGTGTACTGTACATAATGTAACAATTAGTTGGGATTTGCATCCACCACCCATGGTTACACGTAATGTAATTTTGACTCATTTACATCAGTGTTCACAATTTGTCATTTATTTTTTTGAGTGTACCAGTGTCTGTCTTCCCAAACACAGTTGTGGAGAAGATATTTGGCTTGAGAATAAAACTGTGCTGTGTAGATGAAAAAAAAAGCAAAACTAAACCCCAGGTCAAATTGTATGAAAATATGTTTTGTTTTGATCCTGTACAAATGCTGCTTGTTCTTATGATCAAAATATTGTCCAAGGGACACCCTTGGGCAAGGTGGAGTACCAGTATAGCCCCCCGATCAGGGTGACGTGAAGCCATGGGAGCAGGTGGTAGATGGAATGGGAGAGCAGTTGACAGATAATGTTGGTTATGGTCACCATTCTATGATGGTAGGCACATGATCTTAATGTAGGGACAATGGCTACGATCACTGACTAGTACAGTCACTGCCCAGAAGGAAAACAATGGTAAACTACCTTCTGGAAATATACCAAGAAACCCAAACAGCAACATGGAAGGTCAGATAGGAAAAAGATCTAGTGGTGAGTCCCCCCAGGCCAGATAGATCTAATTTTAACACTGGGGAAGAGTGTGAGGCAGAGGTCAGTACAAGTAATTGTGATGACGGACAAAATCCTGACAATGTTACTAAGGAAAACCCCTGCATCAAGCTAAAAAGAAAAATAAGAGTAGGAACATGGAATGTAAGAAGTATGTATGAGGGAAAATATCAAGTAATAAGTGACGAGATGAAAAGAATGGGGATACATATTTTAGGAATCTGTGAACATTGATGGAAAGGATCAGGACACTTCAAGAGCGAGAATGATAATATCTTTATACTATGGTGGAGAAGTAGGAGGAAAGAATGGAGTGGCTTTTTACTTGGATAAATCAAAATCAAAAGCATTACTAGGTTACAATGCAGTAAGTGATAGATCCTCACTGTCAGACTTAAGGGTATTCCTAGAAATGTAACAATCATCCAGATATATGCACCTACATCAGCAGCAGAAGAAGAGGAAGTAGAAGACGTTTATAACACACTGCAAACGACGATAGACCAGGTATGGAAAAATGATATTGTATTAATAATGAGGGATTTTAATGCAAAGATTGGTACAGAAAGAGCAGAAGACGAAGGTTATGTTGTGGAGAAATTTAGCATGGGACATAGAAATGAAGCAGGTGACAATCTAATGGCGTTTTGCATAGAAAATGAGCTAATGATTGTTAACACACCTTTTAAACAACATCCAAGAAGACTTTACACATGGACATCACCTGATGGAAAAACCAGGAATCAAATAGATTACATTTTAGTGCAAAGAAGGTGGAGATCAAGTATAACGTCAGCAAAAACTTTATCAGGTGCTGATTGTGACACAGACCACAAGTTATTAATAGCAGACATGAAGATAAAGATAAAAAAGACAGTTATGGGATCAAGACCACTCTGCTTTGATCTTACAAAAATACCAGAACAATACTGTATAGAAGTGAAGAACCGTTTCGAAATCCTGATGGCTGTACAGGAGGAGATGACACCAGATGAATTGGCTAAACAGGCCAGAGATATCATAATAACAGCTAAAGACATGGTTCCAGTAAAGAAAACAAAAAAAAATGGATGGATTACAGCAGGCACACTAGAACTGATGAAACAATGTAGAGAAACGAAGATGCAATGGAAAGTGACAAACAACAGTAAAGAGGAATATAAATCTTTAACAAAAGAAGTACAAAGAAACATAAGAAAAGACAAAAACAATATGTACAAGATTGTTGTGAAAGAATAGGACATCAGAAGTGTAGAAGAGATAGTGAAATGTTTAAAGAAATGAAGACATTGACGAGAAATATCACACCATATAATTTGTGATGAGATGGGGAATACCTTAACAGAGACAGAGGAAATTCTAGAAAGATGGAAGGAATATTGCAGAGGAATGTATGAAACAACCGACTATGTTTATGGACAATAAAGAATCTGAAAAATGGTAAATCACCAGGATATGATGAGATAATGGCTAAACTTATTAAAGCAGGAGGAAAGGAATGTGCAACAATCTATCATGCACTGTGTAAAAAGATATGGTATTCAGGTATTTGGCCAAAAGAGTGGAAAGGAACTGTATTCATACCACTGAAATAAAAAGGTAACCTGAAATTATGCACAAACTACAGAACGGTTACTCTGATTATTCATACCAGTAAAATTCTGTTAAAAATCGTAATGGTTAGACTTCGTAAGAAAATAGAAGAAGAAATCAATATGGTCCAAGCTGGTTTCAGGCAAGGAAGAGGATCAAGAGATCATATATTCAATATAAGATTAATAATAGAGAAATGCAGAAAGTTTAATGTCTTCTTCTTCTTCTTCTTCTTCGTTCGCACTGTCTGTCTATATCTGCAGTCCTGTCTCTTGGATAAATTTCACTGTTTTTTGTAACTCATGTATGGAACCGTAGAGCTTATCTTCTTGAGTGGTTTCACTGGGCCAGTAATTATTTCTCAGTGTCTCGTAGTTGATGCAGTTCTGGAGGATATGTTCTACGGTTTGGGGCACCTGGGCACATGTACATAGATTAGTAGTACCAACCTTAAACTTTGTATACATATGACTTCGGAGTCGGCTGTGTCCTGTTCGGAGACGGAAGATGGTGACTTGTTCCTTTCTGTTTAGCATGTGATAGTCATCATGTGGTGGTGTTTGTGGCTTCCTGTAGGTTTTTATCATGCTTTTCTTCTGATTATAGGTGAGTGGTATGTCTGGTTGCTCCATTTCAGTGCCCTCTTTGGCCAGATGGTCAGCTTTCTCATTGCCTGGCTGGTATCCCACAGTGGGAGGGAATCCATTGCAAAGTGACTCCATGTTGTAAGCCAATTTTTGACAAGGCATCCTTAAGGTCTGGTAGTTTGTTGCACTGAAGAGCCTCCAGTACTGATCTTGCATCTGTGAGAATTACTACAGGACATGTATCAATTCTGGAGTCTGATAGTTTTTCAACTGCAGCAATAATCGCCCTAACTTCTGCATCAAAGTTGTTGCAGTATTTACCAGTGGGTATGGAAATCTTGTCAATGGTGTTGTTTGGATATTCAATATATGCTCCTGCCCCACCATTCTTAATGGCATTATGTGCAGATCCATCTGTATACACACGTATCCAGGTGTCACATGGATATTTGTCATCTAGAACACTAAGTGTGGCTGTTGATCTTACAAGACTGCTCTGCATCTCACCATTCTGCACACCTTTCACTTCAGTCTGAATAGTTATTTGTGTATAATCTGCTTCTTTCCATGGTGTATGCTCTGGTACAGATGATAATGGAGTGACTACAGTTGGAAGGTCAGGTATCAGCTTACGCATACGCTTGGCCTGATGAATGAAGCTGCTTCTTTTAAGCCGTCCTAATGCCAAGTTATTGAATCTCTCCTTCAGGGGATGGCTTACAGAGCTAAGGAATTTTTCTCCCATGGTCATGACCTTTGTGTCTCTACGTTCCTTTAGCGGTTGAACATCAACTATTTTCTGCATTTCTACTATTGGTGTGGACCTCATGGCACCTGTGATAATCCGTAGTGACTGATTTTGAACCTTGTCTAGATTATGCAGCGTAGTGTTTGATGCTGTGCACCAAGATGTTGAGCCATATTCTAAATGTGGTAAAATACTTTGCTGATATACATTCTTGAGGATTCTTTCACTAGCTCCCCATGTAGTCCCACTCAATTTTCTTAATATGGCTAGTTTTCTTCTGGCTTTTGCTTCTGCACTGTTGATGTGTTGCTTCCAAGTCAGTTTTGAGTCAAAAAGTTTAATGTGAATCTATATTTATCTTTTATAGACTACTCAAAGGCATTTAATTGTGTACAACACCAGAAACTTTGAGAAATAATGGAGAAAATGGGATTTCCAACACATCTGATACAATTAACATCACTGCTGTATCTAGACCAACAGGCAGCAGTAAGAATAAATGGTGAAACAACAACTTGGTTTGACATAAAACAAGGGGTCCATCAGGGGTGCATATTGTCGCCTTACTTATTTAACTTGTATATTGAAAATATCACAGAGATATGCAAGATGGAATAAACAGGTTAACCCAGAGTGCAGGCAACGTGGGACTAGGGATCAACGTGGGAAAGACAAAGTTAGTGAAGCAGAGTGTGAGCAGCAGAAATGTGCTCAGAGTGGATAGCGAGTTGGTGGAGGAGGTCAGCGAATTTGTGTGCCTTGGCAGCAGGGTGGTGGAGAGTGGAGACGGCGCAGAGGACATCGGCAGCGGACTTGCTGGGGCAAACCAGGCTTTTGCAATGCTGCAGAATATATGGAAATCAAATAAACTAAGCATAAATATGAAAATCAGGATATTTGAGAGTAGTGTTCTGGGTGTGCTACTCTATGGAGGTGAGTGCTGGAGGGTCACCAAAGCCGTAGAGAACAAGTTGAATTCTTTCCAGACTGGATGTTTACGTAGAATTGAAAAAATATTTTGGCCAGGCGCCATAAGAAATGGCATCTTGTTGGCAGAAATGCAGATGAAACCACTGACAACAATTATTGAGGAGGGACGCTGGCGATGGTTGGGACATGTGCTCCGGGTGGCTGACGGCTCACTACCAAAAATAGCACTAAGATGGACACCACAGGGGAGCAGAGGTGGGGGTGGACCAGGGGAGACATGGGGAGGGGCAGCGGAGGGGATGTTGGGCGATAGAGGGCTCGCCTGGGCAAGAGCGGAGAGGGGGGCGAAGGACAGGCATTTGTGGAAAACCCTTGCGGAAGCCCCATGTGCCCTGGGCACTTAAGGTTCAGAGATATTGAAAATATAATGAGCAATGTTAGAGAAGACGTAGACAAAGAATATTATGATGCCATAACAATTGGAGGTTATGAAATACCAGAGATTAGATAGCACATAGCACAACGTATGCATTGTTTATAGATTTTGAGAAAGCCTTTGACAGTGTCAACAGAGATGCACTGTGGAAAATCCTAAGATGGCATGGCATCCCCCATAAAATAGTGAATGTAATCAAAGCCCTATACGAGGGTTTTCAGTGCAAAGTTATCTGTGGAGAATATACCTCCAGCAGCTTTAGTGTACAAACAGGAGTGAAGCAGGGATGTGTACTATCGCCAACGTTATTTATCCTGACAGTAGACTGGTTAATGAAGGAGGCAACATCAGACAAACGCAGAGGATTAAAATGGACCCTTGACACAGTGCTGGAGGACCTTGACTTTACAGATGACATTTGTCTATTATCAAGCAGCCACAAAGATATGCTTGATAAAATAAACAAGGTAATTCAGAATGCACACAACATAGGACTAAAGATCAACATAGGAAAGACAAAGTTAATGAAGCAAAATGTGAACAACAGAAATGTACTCAGAGTAGATAGCAAGTTAGTGGAGGAGGTCGATGAATTTGTATATCTTGGCAGTAGAGTAGTAGAAAATGGAGACAGCACAGAGGACATCAACAGCAGATTTACTAGAGCAAACCAGGCTTTTGCAGTGCTGCAGACTATATGGAAATCTAAAAAACTAAGCATGAATACGAAAATTAGGATATTTAAGAGTAATGTACTACTATATGGAAGTGAATGCTGGAAAATCACCAAAACCATAGAAAAGAAGTTGAATTCCTTCCAGATTAAATGTTTATGAAGAATTTAAAAAATATTTTGGCCAAACACCATAAGAATTAACATCTTGTTGGGAGAAATGCAGATGAAGCCACTGACAGCAATTATTGAGGAAAAACGCTGGCGATGGTTGGGACATGTGCTCCGAATGACAGACAACTCACTACCAAAAATAGCACTAAGATGGACACCACAGGGGAATAGAAGTAAAGGTAGACCAATGGAAGAACAACAGAAAGGATGTTGAGCAATAGAGGGCTCACCTGGGCAAGAGTGGAAAAAAAGACAAAGGGCAGACATTTGTGGAAAACCCTTGAGGAAACCCCATGTGCCCTGGGCACTTAAGCTTCAGAGAGAGAGAGGGAGAGATAACAATTGGAGGTTATTAAATACCAGAGATTAGATATACTAATGGCACAGTATTACTGTCCACAACACAAAAAAGAATGGAAAAACTAATTATATCAGTCCGTAAGAACAGCGAAGAGCAAAACCTATCTTAATGCGAAAAAAACTAAACTGACGACAACTGACAAAACAAACAAGGCAGCTGAAATATGTATCAGTGAGGAAAAATTGGAAGAAGTGGAGACTTTTGAATATCTTGGAGCATTACTAACTAATAATGAAGATACAATGAGGGATATTAAAAGGAGGACATCTCTGATAGCTCTTCAGAAAATAAAACAACTAAAGAATCTGTGGAGAGGAACAAACAGAACTACAAAAATAAGATTTTTAAGGACTTGCGTCTTTCCCATCGCAACATATGCCTGTGAGACCTGGATACTTAACGAAACAGCTGAGAAACGCATAAATGCCTTTGAATGTAAATGCTACAGAAGAGTTCTTTAAATATCATGGACACAAAAGAAGAACAAATATATCCATACTACAAGAACTTAATATTTTTACTAGAAGGATTAAAGAGAGAAAACTTAAATATTTTGGACATATTAAACGTGATAATCTAGAGAAGACTGTCTTGAATGGATACATAATGGGAGAAGGAAAGAGAGGAAGACCAAGGCGAAGGTGGGTGCAAGACATCGTTGATGATCTGCAAATGGATGCATCAGCAGTAGGCCATCTTACTCACAACTAAAAGGCCTACGGGAGTGCTGTTAGAGAGGGAAAGTTCTGCAAGGGACATGCAAATGAATGAATAAATAATATATTGAAGAAATTTCTTTGTTTTGTCTTTGATGGTTTTCAAACTTTCCTTCTTGCTGTAAGCTTTTGTGCAGAAAGATAAATCAGGTGTAATATTTTGGTACTGTTTCTTCATAGCTATGTATTAACACTGAAGAGTGATGTTCTCATTTATCATACTTGCATGTGTTTAGCAGTTTCTTGTATAGATTTGACATGTGGACAGTGACAAGACATGAGAAGAAACATGCTCATCTTTGCTCACTTTGCACAATAATGAACATTCAAGTGACAGGACAAAGTAACCAACTCTGAGGTTCTTCAGTGTGTTAAGATCTCATCTGTGATGACTTTGCTAAGCAGCAGAGGATTTAGATAGATGGGACATATAGCCAGAATGAATGATAAGATCTCATCTGTGATGACAGTGCTAAGCAGCAAATGATTGAGATAGATGGTTCATGTAGCTGGAATGAATGACGGCCATCCTCTCAAACAAATTTTATATGACAGACTTCTCCAGAAGAAGATTTATGTGGTCTTAGAATTGACAGTTGGCAAGAAAGGATCAAGAACAGAGAGGAATTGAGATGTGCTTTGTCTGTAACAGTGATCCTCTGTAGCATGGTCTGAGAAGAAGAAACTCCTGTAGTGAAGTGGGCCAGGACGACAGCCTAAACTGAGTCACCAGTAAGTCATCCATGAGATGTTCTCCCCAGTAGCTTTGAGGGCAAGAACTAGTGAAAGACCAAGTCACCTGGAGAGTGACTGTGTCAGCGTGCACTATCACTTGAGGAGAAAATAAGTGTCATGATTAAAGACAGAAAGTTAAAATCCATGAAGACTGGACAAAAGCCATTTCTTGTTACCACGGCCAGTAATCAGATTCAGTATAAGCAGCATCAGCCGTTGTCAGGGAAGCTGTTTAATAACATTTTTTTTAGGCAAGTTCCACAGCTCTTTGTTTGCATTTGCCAACTTCAGGACTGCCTTGTGGGATAAAAAGTGGCATTATATTTAGTACTTGTTAATGAAAAGTAATTTGTTCTACTGGCTGAGCAGAGAAGAACAAGTAATTATTTGTTTTGGCTCTGCACCAGTCATACCAGATGTGCCATCTGTTCTACAAGCTTGAGATTGTCCTGACTGACATGTGTCACCATTAAGTTGACTGGAAAAACATGTACCCAGCATACCAGGAACAGAGGAAGCAGATGTGGGCAATGCTTCTAGTAGTCTAAGAAAAGTTATACAGACCTCAGCTGACCAGTGATTACTTTAAAAGTGTGCAAGCTAATATCTGAAAATGACTGAAGAAAAAGAAGAAGAAGAAGAGGAAAATTATAAGACTAATATTTTCTGAAGAAAATTAGAAATTTTCTCACTTTTCAGTAATGAATGTTGTTATTATCTGACTTGTTGGGGTAGAAGTTGATTCAGATAGATGATCTCTCTCTTTCTCTCTTTCACTTTCTTTACCCATATCTGGGCATAGCCATCAATAAGTGCTTCTCCATTTGTTTATATCCTGGGCTGTTAGAGAGATGATAGTAGGATAGTAGACTACAGTTGGAGAAGACATTTGTGCTCAACCACCCACCAGTGCTCCTTGTGAACAGGTTGATGTGATACTAAAGTTGTGCTCAGCCACCCACCAGTGCTCCTGGTAAACAGTCTGATGTGATACTAAAGTTGTATTCAAGGGTTAGGGACCAGTGTTTTCTGTATCCCCAGTGTGGTGCTGTAGCCTGGAAGCCTGCTTCTCTTAAGTGTTCTCTGAAATGAAAGAAAGCAACACAGCCATAACTTGATGATTATGACTTTCATATATAAAGCCTCTGATAGCTTTACATGAGGAGCTTCAAGGTGAAGCAAAATGTCTATATATATAAATGGATGTGTGTATGTATGTTCCAGCATAACTCTGGAACGCCTTGAGCAATGTCAACCAAACGTGGTTATATGTGACTTACAATCTGGAGAAAAGTACTGGGGGGGGGGGGGGGGGGGGGGTGGGAAAGAAAGCACCTCTATCGCCCCTAGGGGTCGGGGTGGGATTGTAAAAATAATTGAAAATGACAGGCCAGTGAAGGAAGGGATGTAACTCCCGTTATATTTATGCACAGTGCCTTCTTCGGGTTGTGTCCCATGCCGGATAGCGTTGAAATGAATGTAGAACCTTCTAGACGGTTGTGGATATGACTAGAACTCACCACAAGTCACAAGAACTTTTGACTTACCCAGCAGGAGACACGTCAGAGTTGAGGCATTTTCTTAGTAATATCAGAAAATACAACTGGTGTTTCCAAATGACATCGTTCGGGGCCACATCAGTTGTTGAACAGCTCAGATTTCCATTGACATTCTCAGTACAAGGGCAGATTTACCATAGGGCGGGATCATTGCTTCTGCTGCCAGATCAACCACCAAAATTTCTACAGCTATGTTTTATTGGAAATGAACAAATAGAAACTGACCAGAGATGCTTCTACATCTCAGGAACAAGACGTCAGATTGTGCTAAACTTACAAAGGATTTTTTATGAGCACAGTGATCTTATTAAAACAGCATTGGAACGTATGCTATCAGATGAATATAAGAGCAGACTGAAAACCAGCAGGCGAACACGAGTGGCACTTCAATGCCCCTCAGGTAGATGAAGTCACAGTGGTTATATTAGGCGATGAGTTTGATCAATGAGATATCGTAATTCAATGACGAGGCGAATCATTTCAGTACATTTCAGAAACACATTGATCTTATGATGGTCTTCAGTACCCAGTGATATTCCCCCGTGGTGAAGATGGATATCATTTTAATGTGAGGCAGGTCAACCCAACAACAGGTAAAATAACCAGCAAGAAAGTTTCAGCGATGGATTTCTGTGCATACAGAATAATGTTTTGAGATACTGAACAGAGCCACATAATAAACTGCAGACAATTGTTTCATCAATTCATCAGCGTATGCAAAAATCGAGAGTGAGCGTCTTTTATTCATCTAAATCAGGGCAAACTGAGAGTTGAGGAATATATTCACCTGGGAGATGCTGTGGCAAATGACAGGAACGTTGAAAACCTCAGTGCCTTAGTCATACTACCAGCTACATTTACAGGCAGGATGCTATGACGTATGTGAGGACGTATGGGAGACCAGACTTATTTATCACCTTCACCTGCAGTCCAACTTGGACAGATCAAGGAGTTGCTTACCAATGGTCATTTACCCAGTGAGCGCCATGACTTGATTGCAAGAATATTTAAACAGAAGCAGTTGAAACTAATTGACGTTGTAACAAAGGGCCATGTCTTTGGAGTGCCACAGTGCTGGATGTACATGATTGAATGGCAGAAGCGAGGCTGCCACACTCGCACAAATTAATCTGGTTGGTGGGCAAAATTCATCCCACATATATCGATGACGTTATATCTGCTGAGTTGCCTGACCCAATACAAGATCCTGAACATTTTGCAGTGATAGTGAAAAACATGATCATGTGGAAATCTCAATCCAAACTCTCAATGCATGAAGGATGGAAAGTGTACCAAGAATTACCCAAGAAAATTGATTAAAGAGACACAAACCGGAAATGACGGTTATCCTCTATATAGATGGCGAGCTCCAAGAGGTTCACGGCGAATCAAGTTTTGAGTTAAATTAATATTATAGTGAATTTGTAAAAGACTTTACTTTATAATTTGTATACTATAAAAAAAAGGTAAAATTCCCATTTCCATACCATTAAGGCATATTGGGGAATACAGTGTTAGGTCCGTATTTTCCATGACCTTCAGCACATGAAAGTGTGATGTGGTCAGTATCACGCCTGGCTGCTTTATCTTCCCAGATTTCTCTGGTACCCATTTTTAGAGCCTGGGTCAACCCCGGGGCCTTTTTGGTGTGTACCAGAAAAAATACCACTGCTGGGACTGAACCTGGTACCAACGGATTAGCAAACCGACGGCCTAACCACTCGGCTAACGAGGCCACCAATTTGTATACTGTATGTATACTTAAATACCTGTAAATAAAATTACTTCAATTTTACATTATAGATAGAATTCATTCCTTTTCCTGTCTGATAGAAGATTGGGATAAATAAATATCCGGGCAACTCCAGGTAATCAGCTAGTTAACAACATAAATGTTGTAGCATGTTCATTCTTTAGCTGAAATGTGGCTGCCATTTTGTCAGAAAATAAGGATAGTTTTATTTTTGTTTCTTGCCATTCAGTTTTGGCCTTTTTTTGTGTGCA
The DNA here is from genome assembly GCA_009760885.1 of Achatina immaculata. Lineage (NCBI taxonomy): Eukaryota > Metazoa > Mollusca > Gastropoda > Stylommatophora > Achatinidae > Lissachatina > Lissachatina immaculata. The sequence goes on from CM019694.1 coordinate 20,318,005, forward strand.
TTTTTTTTCCCTGTGATTTTTTTCTTGTCATGTCTTCCTCCATTGCATGAGTCACAGCTTTCCAGTAATTTCTATCTTTTCTATCCTTTCTCCAGTGTGTTATTTGGTCTTTCCTGTTTTCACTGTCCTTTGCATGATAAGGCCTGCCTTGCTGTTTGTCTGTCTTCTTTCTCAGTGTGTGTGTCCAGTCCACTCCATTTTCTCTGTTTTGTTTCCAGACCTCCTCATTTCTGATCTTGTCTTGACATGTAATCTTAGGAATTCTTCTCAGCCGGTTGCTTATGGATGGCTGCAACTTTTGCTGTGTTGTCTTTGTCACTTTCTGTGTTTATAAGCCATAGAGTAGTAGTTTTCCTGTAGATTTTGTTAAATAATTTTTAAAATATTGGAAATTATTCTGCTATGTAGCAGTAAACCAGTGTTAGATGATAACAAAATGAGTGTTGATATGTCCATTTCAGCTGTTCATCATCATCAGTCCTCTGTACTTCCAGAAGAGCATAAAGCATCAACAAAGGTTCTCCTGCCAGTCTTGTTTGAGTAAGTCGGGATACCTCAAACCAAGTCTTTCCTGCTTCCTTCAGTTCTTCCTGTGTTGTGCATCTCCATCTTTCTTTTTTCCTTGAAGTGTCCAAGTCAGCGTGGTTTTTTTTCCCCATTTGTAGTATGTGGTTCAGCTATTTCATCTTTGTCTTTTGACGTGTTTAGTAATGTTCTCATTGCCCCATTCATTTTGTTATTTCCTAGTTTGTGACACGTTCTTCCCAGAGTATTCTTAAAATTTTCCTAAGGCATCTTCCATCAAATCCTCTCAGTCTGCTTTCAATTCTCTGATTGGTTTTCCATGTTTGAGCTGCAGTGAGACTTTTGACTTGTTCACTGCCTTCATAACCGAGCAAGAGAGCTGTTAGGGAGGCAGATTTCCACAAGGAACATGGAAATGACTGATTGACTGACTGGCCATCTTCGTGTTTGAGGAAGTAGAAAATTTTTGTGGATTTAAGTTGTGATGGGTATAGATTTACTTATGTGGGATTTTGGTGGTAAAACTGTCCTAATGTGATACATTAGTATTTCTTTAGATTTTGGTTTTCATGAGATAGTTAGGTTGTGAGATATTTGCAAATCCCAGTCATGTAAACCTAATGGGTGCCCTTTCGTTTTTTAAAATTTTTTGTGCTTTTGAAAATATGACTGCAAAATAGAAGAAATGTGAAATTTATGTTATACTATTCATTATCATTCCTAGGATATTTCTTTCTTAGCAGTGTCATTTTTTTTGCCGTTGAAAAGTATGAAAAAAGCCACGTTTTGTACCTTTATTTGTTTCTGTGCTTTTGACTTATCAGTTTAGTTGTAGCTTGTTAGGTAGCAGTTTTATTTTGACATAGTCAGATCTGATTGGTGGTCATGATATGGTTGACTATCTTAGGGTCTTTGTCACAGATTTCATAATCACATGCTTTAACTTCTTAATTCTTGTGCTTTGGTTCATGACAGGGTGTGGTTTGGTTTCTGGAATTGTGGTATAGAAAAACTTAGTAAAATGAGATTACAGGTTAATATATGCATAATGGAGACACTTAGCATGTGGTATAATGATCATTGGAATGTGTTAGGATGTAACATTTGTTTGTTTCTGGCTAAACATCTTTGTTTGTGTTGGGCTAAACGTACGTGTGTGTGTCTGGCCAAACATCTTTGTGTCATGCTAGATCATCTTTGTATCTGGCTAAATCTTTGATTCTGACTAAACATCTCTGTATGTATAAAATCTTTGTACCTGGCTAAACATCTTTGTATCTGGATTAACATTTTTATATCTGGCTAAACGTCTTTTTTGTCTGGCTAAACATCTATATGTATGCCAAAATATCTTTGTTTCTGGTTCAGCATTTTTGTGTCTGGCAAGACATCTTTGTTAGTGTCCAGCTAAAACATCTTTGCATCTGGCTGAACAGCTATTTGTGTCTGGCTGAACATCAGTTTGTGTCTAGCAAAATGTATTTGCTTGTGTCTGGCTAAACAGCTGTTTGTGTCTGGCTAAATATCTGTGCGAGCGTCTGGCTAAATAACAGTTTTTGTCAGTCTAAACATATTTGCTTGTGTCTGGCTAAACATGTCTAGCTGACATCTTTGCTTCTGTCTGGCTAAACATCTGTTTGTGTCTGGCTAAACATGAGTGATGGCAGTGATATACAGAAACACAAGAATAGCATTATTAAGAGTGAATGAGTCCAGCACTTATGGACCTTCCTGTTCGGGTTTTCAGTCAGATTAGTGCTGGCGGCCATAACATGGTAACCTGCAGGTAGGTTGACTTTTATTCAGAGAGGAATGGAGACGTATCTTGCCTGTAGCAATCAGCCTCAGTGGCTCAAAAGTAGAATAAGAGTAACTTTTATTATGGTGCACATATTAGTGCAGTGGGTGTATGTTCCATTAACTCTTACACATAGTTACTCCCTTTTTTTTTAAATGCTAGCACCAAAATGTAGACTAAGGTACACATTACAGCCTACAGGTAGATACAGGGAGGATCGTACTCGATTTGAACCAGACTTCGGTATATACTTTACAAGCCAGAATGTTCCCTGCGGGTGTTAGTTGCCATTTAGTTTGTAATAGCTGGATAATTTTATCCTTGTTCATTTGCAGTGAAAGCTCAAGACTAAGCAGGCTGTTGATATCACTTGTGTATAAAACTTGTTTTAGACAGCAGACACTCGACTGATTTCACGCATGGTCTCATGCTGGCAATGTAGATGCAGTGAATAGAGGAAATAAATATCGGTCGTATGCCAAAAGCTGAATATGAATACAGTGTTAAGATTTATACAAGTGTGTATGTTATAATATGGCAAGAGTTAAGGAGAAATGATAAAACTTTGTGTGGGTGGGTTTTTTAAAAATTTTATACTCGAGTGCTTTGTAGGCGTTCGTAAGTATAATAAAATATTTTTTAAATATTACAGTAAAAAGCTACATGTTGTATAAGATAGGTGCTTTGTCAATATTTGCAGTGTTAATACAACGACTGTGTTCATTTAAGTGTTAGGTGAAAGGATAACTCTTTCGAGTGCCTGATATGTCAGTTTTGTACTCTTTGGGGGGGGGGGGGGTATCCATAAGCTTTGAATAGAATAATTAACGTGGGATCTGTAGAGGTGGTGAACCTACGAGCCACACGCTCTTGGCAGCACATGCCGTGGCAGAGAGCCTGGTTGCCTTCCATGGTTGCTTAGTTTTTGAAGTATAAACAATTGTGAGAGCTGTCATGGTTCATTCCGTTTTGGAACATTGACATAGGAAATGTCAACAGCGTGCTGTACATTACCGTGGTGTGAGTAATGTGGGCTGTGGTTTGCCCATTAATTCCGTTAGGATGTTTGTTTAATGTGTCAGCCTGAACGCGTTACGTGTGATCTTGGGGGGTTCATACCGTGTTAAGAGGATCAGTACCTCGTCTAGTCATGTCTTTAAAGCTGAAGGTGCAGGTTCTGAAACTTATTGTTTAACTTCGTGTTTAGAGTATTTTGTGAGAATCTTGCTACGAATGGAGAGAGAAAGAGAGAGAGAGACCCCGCCTTGACTTGGACACCTCAAGAAACAAAAAAGAAAGAGGTGCAGTGCATTAGGAACACGGAGACGCTGAAAGGAAGAACTAAAGGAAGCGGGAAATACTTGTTTTGAGATATCCCGACTTGCTCGAGACGGAATTGGCTGAGGAGCCTTTGTTGATGCCTCATGCTCCAATGGGAGTACAGAGGACTGATGATTATTGTGCAGGCTTTATTATATACCAGTGATGAGCTATAACGCATTTACTCAGCCTTTATCTAGAGATAAAACTTGAGTATATGTGTTCCAGTACAGGTCGACAACCGATTTTCCGGGGGCTGATGATCGACCTCTTTTAATCCGATTGAAGTTACGACATAAATAGTTGACCTGACAGCCATTAGATGTAGCACAGGCAGTGCTACTTTATCGCCAGGATTGCGCCTGATAAAAAGTGTGCCATTAAAAAAAAATGTTTTTATTGTATTTTAAAAAAAATTCCAGTTTCAAAATAATGATTCTTCGTATTCGTGCTTGCTTTTCGAATGCAATTTAAAAAAATCTTCCTGTCCATTTTCCCAGTATTATTGCGTGACCTCAGTATATCGAGTAAAATATACAATATGAGAATATTTGAAAATGGGCGTTCGACATGTATATTTATGTAAATGTTTTAAAATACCGCATTTCTTGGAGTATTCCTGCAGCTAGCACGTAGAGGACGGGGCTACTGGATCTCTAGAGGCTGATGTGGTCAATAATTTGTCTTTTTTTTTGGTTTTGTTTTTTGCTTTTTCTACACTAAATTCCACGAGGAACCGGTTTGTATACATTGTTAAAGCTGGGTTGAATGGGACCAAAGTCAGGTCACCAGACAGCAACATGAGAAACAAGTGCGCTGATCACTTCGCTGCTCAGAAAATAGTAATTAATATATATACGGTATTTTCGTCGTGGTTCGGCGTTTATTAGAGACCAGCGTCTATTCAAGGCAGGCGTTTATTCGTAAAATGCCAATTACGGTTCTGCAGCATCGGTATTAGCTTATACCGTACGTCTTTCCATAGCAAGACAGAGACGATGTACTGACCCGGCGTTTATTTCAGAAATGCGTTTATTCGAAACATGACCCTGCCGGCCCCCACCCCTTTTTTTTCCAACCCTGCGCTTAATTGAGGCAGGCAACTATTTCAGACCTGGTGTTTAATCACGGAACTACGGTATACACACACTTGTACACACGTATGTCCAAGCTGTATGCAGTGCCGGTATTTGGTTATTATGAATATAACGATGTTACTGTTGCATAACCCGCAGATTGAGTTAATGTTACAAAAATTTATGCTGTTGTTCCTGTGAACTTAATTTTTAAAAAAAAAAGGGAGGCTGAGAAAGAAGAGTGTAGAAGGCTAGGACTTGCCGTGGCAGATTACAAGTAAATGCGAGTGCTGATGACGTTGTTGTGAGAACTTTGACATTTTATCTTTTGCCAGCCACGGGTGATTACCCCTACACCATCGTTTGAGAACAGATCTGTAGAGAAAGAAGGAGAGAAAGGGCTCGGCATGTTTACATTCCATCCCACGCGTGCGTCTACCTTCAGGCTGTTAAACTACATTTGCCTTATTTCTGCTGTTGGGATTGTGGAGAGGGGAGGAAGCTGTAGTGGTTTACATTGGCTTCGCTGGTGGTACGGTTTTACGGACAAAAGATTTTATTGAGGAAATAGGTCATCGTGGGAAAGACATCCAGTATTATAACAAATCTCTGCTGGGATCAGGAAGCATCAGTAAGAAGATACGGCACATTGATATCAACAGACATACCCATGAAGATGGGAGTGAGACAAGGATATGTTCTGCCTCCATGTCTATCCAACATGTACGTAGAGAATGTCTTCAAACACTGAGATGAACTACCAGGACCGAACACAGGGGTGGGGGGGGGGGAAAGTGTCAACAGTTTAATATGCAGATGATACAGTCCGTCTAGCAGAGAATCCAGAGAACCTACAGAAATTAATAGATATGATACACAAGACAAACCAAGAATAATACTCGAATCTGTATCAAGAAGACCAAAGTAACAGTGTTGAGTAGGAAAGACCAGAAGCCACAGATGGATATAAACAAAGAGAGACTAACTAGTGACAAACTATAGATACCTAAAAATGTAACTGAAGATGGGAGATATGAGATGGGGATAAATAAAAGAATAGGAATGGCACCAAACATACATTCAACACCATGAAGACAGTGCTGTTATCCAGAAATCTGCCAATAAAAACAAAATTTAAGATTTGTAAAGTGTTATATCTAGTCTGTTTTACTGTATGGAGCAGAAACCTGACTCTAAGCAAAAAAGATGGAGAGAAAGATTAATGCAGTAGAAATGTGGTTCTACAGAAAACTAGGCCGTGCAACATGAAGAATGAAAAGAACAAATACACACGTTTTAGAATAGCTGCAGGTGCAATGTGGACTTCTCAAAGAAATAAAGATGAAGAAAACAAAATACACTTTGGCCATATCAGAAGAGATAACAATATACTGAAGACCATACTAGAAGGAAAGGTAGAAGGAAAGAGAGCAAGAGGTAAACAGAGATGTAGATGGGAAGATAACATACGAGGATGGACAGAGATGTAGATGGGAAGATAACATACGAGAGTGGACAGAGATATAGATGAGAAGATAACACACGAGGATGGACAGAGATGTAGATGGGAAGATAACATACGAGAGTGGACAGAGATATAGATGAGAAGATAACACACGAGGATGGACAGAGATGTAGATGGGAAGATAACATACGAGAGTGGACAGAGATATAGATGAGAAGATAACACACGAGGATGGACAGAGATGTAGATGGGAAGATAACATACGAGAGTGGACAGAGATATAGATGAGAAGATAACATACGAGAATGGACAGAGATGTAGATGGGAAGATAACATACGAGAGTGGACAGAGATATAGATGAGAAGATAACACACGAGGATGGACAGAGATGTAGATGGGAAGATAACATACGAGAGTGGACAGAGATATAGATGAGAAGATAACACACGAGGATGGACAGAGATGTAGATGGGAAGATAACATACGAGAGTGGACAGAGATATAGATGAGAAGATAACACACGAGGATGGACAGAGATGTAGATGGGAAGATAACATACGAGGATGGACAGAGATGTAGATGGGAAGATAACATACGAGGATGGACAGAGATGTAGATGGGAAGATAACACACGAGGATGGACAGGACACAGCCTGGCTGAGTGCATCATCAAGGCGAGGGAGCGAGGGAACTGGAGACTCATTACCGCCAACCTTCGTTCTGGAGAAGGCACATGATGAGCTCTGGTTGCTGATTCTGTCTGATTTATAGTTAACGTAACTATGAGATAACATCAATAACATCCAACCATTTTTGTGTTCCTTGGTCTCCTTGTGCTTGCAGCTTTAGCCCTTACGCAAGGTGGTGCTCCATTTGGCATGATCTTCCGCCAGTTCTTACTTCCCTTGACGGTTGGATGTTTATACATTGTTTTCAGTCGATATAAAATAAAAAGTTCGTCCCAAGTTCATCGCGGCCGTGAAAATGTGCGCAGATTGTGGTGTAATATCTCATTGTATTGAAATAATAGTACATTGTGTCAAATGTAATTTTGCATTCATAATATGGCTGTCTGTCTTGTGTTATTAATTGCTTAGATCCCATTAAAGCTATGAATGTTCTTTCTGAAGTGGTGAGGCAGTCGATCTCAGATGTTAGGTAACACAGTTAGGACGTTTGTTTAGATTGAGCGGCTCTGCAAGTATTTCTGAATTGGATTTGGAACGTGAACTAATCAGCAACCGTGCCATCTAAAATTAAACATATACTTCACAGTCAGGACTACTCGCTTTATGTCTCACTTCCAGCATCGGCCGGCGCAGATATAGTTAACCTAGTTGTATCATTTAATAACACCCTTGAAACAAGCACCGCCATCCTCTTCAGCGTTGAGGTGTTGAGTTATATCTCAAGGAAATCCCAGGCCGGGTCCCGACGATGCCTTGTCAGCAGCTGTTAGATGCTTTGTGTGAGCAGAAATGTCTACGTTAGCCACTCTTCTCACTGTACTCCAGGCCCGCTTGGGCATTTAATTATAGTGGATTTTTTTCTTATTAAGTGACGCAGTAACTGGTAGAAGCCACGGCTCATTCGAAAAAAAAGGCCCCGAGTCCACCCAGCCTCTAAAAATGGGTAGCACAGAAATCTGGGAAGGCGTGATACTGACCACATCACACTTTCATGTGCCGATGGTCTTGCAAATAGGGGCCGTAATACCGTATCCCCAGTATGGCTTAATGGCATGGAGAGGGAGATTTTCTCTTTACCTTTTACACCCCCATTCGAAACAAGGTGGCGTGTTTATGTCTCTGTGGCTGACGTGTCATACAATGTCCACTCGGACATTTCGAGATTCATCCAGGTATAATAACGTTCATGTCATTGGTCTGTCTGTTGCTTCCTAGGGACAGAGGCGTCTTGATGTAGATAAGTGTGTGAAGTGTATGAATGAGACTTTTGTACCAGCGCTGGGTACGTTTGTTTGCAGGCACTGTATGATGTATTGTTTTTATTTCATCAGGTTTCTCCATAAAATGGCAAGACTTGTGGTTTCATGACTCATACAGCAGGAATTGGAACGGTGAATTGGAGAATCCAGTTTGGCCAGCAGGGAAAACTGCCTGCAGTCGTTGATTGGACGGGATTTTAAAATAGTTAACGTTTAGTTCCGTGAACTGATTTTAACAAGAACGTTTTTAAAAAAGAGGACTTAGCTATAGCGTTAATTTAATTTGAGTGGATTTATCGGCACTTTTGAACATTAAAATGGCCACGCTTGATGACTACATGGAAGGCGTGACATCGCAAGAGACGAAGCGCCGACTGCAGGCGCATGCAGAGTTAGTTCCCTTCTTGAGTGATCCTCACAGTTCCATGGAGTGCTCAGACATCGACCAGCTAATTGAGGGTTTGAGCATTTGGGTGAAGAGCAGCAATTTTAAGGTGAGTAGCATTAAGTTCCCAGTTCCTTTCTTTCCTTCTTTATCATCATATGACTTAAAATTATTAAATCTTTCAATTCTCATAAGATAATCTTTGTTTCTTTTTTTTTTCTTCTCTGGCATATTTCACCATATTGTCACAGCCTTGTCTTGTACCAGATTTATGGAGCACGTAGATTAAGAAGATGGGATCACAATGGGCGTTAAGTGCTAGCCCATAGAGCTAAGGGTAGTGGGATTAAAACCCGACCAAGTAAAAGACATTTACAGTTTCACTGTTCCAGGATTAATATACATGTCGTACTCTCAAACAGTCACTTAGCGTCTGTAGATGTCACACCGTGGATATAGAAAGTACCTGGATACACGAAGTACTTAGTACTCACAGTTGTCAGTATGTTAAGGGTGTATTTTTTTTTCTTAGCATCTAAGGCGTCCCCTGCTTGCTCTACCGGTTAGGGGGAAAATAAACGTGATGAAACATTGGAATTGGTGGAAAACTAGAGTCCTGTTTATTTATTTATTTTTAGCTTGTATTTGCATTTTGACAAAAAAAAAAAAACGTAAATAACATCATATTGCGTGCAAAGTATAAATAAACTCTTCCGCTTTCTAATGATTTTAGTAGCGTTTTAAATTTCCTCCACCATTTTTGTTTTTAGCTTAAGAATTGTACTAAATGTTGATCTCGATATGACTAGCTTACAGTGTATGTCAGCACTGAACATGCTTTGATCACTAATTTGATTAGTTATAACTGTGTTGCAAATGGAGACCCTTGTGAGAATTTTTAGCTTTATGGCCACATGTAGGATGCAATAAAAATATTATAAACACAGATATACAAAGTATTATAAGCATAAATATAAGAATATTGTAAGCTTGAAAACAAGAGGCATACTCTGGAGAACTGTCCCTTCTTTAAAAAAAAAAGTCTCTAGGTCAGTGGTTCCCAATTCGTGGTCCGCGTTCTGCGTGAGGGTCTGTGACGACAACTCAAGGTCCCTTTTTTGTCAGAGCGATTAGGAACGTTAGTTGCTGTCTACCTTTTCTTAACTACATTATAGTCATTTCTGAAATTCACCAAGTTTGTACTTTTTAAAAAGTGTTTACTCATTAAAGGTTACACAGCTATCATATAAATAAAACTCTGGCCTACATTTTGAAACATCAGAGGGTCTGCGGACTTTTGTCAATTTGAGAACCAGTGCTCTTGGCGGGAAAAAGGTGAAGCACATAACAGGAGTTGTAAGGTTTATAGCTAGAAGAAAAGTGAAGATAAATATAGGAGATAAATAAATTGTTCGTTAATAAAGGGAATTAAATTCATATTGGATGAGCAGGTTCCTTGAGTTTTCCAAGTGGAACGAAACTTTTTGACATACTGCACCACGGTAGAGAGCACGTTAGCCAGGTACCAGGAGCACCATGAGGAGTGTGGATAGAGTTTTAACTTAAGATTCACAAGTTTTAGCATAGATTCACCATGTTTATCATACTTATATCCATGATATTCTTAACCCTTATTTCGCAACAACTTAACGCGTGTGGGTTGGTTTCCCCAGTTACGGTAGGATTTCTCTGTCACTGATTCTGCTGTGCTAGCTGTGATTGATTGAATGTTTGTGGCCCGGGGGTGGAGGGATTCACATAGCAATGGCCCCCACGGGCTCGCCAGCTTGCCCAGTTCTTCGATCCTTTGAAACGAACATTCGTTCTTCGTATAGGAATTGCGTCTCCGCTAGCGTGTCTTCTACCACACAGACATCAGGACGCCACGTGGTGTAATTGTCTCGGTACTGTCTGGGTCACCCCCCACGGAGTCGTCACGCTTTGTTGCCAGGGACAACTGGGTCAAGAACACGTGGCTGCAAGTGTTATGTTAGATAACAGGCATCTCGATGTTACCCAAGTGTGTTAGTTTCTGTACGTGTTATTGTTAATATTGTAGTTATTTTATAACGTGGGATGGATATGCTGGCATGATACGATGTTGGACTTCGCTCTTTCTTTCAGCGTTGATCACCGTCAGTTTTTTTTATGACACCTAACTACCATCTGCTTTTAGATTTGCCGTGATCTTGTCCTGAGGTCTTCACCTGCAGTATTTTCTCCCTGTCCCCCACACCCATAGTTTCAGTTCTTATCTTATATCTTATATCCTTCCCGTGCCGTTAAACGTCGCATAGGGTTCGCAAAGTAGTTCGCCAAGTTGTCCTGTCTTCGGCGAGTCTTTCAACCTCATCAAGGGATTTTATGCCTGTTAATTTGGCCTCTCATAATAATGTCCTCTTCAGAGTTTCACGCGGTCTGCCTCTTTTTCTTTGGCCTGTTGTGTTCCACTTGATAGCTTGTTTTGGGATTCTCTGATCATTTCTTCTCATCAAGTGACAAACATATGTCCATCTCCTTTTCCTGGTCACCCATAAGACTGGTTGTTGTTCAGTCATCTGTCTTATCTCTGCATTATTCTTGAATTCGTTCCACTTGATGCCGAGTATTTTCCTTAGGCATTTGTTTTCAAAAGAGTCTAACTTCTTTTCTATTTCTTTAGTTGTTTTCCAGCTTTCGCATGCATAAATGAGGGTGGATATTACATTTGAATTGAATAGTCTTAACTTGGTTTTTGTGCTTATAACTTTTGAATTCCATATGTTCTCAAGATTCTTGAAGATCGATGCTGCTTTTGCTGTTCTGATTCTAATCAGTTTCGGTTACTCACGGTTTAAAAACAAGTTCAGTTTCACGGCCCCCTCGGCCATCCTGGCTCTCTTATTCTCCCGCTCACAGTTACACCCACAGAGAGTATCCAGGCTGGCGGTGTTTTGTATAATTTACCAGCTTAATGTGGCTGCACAGCTCAAAGATTGTGGCTCTAGCCACCGTGTCAAGTCAGAGAGTCAGTCTTGAAGTGTCAAGTCAGAGAGTCAGTCTAGAAGTGTCAAGTCAAAGAGTCTGTCAAGTCAAAGAGTTTGTCTTGAAGTGTCAAGTCGAAGAGTCTGTCTTGAAGTGTCAAGTCAAAGAGTCTGTCTTGAAGTGTCAAGTCAAAGAGTCTGTCTTCAAGTCGTGAAGTCTGCTAAGTGAGAATATTTGGAAAAAAAGTCTTGTCCTGTCTTATTCATCATATAACTTTCGATGTTGAGGGGACGAATAGACGTCTTGACAGGGTTCGGCGATTTGCTTCATATAATGCTTCTAATTTCCTCCCACTGTCTCTTGCTCAGTCTTTTCCTCTGCTACCTACAAATCTCAGTGTGGGTGTTTTCTGTGGTATACTGTCTGGTGGTCGCCGTGTAACATGGCCAGACTTTTGTGATGATTTTTCTTTTATGTGCTAGGTATGAATATCTGTCAAAACATATCTTACGTAGGGTTCTATATTATCCGTGGTTTCAGGCATCTGTAGTAAGCCATGGAACCAAATAACCGCAGTACTGGGGGAAAGGGGAGTGACTTCTGTATATTTCTTCATCATGTGACAATGAAGTTCTTTCGATGGTTAGCCTATCTTCCTATCATGACCCAGTCTTAGATCTACACAAATAAAGCGAAGCACGCAAATACAAACTCATTTTTTAACTTCTTTGGTTTCAGATTTATGAAAAAAGTCTAGTCATTAAAATATGATATAGAGTTCCAGGTTTTTTTCATCCTCCTAATTCTGTTAAGAGCATACAGTTTGTTCATCTGTCACGTGATATTGTTGCCAGGTTTCCCTCGTGTCAGTGGACATACACAATAAGATTACACAATGCCATGCCTAGCAGTAGATGCATCTCCTGGTGATCTCCCCCTCGAGGCTCAGTGTTGAAGTATGGGTACCGTTCACCCTTGTATCTCTCGTAGCAGACACGTCGTGAATGGCGCCCACGGGCGGCCATTCATAGACTCAATTGATTAACTTCACTGGAGTTGTAGACCTTGTATTGGTATCCGTGTAGTGTCTCGGCACGACACACACAACTAGATCCGGTTACTGCTGTATTGTATATGAGGTATCGTGTTTTTTTGCAGTGCTGTAACTTGCGTTTGGATGGATATCTTGACTTGTGTTTTGTGTAAGCGAGAGATGGCACCGAGACAGGAGCACATTTTAAATAAGAATTATGGACCGATTTAGAGCATATTTTAAATGTTTCTTAAGTCCTGTTGCAGGGGCACTTAAGGATTAACAGATTGGTTATGTGCTAGGATTGAAAGATAAAAATTTCTGGGCCGGCCTGAACTATTGAAATCAGTCAAAACACCGTAAGTGGTTTATCTGCACCATTGGGTATATCAGCCCACTGAAGATCACATGTGACAGAAAAGTCCAGGGGGAAAGAATAGCGGTACAGATTCGCGCATAAGACGCATGGAGATGGGGAAAACATATGCTTATGGAGGATACAACACATTATGGTGATCATTCGTTGTATATGTTTTCTGTTCCACAGACTTATTCTGTTTCTACTTTTGCCTCCATCAACCGCAGTTTCATTAATTTTTATAGTCCACCATCGGTCTTTTAGTCTGATGAACTGTCTGCTTGCCGCACCATCTGTCTGCCTGCACGATGGTTTGTCTGTTTGCTTGATGATCTGCCTGCTTTCTTGATGGTCTGTCTGCTTTCTTGATGGTCTGTCTGCTTGATGTAACTCTTATATATCTTATATCCTTCCCGTGCCGTTAAACGTCACATAGGGCTCACAAAGTAGTTCGCCAATTTTTCCTGTCTTCGGCGAGTCTTTCAACCTCATCAAAGGATTTTATGCCTGTTAACTTGGCCTCTCTTAATAATGTCCTCTTCAGAGTTTCACGCGGTCTGCCCCTTTTTCTTCGGCCTGTTGTGTTCCACTTGATAGCTTGTTTTGGGATTCTCTGATCATTTCTTCTCATCAGGTGACAAACATATGTCCATCTCCTTTTCCTGATCACCCATGAGACTGGTTGTTGTTCAGTCATCTGTCTTATCTCTGCATTGTTCTTGAATTCATTCCACTTGATGCCGAGTATTTTCCTTAGGCATTTGTTTTCAAAAGAGTCAACTTCTTGTCTATTTCTTTAGTTGTTTTCCAGCTTTCGCATGCATAAATGAGGGTGGATATTACATTTGAATTGAATAGTCTTAACTTGGTTTTTGTGCTTATAACTTTTGAATTCCATATGTTCTGAAGATTCTTGAAGATTGATGCTGCTTTTGCAATTCTGATCCTAACTTCCTTTCTAGTGTCACCATCCTGGTCTATGTAGCTGCCAAGGTATGCAAATTGATTGACTTCTTCAATATCTGTCCCTTCTATGTGTATTTTTCCATTTTGATTGATGGGAATTTTCATTATTTTTGTTTTGTAACTCTACTTGCCCGATAATACGCTTGCTTGATGATTTGTGTGCTTGCATGTCGGTCTGTCTGCATGCCTGATGATCTGTCTGCATGGTTGATTATGTGTCCGTTTGCCTGTCTGTTGATTGTAACTGTCTGCTCAAACCAGGTTTTAAATGCACATCTCTTAAACTCGTCTATAGCCGTGTGCCCATTTCTGTTTATCATCAATCGTCTTTACATCATATGTTGACTGTCCTTATTGCGTGTTACCTAAGTAGTCACCCGTTTCCATTCTTTCGAAATCAGACAGCGCGTAGTGTGTGCTGTATTTTCACTTCACTAAGTGCTTCCCAATACAAGTTATTGATTTGTTAATTATTTGATATGGGAATGAGGTTCACTAAAGGAAGCGAGCAGAAAGGCTTTACTTTAAATTTATCAAAAAGACAGAGACTATGGTTATATCTAAGAAACAGAATCCACCAAAATGCAATATAAAATTAAACGGAACTATTCTAAAGCAGGTGCAGAAATTCAAATACCTTGGAGCAGTAATAACTTTAGATGGAAAATGCAGAACAGAAATTAGGAACAGAATAGGCCAAGCAAAGACTGCATTTCAGAGAATGAGAAACATATTAACCAACACATCCTTATCAATGAATGTTAGAAAACGAGTCCTAAAATGCTATATTGAACCTATCTTGTTATATTAAAGTGAATCATGGACAATAGGCAAGTCTGCACAAAAATCATTGGAAGCAGCAGAAATGTGGTTTATTAGAGGAATGTTACGAATCGCCTAGACAGCAAAAATAGCTAATGAAGAATGTATGAGGAGAGCTGGAGAGACAAAAGAAATCTTGTCAAAAAAAAAAGAGAGAAACAATGCACTTTCATAGGACATACAGTGAGAAGAGGTGGCATGGAAAATATAACAACAGGAAAAATAGAAGGAAGAAGATCCAGAGGAAGACCAAGAGAAATGATACTGGACAGTCTGACAGGATGGTGTGAGAGGAGATCACCAACTGAGCTGATGGCCTGCATGAAGGATCGGATACTCTGGAGAAGCATAATAGTCAACGCCAGTCGGCACGGCACCTGATGACGATGATGATGGTGATGAATGAGGTAATTAAAGGTAAATTCAAAGAAAATTCTGTTACAGAAATCTCATAGTGAAATTTAAGAGAATTAAGATAATCTTTATTTAAGAGAAAGTAAAAGGGAAACAGTCGCCGTAGACGAATTAAGATAATCTTTATTTAAGAGAAAGCAAAAGGGAAACAGTCGCCGTAGACTTCTGAGTTGAAGAAATCAAGAACACTGAAGCATAGCATCGTGTCGGCTTGGGAGCGAGTTACGGTCCCTGTTTTTTTCTGTACCCAATTGGAGCTAAAAAGCAGGGGGTGCAACCCCCACCACCATGAGGACTATGGCGATCCCTGTCCCGTTAGCCAGGCTAGGCCTGTTACTAGGGTTATCAACGGAGCGGTGGGGGCAGAGTCTTGGTTAGCTATCCTTCGCCAACCCTGACGCTAGCATGTCAGCTGTAGATAGCTGGTTGCCAGATCGGACAGCGTATTCTCCCTCCAAGCACTTGGCCGTGAAGAAGAAAGTCATTTTTATTTCAAAGACATGTCACATATAGCTGCTGAACACAGTGCACCGCTCAGCCCAGCTACAGACTTAATGTTTGTCGACGCTACAGGGAGATGACACGCGACCCCCAACTCTACAGGTGTCGTGTCGCCGTCTATAAATACACACCGTACCGGGTCCTCAATTTAATGCTGGGTCACACGGTCTCACTTGTCTCTCTCTCTCTACCCCCTTCCCCTTGTATGTCGCCAGAGGTCGGGGAAGTTGGTGTAGCTTTGACAGGTGATCTCATGATGGAGTGTGGGTTTAATCTCAGTCTGTGATCCCTCGAACACATCGCAGTTTTGTTACAGATAGAAACTTTGGGAGATGTAGTTTCAGCGCAGCATGTGGTCTGGCTGATGACTGGACGTCTTGTTAAACCGGTGACTGGGGTTTCTTACTTTGGAATAATGGACCACGAGTTCGGAGCTTGTGTTGTTGACGTTCTTTGATTGGGCTTTATTTACAGTTATAAACCGCGTGTAGGTAATGATGGTTAGAAACTGTAGTTTATGATGGTTAGAGATTGTGTGTGTAATGATGGTTAGAGATTGTGTAAGTAATGATGGTTAGAGATTGTGTAAGTAATGATGGTTAGAGATTGTGTGCGTAATGATAGTTAGAGATTGTATAAGTAATGATGGTTAGAAACTGTGTAGTTTATGATGGTTAGAGATTGTGTGCGTAATGATGGTTAGAAATTGTGTAAGTAATGATGGTTAGAAACTGTGTAGTTTATGATGGTTAGAGATTGTGTAGGTAATGATGGTTAGAGATTGTGTGCGTAATGATGGTTAGAGATTGTGTAGGTAATGATGGTTAGAAACTGTGTAGTTTATGATGGTTAGAGATTGTGTAAGTAATGATAGTTAGAGATTGTGTAGGTAATGATGGTTAGAGATTGTGTAGGTAATGATAGTTAGAGATTGTGTAGGTAATGATGGTTAGAGATTGTGTAGGTAATGATAGTTAGAGATTATGTAGGTAATGATGGTTAGAGATTGTGTAAGTAATGATGGTTAGAGATTGTGTAGGTAATGATGGTTAGAGATTGTGTAGGTAATGATAGTTAGAGATTATGTAGGTAATGATGGTTAGAGATTGTGTAAGTAATGATGGTTAGAGATTGTGTAGGTAATGATGGTTAGAAATTGTGTGGGTATTTATAGTTAGATATTGCGTAAGTGATGATAGAAATTGTGCAGGAAATACTGTTTTTAGTTCTGTTTTACTGTGTCAGACATGTAATAGCAGTGATTTTAGCCTAGGAATTGTAGGATTAGTTTGAATCCTTTACTTACTTTTTACTGATTGAGGAGCGAATATGTACTTTGATTGTACAATTATAGTTCAAAGTATTTGCTGGTAGAGATAGTAATTTGACGTCAGTTTTACTGATGGAGTGATGTCATGTATATCTGTATTACAAAGATTGAGTATCATGAGTTTTATTGAAATAACTACAGATAGAAGAACTATACTTTCATATAAGTGCTGCTGGCGGAGTAATAAAAATATTCAGCTCTTTCTTGTCAAGGATAGGACCCATCTATTTCTTATCCAGGATAGGACGGCTGTTTCTTGTCAAGGATAAGACAAGGATAATTTTGACACAGGAATTCATTAATTTATCAAATTTCTAGTGCCATAAAGTGATCTTTACACGTCTTTTTGTGAGATTATTCATGGTGTAGTGAGACGCTTTCTTACTAAGCGGAACTTGATTCAGTAGGTCATTGTGTAGATCTGAGATTATTGTAAATCTGTGTACATCATCATCATCATCATGAAGTAGCTGAAGAATCATCACTCTACAGTCTCGCATATTTGGTAGTCAGTTGATATCAGTCCCAGACTTCCCTTTCAGTGACTTGTCTGTGTTCTTCCAAACCATTCTCCTATCTAATATTTCTGGTGAGAATTTCACATTAATGGCTTATAAGACAGAAACAAAAGTATAGGTATAAATTATCTCTCAAGAACGGGCAGCAAAGAGTTAATCTGAATGTACCAAGAACCGGTAGCAAGGGGTTAATCTAAATGTATCGGGTTATTTTATTTGTTTATTTTTAAACAGTCTTCTACCATTGGCTTCTTAAACAAATTATTTTATATCATAGTGGCAGATATAGATAGTCCCCGCTTGTCTACGGCCGCGTAACTAGTCATTGGACTCCCTCGTTAGATGCCTCGTCAGTGACAGTATAATCGGTTGGTTGGGATAAAGTTAGAACTGAGTCTTTGTAAACTGAAAATATTGAAGAAGAGATTACAGTATCTATGGACTTGTCAAGAGTGCAGTGATGATGATTCTAATAAATAATGGCGATTAATCATTGTAGACGTTTAATGTTGTTGTTCTGTTTCTGTGTTTTAAGAAATCATTACTTTCAGTTTTATGTTGTTTTTGTTTGTTTTGTTTAATAGTGCTGACAGTAGCGAGAGTGTGTAATTTAATCGATTCGTGTGTTACAGCTCACATCTCGCACTTCTTTCTTTTTTTGTTTTTGTTTGTTATTTTGATGTGGTGTATGTTGGGAGTCTTTAGTTCACTTATTATCGTGTGACTACCCGAGGAGTGATTAGGTCACATTCTTCTTCTTCTTCTTTTCTCCTCTTTTTCTCACCCCCTTCCCCTTGCATACATTTGTAGGTGATTGTAGATGTCTTGAATGGTTGTTGTTGTATATGCTTGAAACTCCGAGCATGGTGTTCTTTTTCTGGATGCTGTGAAGGTGTTGAACGCTGTCGAATGGTGAGGGCAATTTCTGATAGTGAGTCGGCTGTTTTTTTCAGTCTCTTAACTGGGCTAAAAAAATGGGGGGGGGGGGGAGTGCAGTACTTCTTTAACAGACTTCAACGCCAGGTCTGTTACTTGGGGGTGGGAAGGGGTGGGGGGGGGGGCGGGTAACCAACAGAGAAGTGTAACTGGGTCTTGGTCAGCTATTGTTCATGAACTCTGACGAAAGCATGGCCGGCTATAGTTTATTTACACCAGTTGACTTGTAAAAATTTGGTGTAGAATTTCCAACAGTCCAATAGAAAAGCATAAAGAACGGAGAAGTCATTCTTAAAGTGCATATCAACTGGACTACACGAGCATTTTTAGATAATCTATCTCTCTCTCTTTCTCTCTCTCTCTCTCTCTCTCTCTCTCACCCACCTTTGGCTAAATACAAGTTGAGTTCTTTCTGTTCACTATACTCGATTTCGATATCTATCACTTGCTGTTCTAAGTATCTTCATATCAGTCTAGCTCGTAGTTTCATCACATCGACATGATTATCTGATTCTAGGTCTGTCTGTCTGTTTCGCAAGGTACACTTCAGCTAAATATATCTCTCCAGATCTCCTAATGTATATATCTGTAGCTGTTTGTCTGTTCCTGTCTGCACATCTGTCCTGGTCTCAGTCAAGCTGAGTCTCTGTCTGAATGTCCGAGTATCTTTGTCTCTGAGTATCCTGTTATCTTCGTATCTTCATCTCTGAGTATCTTGGTGTCGGCGTTTTAGTTCTGCTTCCGACTCTGTGTGCGTACTTCGATGGGCGTACCCCCCTCCCCTGTTTCTCTCGGTCCCTCGTTTTATCTTTGGGTCCGGTTGATGAACTGACCAATCAGTATTTATGCTTCGCCTCTAATTTGTCCACTGGTTTTAGATATGCGTGCCGATTGGTTCCCGAGTCGTGACCAGCCAGTTTAGTGGTGTCGAATATCAGCCCCTTGCCCTTGGCACTTTTTATCTGTACGTATTGACTGATTACTAGTCCGGTTTCTTTATTCGTCGTGTCCATTTGGCAGTCTATCGCAGACTATGTAGTCAGACTAGTCAAGAAGACTTTTGGATTTTCTTAAATCCTTCTAGCGGCCGTGTCCAATTATGACACCTCGGGCAAGTTCTTCTCGAGCGCTTGGGGTCTGTCGGACAATAACTGTCTGTCTTCTTATTCTTAGATTTCGTTCGCCGACTATTCGTCGCCACCTGTTATTTCACTTGCCACTTGTTGTACTTATGACCGTCTTTCTCTGTCTTATCTCTTCCTCGGTGTCATTATATCGGTCCTTTCTATTCATCTGTTTCTTCTGTTTAAACTTGTCAGCGTCCAGTCATAATGGTCTTTCACTAATGTCGCGGGAATCGGTTTTCTACATTGTTCCTTAGATTTCGGATCCAACTTTTCTCTTCTTATTTAATGTGAGCCCTTATAAATATAATATGTTCACAATTATAATCATAATTCTAGGTTACATGGGACTATGCTATAGGCTTTCCAGTTGTTACAACCTCCATACATTTCAATTCACATTTATCAGTTGCTCATGAAAGGTACTAATACAGAAGATTTTAAGATTAATCTTTGGCCGGGTCCAGAGATCTCAGGTATAGACAGTTTATCATTCATCCTTCACTATTCTACAGACGCTAAGCTCATGTGTTATAGTGTATTGTGGACCAGCAATCTTCACCGCTCTTATCAAGTCTTATGGGGATTTAAAGTAGTGGCAGCACATAGTAACCAGTCCAGGGGTTTTCAAACTGTCATGGAGAGTGGGAGCTGCTAGAGAGAGAGAGAGAGAGAGAGTGAGTGAGAAAGAGCTGACAAGAGCTTGTCGTCGGAATATGAAGCATTTTTCCGTGGAGTCAGTTATGTGTAGACATGTACCATTTCTGACTGAGCCGGGGTCAGACGGAAATCGAAGACTCAGGGTTTATGTTGGGGTAGGACAGTATAGAAATTGTGAAATCAGAACTGGAGGCAAACCATACAGACTTCACGAATGATTGAAGATGATTTGAATTGCTGTTGATATTCTGTATATTTTGTTTTGTTGCCAGGTTCTGTAAAGGAAAAACCGGGACATTTTTCTCAGACTGATAAACAATAGCAGACGTATCCTATGATCTAAAAGTTTTGTTTTTCAAATAGCTTATCCAAGAAGAGAGTATGTCCTACTAATAACATTGTTCTGCTCAGAATAGCAGAAGTTGTTAGTATTTCATGTATCTACGATACATATGTTTAATGTTTTGCATGCATTTCGATATTAAAATGGCTCAAAAGTAATTCATGGGACGTATAACATGTATTTTACTGTCAGATATTTACTTTCAAGATCCTGCGTTATCCTGTCTTGCTCCTAGTAATTATCCTGGACAAGAAGATCTTGCCGCTGACTGACGTAATCATAGAATTTTGAGCAGCTCAGTATCAAACACAGATCACAGATCAGAGATATAAGATGTCCAAGTTGATAAGTGTGTTATAGTGCTCTCGTGGCTAGGCGGATGTTCGTCCAGCCGAAGTCCGTGGTTCAAATCCCGGTCAGTCTTTTGTCGTTTTTGCTTTTGTTTTGTTTTGTTCTTTCTCTCACTCACAAAGAGCTCTATCTGCCATTTTTGCCAAGGCTAACCAAACAACCCTGTGCTCTGTCACTTTACTGTGCGACAGCCTCGTTATTTTTCTCATGTGAAAAATTCCATGCATTTGACAAAGCATGTCCAGTATATCACACAAAAGGCAACTAGTTACCGCATCACCCGGCTCATGTATGCTGGCTATTTTGCCAGCAGTGTCGCAGTATTTGTACAGCGACTTCTAATTTTGGGCTGCGACTGTAAATGTTAAAGATGGCTCGTCATAGTTGGCCAGTCTTTCGTTTAATGGGATTTTATAAGACGATACCTCCCAGTGCTCTCGTATTCCTAGTGAGAGCTGGTATTTCTCAGCCAGAGTTCGGTAAATATTCAGGGGTTCCGTGAGAAATTATGGGATAAGCAAACAGTAGCTGTAACAATGAATGGGATGTAAATATATGGCAGCAGTTTGGTAGTGGTATATAAGTTCCTGTCTTCACGAGTGCTGTTACTGGTGTATGGGTGAAGTGTTTCTGACAGGTAAATATGTCTTATTTAGAACAAAAAATATAACACTAACTTGGGCACATAAGCCATGCCTGAACTAAACGAATATAGTCTAGATTAGGATATTTGAGAAATATTTTGTTAAACATTATTTTAAGGGTTTGATAAGTTTTAAGAGTGGAGGGGGGGGGAATGGAACTATCTTTTTCTTCAATGTAAAGTTACCAAATGATCTTAAGTTCCGTAGCAAGAATAAGGCTCTGATCATCACCCAGGATCATGGCCGGTGATTGACTGCCAGGTACGCCGTGTGATGTTTTGAGGAGCAGCAACGAACTCTCTTGATCTGCAGCCAGCCTTGTCGCATGGCGTCCATCACTGTTTTTAGTGTTGTTCGCCTGGTTGTCTTTGGTCGGCCTTGGTCTTTCTTTCAGTTGTCCGTGTCGCGTCAGGCTTGCAGACGATCCTGCAGCTGCTGTCACAGATCCAGACCTTATGACCATGTCTACGTATGTATGAAACATCCGTGAAATGTATGCTCCAGATTTAGCATTTCTCTCCCCTTTGGGCAGTCGTTTGTTGCAGCAGATGGCCTCATTATAGTTGACAGTTTGATCAGCAATGACAGTTCTTAAACGAGGCGGACTATTGCTCTTAGTGAGTGATGAATTTATCACCGCAGTCTTAAGTGTGAACAGAAAGGATGCTGTTTCTGTGTAGTTTACTTTATGTACAAGATGGCTGGACTGTGGTTTACTTTATGTAAAGATGGCCGGACCGTGGTTTACTTTATGTATAAGATGGTGGGACTGTGGTTTATTTTTATGTACAAGATGGCTGGAATATGGTTTACTTTGTGTACAAGATGGCCGGACTGTGGTTTATTTTTATGTACAAGATGACTGGACTGTGGTTTACTTTATGTACAAGATGGCCGGACTGTGGTTTACTTTATATACAAGATGGCTGGAACGTGGTTTATTTTATGTACAAGATGGCTGGAATGTGGTTTACTTTATATACAAGATGGCTGGAACGTGGTTTAGTTTATGTACAAGATGGCCAGACTGTGGTTTACTTTATGTGCAAAATGGCTGGACTGTGGTTTACTGGGCATTTGAAAGTATTGTTGAAGTATTTCCGTGGGTAACACTGAAATGTGGTTCCATGTGGATGGACATTTTAACTAAAGGCAACTAATACAGATGTCCAACTCGATAAGTTCCAATATCACATCACTCTGTAATAAACTTTGATGTTTAAACTAATCTTAGCTAGACGAAGATGCAGAGAACAGAAATATGAACATCTTGCAATTGCGGGGGAATGGTGGTTAGTGAATGATTAATATGGAAGATGTGAAGAAAGAGAAAAGTAGAGAATAGTGAATGATTAGTATGGATAATTTGGAGAAAGTGGAAAGTAGAGAATAGTGAATGATTAGTATGGAAGATTTGGAGAAAGAGGAAAGTAAATATTCAGAGAGGAACACTCTGAAGTCTTCTGTACATCAGTGGGGTCCATCCAGGAGGTCCACGGAAGATATCTTTTGGGGGATCCACAGACTAGACAGATGGATTGGCTAGATGAAAAAAAAAATCTTAACATCATCTGGGTTATGTTTGTGGCTTTATTTTTAATCAGGGGTCCAACTATTCTCAGACCGGATAGTGGGTCCACGGCCAGAAAGCCGAAGAACCACTGCTGTAGATTGGCTGTTAGAAACAATAAGACGAAGAGGTCAGAAGATGGACTTTGAAGTAGGTCAAAGATAGTGGCTGCTTTTGTTACCGCGACTTCCATTCTGGTTTTCCGACACTGTATTGATAAAAATGGAAATAGCAGATGAACAGTTTGGATTTGTTGAAGGAAAGGGAACACACAATGCCATTTATGCTTTACGAACACTAACAGAAAGAGCTTTAGAAGTACAGAAAGATCTCTACTTATGCTTCATTGATTACACCAAGGCATTTGACAAGGTGAAACATAATGAAATTATTAAAATGCTTGAAGACATCAATATAGACGGCAAAGACCTGAGGATTGTAAAACATCTATACTGGCAGCAAGAAGCAGCAGTTCGAGTTGAAAATAGAATAGGAAAATATCAACCTATAAAACAAGGGGTGCGACAAGGATGTGTACTATCTCCAGACCTTTTTTCTCTGTATAGCGAGAATATTCTAAGAACAATCATCACAGAACCAGGCATAAAAATTGGAGGATACAATATTAACAACCTTCGGTATGCTGACGACACAGTACTGATAGCAGAGAACCAACAAGACCTGCAAAATCTCTTGGATAAAGTGGCCAAAGAAAGTGAACAGAAAGGCCTTACTTTGAACATCAAAAAGACAGAGACTATGGTTATATCTAAGAAACAGAATCCACCAGCATGCAGTATTAAATTAAACGGAACTATTCTAAAGCAGGTGCAGAAATTCAAATGCCTTGGAGCAGTAATAACTTCAGATGGGAAATGCAGAACAGAAATTAGGAACAGAATAGACCAAGCAAAGACTGCATTTCAGAGAATGAGAAACATATTAGCCAACACATCCTTATCAATGAATGTTAGAAAACGAGTCCTAAAATGCTATATTGAACCTATCTTGTTATATGGAAGTGAATCATGGACAATAGGCAAGTCTGCACAAAAATCATTGGAAGCAGCAGAAATGTGGTTTATTAGAAGAATGTTGCGAATCCCCTGGACAACAAAAATAACTAATGAAGAATGTAGGAGAAGAGCTGGAGAGACAAAAACCTTGTCAGAAAGATAAGAGAGAGACAATGTACTTTCATAGGACATGCAATGAGAAGAGGGGGCATTGAAAATATTATACCAACAGGAAAAATAGAAGGAAGAAGATCCAGAGGAAGACCAAGAGAAATGATACTGGACAGTCTGACGGGATGGTGTGAGAGGAGATCACCAACTGAGCTGATGGCATGCATGAAGGATCGCGTACTCTGGAGAAGCATAATAGCCAACGCCAGTCGGCACGGCACATGATGATGATGATGTGAAGTACAAGTAGAAGGATTAGCGCTGTTCTATAATCGGCGGAGCCGGGTAAATATTTCCAGCAAGTTGTAAACACTGATAAATAATTGCGTGATGATGATAAGCTGATATGTGAGAAGGGGCTCAGTTGTTGTCGTAGTGAGAATAGTTTGTTTAGGCTGAGTGGCCATTTGGGGGGGGGGGGGCGGAAGGGAGGTAGAGCTGCAGAATTCCCATTATTATTGCTTTGGGTTCTCCTGGAAAGAGAGAGAAAGCGCAAATAATTCACCACCAAATAATTCATCGTGTGTCCTCTCCTTATGGAAGGTTGGCTGCAGTAGTCTTCTACCCTGGTCTGTTCTTTATTTTCACCGTGCTCTCGACCTCTCCCCCCCCTTTTCTGTTTGTTCTTCTTACCTTTCCACCGTGTATGCTTTTCGTTATGTGTATTATGTCTCTTGACATGATCGAAATATCTTAACTGTCAGGGTCTAAAGTTTTAACTGTTTGGTTATGTTTTAACGGTCTGTTTCTAATGTTTTTCTCATTACTTATATATATATATATATATATATATATATATATATATATATATATATATATATATAAAAGAGAATGAAGAAAAATGAAAACAGAGCAGCCAGCGCTGGGAGTTCCAGTTTTGGGGACAAATTAGCCGAAAGTTTGAACTCAGAACGGTTCTGAGAGGCAGATGCCGATGAGATGATTGATTCGATTCCACAGCTTGACCCGTTACTGCAGAATGATCGGTTGTGGTGTGGTCGAGTATCGATTGTTTTTCAGGCGTGGGGGGGGGGCCGATTCACTTTGCCTGGCTCATGTAATCTGCAGGACCCGAGTGGTGGATGCAATAATTTGGAGCTGTAATCTGCTGTATGCCAGTGTGTGTAGCTGTAATCTGGTGTGTGGCTACACTTCTGCCAGTGTGTAGAGTGTAGCTGTAATCTGACGTGTGGCTACACTTCTGCCAGTGTGTGTAGAGTGTAGCTGTAATCTGACGTGTGGCTACACTTCTGCCAGTGTGTGTAGAGTGTAGCTGTAATCTGACGTGTGACTACACTTCTGCCAGTGTGTGTAGAGTGTAGCTGTAATCTGATGTGTGGCTACACTTCTGCCAGTGTGTAGAGTGTAGATGTAATCTGCTGTGTGGCTACACTTCTGCCATTGTGTGTGTATAAAGTGGAACTGTAATCTGCTGTATGCCAGTGTATGTAGAGTGTAGCTGTAATCTGCTGTGTGGCTACACTTCTGCCAGTATGTGTAGAGTGTAGCTGTAATCTGCTGTGTGGCTACACTTCTGCCAGTGTGCGTATAATGTTTTACTTGCAATGATAAGTTGTGTAAGTGAATTTGTTTCTGATATGGCGGTGTTTGGTATTTAGAGCAGTTTTACTGTAAGCATAGTTTGAGAATGCGAGAATTGTTATCTTTATGTCTGCCAGTACACACCTTGGCAGGACTTGTGAAAGCACTTAACTGGACGTCAAACACGCATTTGCTACAAGATCTGAGAACACCCCAGGGTATCTGACAGTGGGGCTGTTCTCCCCGGGACAGTGGGTGCATACTTTCTCTTATTGTTGCGTTTTGCGTCAACAAATCTAGGCTTTTTTTTTCTATTTCTTCATTTTTTTGTCTTCTATTTCTTCATTTTTTTCACTCCGCTATTTTCAGTTTTGTTTAACATTTACTGTTTTGTTTGTGTTATTTTTCTTATCATTCACTACGAAGGCCTTTATGTGGACATATTCACGACTCCCAGATTCATCGAAGTCGTAAAACAATCCTTAGCTTAAATTTTTGTTGTTGCGTGCGTGTTTTGGAAGTCTTATTTCAGCGGTTCCCAGAATCTGGACCATCGACCACCAGGACTCCGAAGAACAAGTCTTAGTTTATGTAGAATACTGTTAGTTTGGGTGCAAGTGTTTAGTTAATAGGTGGCGGGAGAAACTCATGGAAACGACCGGAGGCGCCCCAGTTACCCAGCTGTAGAAGTGGGTACCAGACTTCTTTCTGGAGTTGGGCGGCCAAGTGTGATGCTGACCACACCGCCCTCTAGTGTACCAACTGGTCAAGGAAAATATGGGCGCTAACACCATATCCCTGTGTGCCTCTAAGGCATGACAGGGTTACCTTTAAGGGTCCGCTACTTGGAAAAAAAACACCATAGCAACCACTGCCGTAAAATTTTACCATTTATTATCCTTTGTTTTTAAGGAACTTAATCATTTGTACAAGTTTTCCCAGTGTAACTGATCGTGGAGCGCAGGTTGTGTTTACATAAATGTAAAGTGTGGGGGTTATATTTAGTTCTCAGTGAATGCCATCAGATCCTTGAGGCAGACAGAAACAGCGTGTGCCAGCACGAGGTTGGTTTAGTGCGTTTTCTGAGACTGGAGACTGGCAAGGCGTGTTTGCTTCGGGCACATAGTTTACTTGTCCCGGTTGTGCAGGTTGTTCTACGCACAGATCTGCCACGCTAGGAGCTGCTTGATGAATCTTATGCATCTCGTACAACACATGCATTTGCTCTTAAGTATGGCAGAACCTCACGTGATTGGCCTAGCACCAGCTTTAATTCATTTCGGGCAAGCCCCAAAACTGATTGGGGGTGGGGGGAGAGGAGAGGATAGCCGCCGTGGTATAGTTGTTAGTGCACTCGCCTACCGATCAGAAAGTCCCTGATTGTGGGAATATTTTGGTCGGAATATTTTTCGGGACCGACCGGCACCAGGGTCAACCCAGCTTAAAAAGAAAAATGGGTACCTGGGGTTTCTCTAGGAAAACAAAGGCAGCAAGGACAGGTGCTGGCATCCCTACCTGGGGCTTTCCCTAGGAAAACAAAGGCAGCAAGGACAGGTGCTGGCATCCATACCTGAGGTTTCCCTAGGAAAACAAAGGCACCAAGGACAGCAGCTGCCATCCCTACCCCAAATTCTGTCATGGCCTAGAAATATGAAAGGCACTAACACTTCACACACCTACGGTATACAAATGCTACGGGACTTAGATTTTTAGATCAGAATATACTCTTAACCGGTATTTGAAATTGTAATGATAACTGATATGATTAGGTAAATACCGAAGAAGCTGAACAAACGGAATAGTATATGCAGTAAATAGATAAAAAGATAGTTAAGCATGAAGTGATGAAGAAATGAAATTACATAAATGTCACATACAACATTAAAAAAAAATCATGAGATCGACCATCGCAGTACAAACCAGTGGTTTGAGCAAATAGCACAAAACAGATCCGTGAATTTTCGTACAGCTTAGACTTGGAAGGACAGAAATTTAAACGAGCTATATAGCTATGCCTTTTTTTCTTATACAGTGTTAGCATTTCTGAGAGCGCCCATTGAAAACAGTGAAGAAAATGTGTTGCCAAAATTCCATGAGTTAGCTTTAACTGAAAGCCCATGAGTTAGCCTTAACAGAAATTTCATGAGTTAGCTTTAACTGAAAGCACATGAGTTAGCCTTAACAGAAATTTCATGAGTTAGCTTTAACTGAAAGCACATGAGTTAGCCTTAACAGAAATTTCATTAGTTAGCTTTAACTGAAAGCCCATGAGTTAGCCTTAACAGAAATTTCATTAGTTAGCTTTAACTGAAGTTTCATGAGTTTGTGGATATTATCTTAAGGGACCGTTCTAAGGGAGATACAATGTGACAGCTTTTTTGGCTTTGTTCAGTTTTAGGAACTACACAAGTCTTGTAGTTTGTATGGTTGTATGTGGTTTGTGATTATAATCACACACGCTGAGAGGATTTACCTGTACTGCTGTTGTGTTCCTATTGGTCTCTTGAACTAAATTATTGAGTACCTGTTCTCTTGATCTTTGGTTACAAATATAGTGCTGTCATACATTTCTGTTTGTGAATGATTTGCTTGTATTTTGTAGGAGATCATTGCTGTTTGCAGTCTTGTACGTAGTATAAAATTGCTGGATTAAAAGAAAATCATATAACACGTATAATAGCCTGAGAGAATTACTTTACGTTTTGTTGTTACGGCCTGCTTAATGTACAATTATTTAATACGTTAGAATGAGTTGTTTAATGCATCAGCGTGCGTTTTTACAGTTATTTAATACGTTAGAATGAGTTGTTTAATGCATCAGCGTGCGTTTTTACAGTTATTTAATACGTTAGAATGAGTTGTTTAATACATCAGCTTGCGTTTTTACAGTTATTTAATACGTTAGAATGAGTTTAATACATCAGCTTGCGTTTTTACAGTTATTTAATACGTTAGAATGAGTTGTTTAATGCATCAGCGTGCGTTTTTACAGTTATTTAATACGTTAGAATGAGTTGTTTAATGCAGCAGCGTGCGTTTTTACAGTTATTTAATACGTTAGAATGAGTTGTTTAATGCAGCAGCTTGCGTTTTTACAGTTATTTAATACGTTAGAATGAGTTGTTTAATGCAGCAGCGTGCGTTTTTACAGTTATTTAATACGTTAGAATGAGTTGTTTAATGCAGCAGCGTGCGTTTTTACAGTTATTTAATACGTTAGAATGAGTTGTTTAATGCAGCAGCGTGCGTTTTTACATTTATTTAATACGTTAGAATGCATTATTTAATACATCAACGTGCGTTTTTACAGTTATTTAAAATGTTAGAATGAGTTGTTTAATACATCAGCTTGCGTTTTTACAGTTATTTAATACGTTAGAATGAGTTGTTTAATGCAGCAGCTTGCGTTTTTACAGTTATTTAAGCATTAGTACACGTTATTTATACTAGCAAGCTCATAATACAGTTATTTAATTAGGTAGCCTTCGTTTGACACTGTGTACACTGCAGGTTATACATATTCATTGGCTTCCATGTCTGCCCACGAACTGGCAGTTTATTTGCGAGTAGCATTATTTCATGTCAAAATAAGTTTCTCATCCGTAAAATGGATTACTTTGGGAGGGAAAAAAAAACTTGACACAGTTTGCCTGAAGGTTTTCTATTTGTGATAAATGAAGCTATTGTGACATGCTGCATTTCTTAGTGTACTTTAAATCTTTCATAACAACATTTTTTTCCCAGTGCAAAGTTTTCACGAAGTGGTTAGCAGTGAAGTGTGAATGGAAGACTTAGGTACAGTTAACGGTGACGGATGTTACTATGTTACAGGTTTCTCTGTGGGAATTTAACACCTGTTTGTGCATTTCTCTACCAGTTAGTGATCCTGTGATTGTTTGGGACTGGATATTCTGGCGTATTTTGTTACGTTCGTGTGGAATATGAATCCAGAAGTGGACAATATCCGCAGAGGTTGAGGAAAATGCTGTAAATTACCAATATGTTTTCGTGTATTAACTCATGGCTGCGGGCAATTTAAATTGCTTGAATTATCGTGGATGTTTGGTGTGGACACGTTTATAATGGATAAAACAGTTTTCTGTGACGACGAGTTATAGTTATGCTAGGCAAGTATTACACGGGACACAACAATGGCGAGCGTTAGAGAGGAGTTGTACAGAAAGACCGCAGAGCTACCGCTGACGCCAAAAATTCTTCAGCATCTAGCGGTAAGGGTTATCTAAGCTTTAAGAACACGTGTTTTGTTGTAGCCGGTCATACGAGTTTTCATACGAGTTTCATGTTGTTTAACCAGGAAAAGGAATATTTGAACCAGTCCTGTTGTTTTTATTTTAGGTGTAACCGTACTGAAGTGTCACTTGGATTTGTACCTATCGTCTCTCCCCAGCACTAAGATAGTATCACTGCATTTCATATGTAATTTATTGCATTTTTTTGTATTTTTGTGTTAAAAATTATTCCCGGGACACGTAGCATTCATTCATTCATTAGCATGCCCTTGGCGGAATTTTGCTCCCTTAACAGCTCTCTTAAAGGCCGCACGGTTGTAAGCAGGATGCCCCTCTGCTGTTGCATCCATCTGCAAATCATCAGTGATATTTTATTCCAGTCTTCGCCCTTGGTGTTCTTCTCTGTCTTTTCCCCCTATTCTGTATCAGTCCAAGACTGTTTTTTCCAAACTCTCATGACGTTTAATACGTCCAAAATATAGAGAAGGATCATAAATGAGGAGATTTGGAGACAGACAGAACAAGAAGCAGTCAGTGTATAGATCACAGCTAGAAAATAGAGGTGATTAGACACACATTGAGGAAGCGAAGAGACAGACAGAACAAGAAGCAGTCAGTGTATAGATCACAGCTAGAAAATAGAGGTGATTAGACACACATTGAGGAAGCGAAGAGACAGACAGAACAAGAAGCAGTCAGTGTATAGATCACAGCTAGAAAATAGTGAGGAAGTGAAGAGACAGACAGAACAAGAAGCAATCAGTGTATAGATCACAGCTAGAAAATAGTGAGGAAGTGAAGAGACAGACAGAACAAGAAGCAGTCAGTGTATAGATCACAGCTAGAAAATAGTGAGGAAGTGAAGAGACAGACAGAACAAGAAGCAGTCAGTGTATAGATCACAGCTAGAAAATAGTGAGGAAGTGAAGAGACAGACAGAACAAGATGGGCTTTGACATGGAACCCTCAGGGGAAGTAAAAACAGGGAAGAGAAAAGAATACATGGAGAAGTGATACAGTGAAGGTTCTAAAAACAGAGGGACTCACATGAAGTGACATGAGGAACAAGACCAAAGATAGAAATGGCTGGAAAGCATGCCTTTGGGTTATGTTAGGAAGAGGGACTATGAGCTTTGATTGATTGAAGCCATTATCTGGACATCTGCAGTCCTTTATATGATTGTCAGTACTGTCTTTGGTAGCATAAAGTTTTGTTGCTTCTACAATGTTTGCCCATGGTTGTTACATGTCAGATATTTTAGAAGTCTGTGATATTGTTATTCCCTGGGATGTTCTCTTATGTTCTGTGACATTGTTATTCCCTGGGATGTTCTCTTATGTTTCAAACAGGTGTCCCTTAATGGCATAGAAGTCCTTTGTCTGATGGTTGACAGGATGGGTGAGAACTTCAGACCACATGTGACCACAGTTTTGGCAGCTGTTATTGACCGACTTGGTGACTCCAAGGACCAGGTCAGAGAAATGGCCCAGCAGCTGCTGTTGAAGCTAATGATGCCAGCCTCCACGCCTCAGGTAACAAAGGAAAAACTGTGAAAAGTAATTGTACGGAATTAGGATATATCTTCCTAGTTTAAAGGGATAAATAGATGTCATGAATGACATAAGAGATGAGAAAAAAGAAAGGGGGGATATTTTGGAGGATTTTAGAGCCTAAAGATTTGTTGGGAAGAGAAGATGATTAGTGGCATATTAACTTTCACTAGGTCTTCTAGGCTAAACTTGGTGACGTCTTTTGCCCCTTCTAACCTATACTTGTCATCTCCTGATATTAAATTCAGAAAAACAGTAATCTGTATTTGAAGAGTTTTTTTTCCTCTTGACTTGGGCTTCATTTCTGTCTGGACCATCAAATAAACTTAATGGTTAATCTGCTGCTGAAGGCAGAAGCCATTAATTAGATGTTTAACAGATAGGTACTGGGTGTTTCTTGATTATCTCAATAAAGTCATTGCTTTTAATCAAAGCAGTAAAATCTGATGGTTTTTATTTATTTATTATTTTTTTCCATCCATGATAAAATTGATGTAATATGGAGTTAACTGGCTACTGGTTCCATATACCAGATGGCTCACGGAAGATACCTTGGATTTGTTCACATAGTGCCTTTGTCTGTTATGCTTTTTTCCCACTTTGTTTTGTCCCTGGTATTTCTAACTACCTGAGCAGTTTTTGTTGTTGCAGCCGTCGTTCTTACATTCCAAAATCCGATTTTTGTCATGCATGTGGGGCAGATGAATTTTCGATTGCTGTCAACGGCACGCAGAGTTGGTGGCAGATGAGCAAACAACAACCTGTCTCATGGGTGATCAGAAAAAAAAGATGGACATAAATAATCCATGTGATGAGATGAAACAGTTAGAGAATACTACAAGCTATCAAGTGGAGCACAATAGGCTGAAGAAAAAGATGTCGACTACGTGAAACTCTAAAGAGGACATTGTTAAGAGAAGCCAGTTTAGTGGGTGTAACATCCCTTGATGAAGTTGAAAGACTCGCTGAAAATAAGGAAACTTGGCAAATAACTATGTGAGCCTTATGTGACATTTAACGGCATGGGAAGGATGTAAGATTTAAGATTTCTAACTACAGTAGTTGCCAGAAAGTGCTGATTTGCCATTTCCTCATGTTTTAGTTTAGCAGCTTTTTTTTTGAGAGCCTTCTCCTGCTGGGTGAAAACTGATCCACTGGAGCAGTCCTTTACGCCATTACTTTTACTCATGCGTTACACTTTTACTTTTACTCATGCATTGCACCATTACTTTTACTCATGCATTATACCATTACTTTTACTCATGCATTGCACCATTACTTTTACTCATGCATTATACCATTACTTTTACTCATGCATTACACCATTACTTTTACTCATGCATTATACCATTACTTTTACTCATGCATTGCACCATTACTTTTACTCATGCATTACACCATTACTTTTACTCGTGCTTTACACCATTACTTTTACTCACACATTACACAGTTGCTTTTACTCTTGCTTTACACCATTACTTTTATTCATGCTCTACACCATTACTTTTACTCATGCATTACACCATTTTACTCTTGCTTTACACCATTACTTTTATTCATGCTCTGCACCATTACTTTTACTCATGCATTACACCATTACTTTTACTCGTGCTTTACACCATTACTTTTACTCACACATTACACAGTTGCTTTTACTCTTGCTTTACACCATTACTTTTATTCATGCTCTACACCATTACTTTTACTCATGCATTACACCATTTTACTCTTGCTTTACACCATTACTTTTATTCATGCTCTGCACCATTACTTTTACTCATGCATTACACCATTTTACTCTTGCTTTACACCATTACTTTCACTCATGCATTGATGAACATGATTTTATTAGAGAATGAAAGTATGATGGTGGTTTTTACAACCACCATCATACTTTCATTCTCTAATAAAATCATGCCTTATGTTGGTTTGCGTATTCTTTCTTTCTTTCTTTCTTTCTTTCAAAGTGTGTTTCACAAGAGATTAATTTACACAGCAGATGAGTACC
Source organism: Achatina immaculata (assembly GCA_009760885.1). Classification (NCBI taxonomy): domain Eukaryota; kingdom Metazoa; phylum Mollusca; class Gastropoda; order Stylommatophora; family Achatinidae; genus Lissachatina; species Lissachatina immaculata. The sequence continues at coordinate 20,351,595 of CM019694.1, forward strand.
AGCTGTATGTTGCACAGACTGCTCTTTAAGGGTGGTGGAAACATGAAGTAAAAATTAAAAATTAAATGAGCTCAGATAAGAGCAGGACGCTGAGTGAAACAGAGGACACAACAATCAGTGCAACATCTCAAGGTCATCTCTGGAATTATCCATTCATCATGCAGGTATTTTAACCTCTATCGCCTCAAAATGTCACAACACAAATGAGTGTCCCTGCAGCTTTGGTATCCAGACACCAGAACACATCATACAGACCTGGCCTACCAACTCAAACCTCCGAGCACAGATCTGGCCCGAGGGAGAGGAACTGAAAGAAAAGGTTACAGGGCTCAAGCTCAAGCCTGGAGAAGACGGTGGACTTGGTCAGGGCGATGAGGCTGCAGATTTAGCGTGACCAAACTTCCTTGAACGCTGACAGAGAAGATAGTATCTTAACTTGAAAAAACCTGACTAGCAAAGATTGGTGGGTTTCTTTCTTTGGGCGGTGGCGACTTGGAGTTAGTTAGATGTTTAATTCATATACTTGTTCTTGTCACAGCCCAGGAAGTGAATCATGTCCTCTCCCCTTGGACCCCCACAGTGGCACTGCAGATTGCTATTCATGCTGTCATTTATCATTATTAGGCAACCTTTATCTTGAGTACATTACTAAAGAGGTCAAAAGATGAAAATGGAAATGACTGCGAGTGGAAAAAAACAAGACACCCTTATACCGCCTTGACTTGGACACCTCAGGGGAAAAAAAAAGAAAGATGGGCAGGCCATAGTGGACATGGAGATGCACAATACAGGAAGAACTATAGGAATAAGAGAGACATGGTTTGAGGTATCCCAAATTGCTCAAGATAGGATTGACTGGAGAATCTTTTGTTGATTGATGCCTTATGCTCTGTTGGGAGGACAGAGGACTGTTGGTCCTCTATCTTATGTTAAAATTTGTTTAGACAAGCTAGTTTTGGCATTCTAATCTCAGATCAAACTCTTGTTTAAAAAAGTAGTAAAAATATTATGTACTGGAAGATAATTTATTGAGATAAATTATCATCTGCATATAAAACAAAGAGTTGTTGTTATTAGTTACACATAGGATAAAATAATCAGTCAGGTTAGTTTATGTATGAAACAGTCTCTTATGTATATCTCATGGCAGTTTGATAAGGAAGTTGAAAAAAGGTATCTGTGTGAAACAAATGGCAGATGAAAATGTAAATAATTTTACCCCGTAGAAGGCATACTATTAAAAATAATGTGTAGTAGGGGTCAGTGTATTTAGGTAAGTGGTTCTCAAATGCGTTCATACCACATCCATACTACAAGAACTTAATATTGAAGAAGGTTGGCTAGTGAAGAGGATTAAACAGGGAAAACTTAAATATTTTGGATATATTTAAACGTCATGAGAATTTAAAGAAGACAGTCTTGGAGGGGTACATAATGGGAAAAAGAGAGGAAGACCAAGGCGAAGATGATCTGCAAAGGGATGCATCAGTAGCAGGGCATCTTGCTTACAACCAAGAGACCTACAGGAGAGCTGTTAGGGAGGCAGAGTTCTGTAAGGGACATGCAAATGACTGACTGACTGGTTCTCATAGAGGATGCAGGTGGCTTCCTGGGTGAGAATTTCAAGTCTAAGCTGAGTAACCACTGTAGAAGAATGGTTAAAAAAATCCTTTCTGGGTTTTATATATATATATTTACATCCTTCCCGTGCTGTTAAACGTCACATAGGGCTCACATAGTTATTTGCCAAGGTTTCCTGTTCTCTATGAGTCTTTCAACTTCATCAAGGGATGTTACACCCACTATAAACTGGCTTCTCTTAACTATGTCCTCTTTGACGTGGTTGACCTCTTTTTCTTCGGCCTGTTGCGCTCCACTTGATAGCTTGCTTTGGTATTCTCTGATTGTTTCTTCTCATCACATGGCATACATATGTCCATCTCTTTTTCTGATCACCCATGAGACAGGTTGTTGTTTGCTCATCTGTCTTATCTCTGCTTTGTTCATTCCACTTTATACTAAGTATTTTCCTTAGGCATTTGTTTTCAAAAGAGTCTAATTTCTTGTTTATTTCTTTAGTTGATTTCCAGCTTTTGTGTGCATAAATGAAGGTGAATATCACATTTGAATTAAAAAATCTGAACTTTGTTTTTGTGCTTATAACTTTTGAATTCCATATGTTCTGAAAATTTTTGAAGGACAATGCTGGTTTTGCAATTCTAATTCTAACTTCCTTCTTGGTGTCACCATCCTGGTCTATGTAGCTGCCAAGGTATGGAAATTGGTTTAGTTCATCAACAACTGTTCCTTCTATGTATATTTTTCCTTCTTGATTAATGAGAAGTTTCATTATTTTTGTTTTGTCTTTGTTAATTTCAAGACCTATTTTGCTAGCGAAGGAAGACAGGGAATCTGTTTTTTTCCTGCATCAATTTCACATTGTCACTGATAAGAGTTATGTCATCTGCAAAATCAAGATCTTCTATGTAGGTCCCATGTACCCGATCAATGCCGGTTTTACCTGTACGGCATCTTTTCATTATAAAATCTATGGCAATTCCAAAAAGCAAGGGAGATAATATACATCCTTGTTTCACGCCTGTTTCTGTCTGAAGCATTCGCTCATTCCTTCTTCTGTCTTGACTGCACAAACATATACATTGTGGAGATCTCTGATGATGTTGACAGTTTTAGATGGTATTCCATATAGTCTTAAAATTCTCCACAATGAATCTGTGTATGCAATATACATTTGTAATATATAATATATATAATATATCTTATCTTATATCTTATATCCTTCCCATGCCGTTAAACGTCACATAGGGCTCGCAAAGTAGTTCGCCAGTTTAAAATCCCTTGATGAGGTTGAAAGACTCTCTGAAGACAGGATATAATATATACAATATATTTTAATATATTTAATATATAGGGGAGGATTCTGTGCAGCCTGGGTTGAAAAGGAAGGATTGGGATCTGGGTCAGTGAGAACCAGTGATTTAAGTATTTGAATTTAAGCAGTTGACTGTATGTTATCAAAAATAACATGTTATGTATGTTGTAAAAAATAAGTTGTTGTAATCTGTTCTTTTCTGTACTTCCCCCCTGTAGTATGTGTTTGATAGACTGGGCCCAGCATTCCAGCACAAACTCTGGCATGTCAAGGAGGGGGTCCTGATAACCTTGCAGAACACTATCAACAGGTGAGCCAAGCTCTTTCAACAGGTAGCATGCAGTGTTGTTGTTTTTTTTTAGCTGAAGATAACATGAGTTATGTAAGGATTCTGCTGTTGTAGGTGTTGTTCAGGTATTCTTCATGGGAGTCCCACTTAACAGTTTTTGTGTCATTTATGGGAGACTTTTTAAACTTAGTGATATTGGGGTTCAATGTTATGTGAAGGTATTGCAAAACCTCTATCTTAATGTGAAGAACACTAAATTGATGACAACTGACAAAACAAACAAGGCAGCTGGTATATGTATCAATGAGGAAAAACTGGAAGAAGTGGAGAGTTTTGAATATCTTGGATCACTGCTAACTAATAATGGAGATACATTGAGGGAAATTAAAAGGAGGACATCTGTCGCTCTTCAGAAAGTAAAACAGCTAAAGAATCTGGAGAGGAGCAGACAGAACTACAAAAATAAGATTTTTAAGGGCATGCATCTTTCCCATCGCAACATATGCCTGTGAGGCCTGGACACTTAACAGAACAGCTGAGAAACACATAAATGCCTTTGAATGTAAATGCTACAGAAGATATAAAATAGGAAAAAAGTAGGAGCAGCTATTTCCTATTTTATACATTCTGGTATCACAGCTTTACTGCAGTGCTTCGTGTATAGTTGTATACTTATACACTAATTATTATGCTACAGAAGAGTTCTTCAAATATCATGGACACAAAAAAGAACAAATGTATCCATACTACAAGAACTTAATATTGAAAAGGCTGGCTAGTAAAGAAGATTAAAGAGAGAAAACTTAAATATTTTGGACACATTAAATGTCATGATAATCTAGAGAAAACCGTGTCGGAAGGGTACATAATGGGAAAAAGAAAGAGAGGAAGACCAAGGTGAAGATGGCTGCAAGACATCATTGATGATCTGCAAATGGATGCATCAGCAGCAGGCCATCTTGCTTACAACTGAGAGGCCTACAGGAGTGCTGTTAGGGCAGCAAAGTTCCGCAAGGGACATGCAAATGAATGAATGAATGAATGAAACAGGTAATAGTCCGAAGGGGCCAAATCTGGGGAATAAGGAGGATGTTCAAGAAGCTGGAAGCATCATTCATGAATGGCAGCCATTGCCACTGCCGACTTGTGAACTGGAGCATTGTCTTGCTGAAAGATGACTCCTCTCGTCAGTTTCCCTTGATTCTTTTCCTTCAATTTGACCTGCAGTTGCTTCACAAGATTAGCATAATAGGCCTTGGTGACCGTTCTGCCCTTTTAAAGATGGTCTACCAATAGCACACTTTCTGAATCCCAAAAGATGGAGCTATCACTTTACCTGCAGACAGAACCACTCTTGCTTTCTTTGGAGGTGAGGATCCATGATGTTTCCACTGCTTTGACTGTTCTTTGGTTTCTGGTTAAAAATGATGAACCCAAGTCTCATACACAGTCACAAATTGGTGAAGAAACTGTTGAGGATCTGCAGAAAAATGACCAAGATTGTCTCTTGACATGTTGAGATGCTGTTGTTTGTGATCAGCTCCAAGAAGTTTCAGGACCAATCGAGCAGAGACCTTTGTCATTTTAAGATCATTGTGAATAATGGTTTGAACATGTTCCTGGGAGATGCCCAACTCAGTAGCAATGTACTACTCAGTTACTCATCGATCCTCCATTATCATGTCATGGATTCTGCAGGTGGTTTCATCGGTGGTTACTGTTCTTGGTCTTCCTAGAAGGGGATCATCTTCAAGACTCTCCTTTCCATGTTTGAATTGAGCTGCCCATTTCTTCACTGTTCTGTAAGAAGGGGCACTCTCCCCTAGAGTCTCTACCATATCCTCATGGATCTCCTTTGATGAAAAGGCCTTGATGCAGAGGTAGCGAATGACTGCTCGATGAGAAATGTTATCCATTTTTTCAATTTCTGCCTCCCCTTACCACTTCATAGCCTGTAAAAAAAAATAGGTTGCAGTTAATTTCTTGAAACTTGGTGTTTAATCTTACATTAACTTGATCTACAAATGTTTAAAGTATTTGTACCTTATGCCGAGAACTTATAAATCACCCCTTGTAGATCTGCTTTTCGTGGAAGGTGGGAAGCATAGCTTTACAGGCCAGTTTGTTTCATGGCAGAATCTGTTAATATTTGATTGACACAATCAGCCACAGTAATAACAGAATGTCATGTTTATTGACGCAAGGCCATATCTCTGCACCAGGCTTTTCTGTTTTTTAAGACCCTCTCACTTCCCCCACACTGACACTCATGTGGCGTGGTCTCTCACCAGTCTGTCCAAGTTCTTGTAACTGATGTAAAGATCTCTCTAGGAAACCTAGCATGTACTTCATGGCTGCTTCCCTCTGGATGTTTGCCAGTCAGTAGTTTGTTGTTGTTATCCATCCTTGCGAAGTACTATAACAGTTTTGGTGCTTTGCTTTAAACAGTCATGAGGGATGGACGTTGAAGAGATTGCATGGCTTCACTCTTGGCTGCTTTTACCATGTCCAAGATGCATGTCAGTCATTTGAGGATGTTTGAATGCACGCTGCAGTCTTTGTCAGATGCTGGAATAAATAAGCTGACTTGTAGCAAAATTGGTTTAGATATCAGCAGTGTAGTTTAGTTTTCTGGCTGTCTTGTTTAGCTTCTAGTTGTTTAGAAATATTCTTTTCTGTTTTAGCATGGGCTTAGAGATTCACAGTTTTTTGTTGAATTTTATTACATACACTCCAGAATTTCGGGTGAGGAGTTTGGGATATTGGGCAATGTTGAGCTTAACATGAGCTCCAGGACTGTGAGGTTGACATGCCAAACCTTGAGATTCCCAGCGCCAGCTCTTCTGTTTTTCTGTACTATGACTTTCACAAATGATGCATTTCAGCTAACTACAACTCCCCCCTTCCAAAAAAAAAACAACTTCAACATAGTCATTTAGAATGGTGCATGTTCATGTTTTATATAAATTATGTACTTGATTCATCTAATAAATGTAAGACATGATTCCAATTCATCTTTTCAGGTATGGAGCCAGATGTCTGTTGCTGTCTAAGATTGTACCAGACATTTGTAAATTGCTGGATGATCCCAGCCCACAGGTTTGTTTCATGTTTCTTTCTCTTCCCAAATTTGTATTGTACAGGTTGTACTGTGAGTGTTCGATGAGGTCAAAGCTAGAGCCTTTCCTAGATTATTTTGTGACAAGTATCACATTTTTGTTTATAAAAGTGGTGGGTTTAACAAATGCTGTGTATAATCCATGTTCCCCTTTTTGTGGGAGCAATGACATTAAACAAGAAAATGGAAAAGTAAATTGAACCTCTTTAAATGTAGCTGTATGTAGGAATTAGGTGTGTTTCATAGGTAGAAAAGAAGGCAAGACAATTAAAATTATTTTGGCCATATCAAGAGATGAAAGACTATAATGAAAATCATACTTGTGAGAAATAGTTTAAGAGAAAAAAAAGGTGGCAACAATATAATGAGTGGGCGGTGTCAGGAAATGGCTGGGGACTAACTTGCCTAGGGGGGCAGGCAAGGAAAACATCTGACATCTTTCCCCTGATTCTTCGTATTCTTTTATTTGTTCTGATGGTCTGACTGCCACGGGGCCCAGTGTGTCTCTCTTCTGTTTATAGATGGGGATCGTTGTTTTATTCATTTTACTGTGTGCATGCAGGAAGATAAGATGATGCCCTCCCAGTGAGTTGCAGTATCAGTTCTCCTTGGTGAACTCCAATTTGATGGAGTGTCCTGTTTCTAGGATGTGTTTTAAGGAATTAAGGTAAAATCTTAGCTTTCATTTATCAGAACTGAGGCCTGAAGTTGCTGTAAGGAAATAAGGTAGGATCTTAGCTTTCATTTATCAGACCTGAGGCCTGAAGTTGCTGTAAGGAAATAAGGTAGGATCTTAGCTTTCGTTCATCAGGCCTGAGGGCTGAAGTTGCTGTAAGGAAATAAGGTAGGATCTTAGCTTTCGTTCATCAGGCCTGAGGCCTGAAGTTGCTGTAAGGAAATAAGGTAGGATCTTAGCTTTCGTTCATCAGGCCTGAGGCCTGAAGTTGCTGTAAGGAAATAAGGTAGGATCTTAGCTTTCGTTCATCAGGCCCGAGGCCTGAAGTTGCTGTAAGGAAATAAGGTAGGATCTTAGCTTTCGTTCATCAGGCCCGAGGCCTGAAGTTGCTGTAAGGAAATAAGGTAGGATCTTAGCTTTCGTTCATCAGGCCCGAGGCCTGAAGTTGCTGTAAGGAAATAAGGTAGGATCTTAGCTTTCGTTCATCAGGCCCGAGGCCTGAAGTTGCTGTAAGGAAATAAGGTAGGATCTTAGCTTTCGTTCATCAGGCCCGAGGCCTGAAGTTGCTGTAAGGAAATAAGGTAGGATCTTAGCTTTCGTTCATCAGGCCCGAGGCCTGAAGTTGCTGTAAGGAAATAAGGTAGGATCTTAGCTTTCGTTCATCAGGCCCGAGGCCTGAAGTTGCTGTAAGGAAATAAGGTAGGATCTTAGCTTTCGTTCATCAGGCCCGAGGCCTGAAGTTGCTGTAAGGAAATAGGTAGGATCTTAGCTTTCGTTCATCAGGCCCGAGGCCTGAAGTTGCTGTAAGGAAATAAGGTAGGATCTTAGCTTTCGTTCATCAGGCCCGAGGCCTGAAGTTGCTGTAAGGAATAAGGTAGGATCTTAGCTTTCGTTCATCAGGCCCGAGGCCTGAAGTTGCTGTAAGGAAATAAGGTAGGATCTTAGCTTTCGTTCATCAGGCCCGAGGCCTGAAGTTGCTGTAAGGAAATAAGGTAGGATCTTAGCTTTCGTTCATCAGGCCCGAGGCCTGAAGTTGCTGTAAGGAAATAAGGTAGGATCTTAGCTTTCGTTCATCAGGCCCGAGGCCTGAAGTTGCTGTAAGGAAATAAGGTAGGATCTTAGCTTTCGTTCATCAGGCCCGAGGCCTGAAGTTGCTGTAAGGAAATAAGGTAGGATCTTAGCTTTCGTTCATCAGGCCCGAGGCCTGAAGTTGCTGTAAGGAAATAAGGTAGGATCTTAGCTTTCGTTCATCAGGCCCGAGGCCTGAAGTTGCTGTAAGGAAATAGGTAGGATCTTAGCTTTCGTTCATCAGGCCCGAGGCCTGAAGTTGCTGTAAGGAAATAAGGTAGGATCTTAGCTTTCGTTCATCAGGCCCGAGGCCTGAAGTTGCTGTAAGGAAATAAGGTAGGATCTTAGCTTTCGTTCATCAGGCCCGAGGCCTGAAGTTGCTGTAAGGAAATAAGGTAGGATCTTAGCTTTCGTTCATCAGGCCCGAGGCCTGAAGTTGCTGTAAGGAAATAAGGTAGGATCTTAGCTTTCGTTCATCAGGCCCGAGGCCTGAAGTTGCTGTAAGGAAATAAGGTAGGATCTTAGCTTTCGTTCATCAGGCCCGAGGCCTGAAGTTGCTGTAAGGAAATAAGGTAGGATCTTAGCTTTCGTTCATCAGGCCCGAGGCCTGAAGTTGCTGTAAGGAAATAAGGTAGGATCTTAGCTTTCGTTCATCAGGCCCGAGGCCTGAAGTTGCTGTAAGGAAATAAGGTAGGATCTTAGCTTTCGTTCATCAGGCCCGAGGCCTGAAGTTGCTGTAAGGAAATAAGGTAGGATCTTAGCTTTCGTTCATCAGGCCCGAGGCCTGAAGTTGCTGTAAGGAAATAAGGTAGGATCTTAGCTTTCGTTCATCAGGCCCGAGGCCTGAAGTTGCTGTAAGGAAATAAGGTAGGATCTTAGCTTTCGTTCATCAGGCCCGAGGCCTGAAGTTGCTGTAAGGAAATAAGGTAGGATCTTAGCTTTCGTTCATCAGGCCCGAGGCCTGAAGTTGCTGTAAGGAAATAAGGTAGGATCTTAGCTTTCGTTCATCAGGCCCGAGGCCTGAAGTTGCTGTAAGGAAATAAGGTAGGATCTTAGCTTTCGTTCATCAGGCCCGAGGCCTGAAGTTGCTGTAAGGAAATAAGGTAGGATCTTAGCTTTCGTTAATCAGAACTGAGGTCTGAAGTTGCTGTAAGGAAATAAAGTAGGACAGTGGTTCCCAGTTGGTGCTCCATGGAACCCCTGGGGGGGGGGGGGTGACGATGAGTGTGGCACCTGCTGTGTGGGGTCCGTGACAAAAATTCAGGTTTTTTTAAAAAAAAATTTCGCTGTGAAATGTTTAATCAGCTGATGTTTCAGCGAATCCTGTGTGGAGGAGAGAGCCTTTTATTCATGTTTAAAATAGAAAATATTGAACCAGGCGTGGAAGTGATTGTTTGGAAAAGAGGCATGATTTCTTTCACTATATTTAGGTTGGTTAGCTGTCACACATTTCATATTCTGTAAATTTGTCAGAACAAGTAGGATTGTCTATTTTTTTCTTAACTGCATTAATGTGATTTTGAAAATTGACCAAGTTTGTACTGTGTTTTTTTAAGTTTAGTGTAGTGTTTGCTCATTAAAGTTTACCCACGTTTTCTGAAAAAAATTCTTTTGCATTTAAAGCAAATAGCTACCATACAGATATGAAACTTTTCCAAAGAATGGGGGTCCGTGGTCTGGATTTTGTAACAGCAGGGGGACGGCACACTGTTCTTAATTGGGAACCACTGAGGCAGGATATTGCACACCTAATATTCACCATCTTTATACTAGAGATCTTGCCAAATGGTTTTGCTTTTGAAAAAGTCCACAATTTCACTTATTTGGGAAGCAAAATGTCAACCTCTGGTGATACAACACCAGAAATCAAGTCCCGCATTGCAATGGCTTCCAATACTTTTTACTCTCTGGAAGTCAAATACGCTCAGTAAAACCACGAAACTTAAAATTTTCAACTCCTGTGAAATCCCAGTGTTAACATGCGGTTGTGAGAGTTGGAAATCAACCAATCTACTCAGTCAAAGACTTGATGCATTTGAGAACAAATGTCTCCATAGACTCTTGAACATCAGATGGTCCCACTTTAAATTGAACGAGTCAATAAAACAGGAATCGAACCAAGTCAAGATACATCAAAAAGACGTCGATGGGCCTATCACAGCCACGTTCTCAGAATGGATGAATCCAGACTCCCTCGCCAAGCCCTCACATGGTCATCAAAGGGCAAAAAAAAGCAAGGCAGGCCAAGGGAGACTCTACGTAGAACCATCACTAGAGAGAGTACAACTTTGGGATTCAAGTCCATCCAAGACCTACAGTGGGCAGCAGTGAGTCGTCAGACATGGAAGATATGATTTCCGCCCTAAAAGCCAATGTTGGCCAAAAAGGAATGTCAATCAGTCAGTTATACCAGAGACTGGTGAAATGAAATCAGACAGGATCATGTCACACTGTGATTGATCAGGCATGATATCATAGTTTTTCCCCTATCCTGTTCAGAACAGTTAGTTCCTTTGAGAGATTGGAGGATCATGTTCAGCACAGTCAGTTCCTTCGATAGTTTGGAGGATCATGTTCAGCACAGTCAGTTCCTTCAAGAGATTGGAGGATCATGTTCAGCACAGTCAGTTCCTTCGATAGTTTGGAGGATCATGTTCAGCACAGTCAATTCCTTCAAGAGATTGGAGGATCATGTTCAGCACAGTCAGTTCCTTCGATAGGTTGGAGGATCATGTTCAGCACAGTCAATTCCTTCAAGAGATTGGAGGACTTATGAACTTACTTTAGAAACAGTGGAAATGACTCTTTAAAAAAAAATGTACATCTCCTATATCACTCTGTCATTTTAGACAAACTCTGGGTTTTGGATATATGTAAGTAGAAGTACATCCAGACAATCATTGTATGTTTTTCTAACATGTACACAGGTACGAGAGGCTTCTGTAAATACACTGGTTGAAGTCTATCGTCATGTAGGAGAAAAGGTCAGAAACGATCTCAAGAATAAAGGATTATCTCAGCAGAGGTGAGGTTAGCATGTTTAACTTGTAGCGTCCTAATATTGTTTCTTAAAGCTGTCAGTTACTAGATGAGGATGTCATTTTAGGTTAAGAGGATGGCAGGAGTCTTCTCATACTAGAGGTTAGCTGTGAGTAATTAAGGACCAAAACCTGCCCTTTTGCCTTGCACAGAAGCTCTCCAGGTGAGCAAAGACAGTAGAAACTTGATCTAACAAATATGTACGGATTTTGGGGTAGTGAGTCAGATTAAGGCGTCTTATGGTGAAGTCATGAAATGGCATAAGATTAACGTGGGCACATTCAGTGAAATCTGACCTGGATGTCAGAGTCTCAGTTCCCCCTACCCCACACACACACTACCACCACCACCACCACCACCACAGCTACACAAGGTCTTGTCTTTTATTGTCCCTCTGTGTCTATCAGAGATAAGACAGATGAGCAAACAACAACCTGTCTCATGGGTGATTAGAAAAATAAGATGGACATAAGTAGGTCATGTGATGAGAAGAAACAGTCAGAGAATACTAAAACAAGCTATCTAGTGGAGCACAACAGCTTGAAGAAAAAGAGGTCGACCACGTGAAACTCTAAAGAGTGACATTGTTAAGAGAAGCCAGTTTAGCGGGCATAACATCCCTTGATGAAGTTGAGAAGCTCGCCAAAAACATGAAAACTTGGCAAACAACTGTGTGAGCCCTATGTGACGTTAACGGCACGGGAAAGATGTGAGATGTGTCTATCCAAAAGCAGTTCATCATAATAAGAGAACAATATAATGGTCCCTAAAAACTATTTAAAACAACAGTAACCCTTCAGCCTGTTGTAAGCCAGTCACATTTACCAATTGCCAGCTGTGGATGGAGTGATATTTTCCAAAGCTTATGACCTGCATTAGGCTGAAAGAAACTTCTTACACATGACATTATTAAAGATAAGTATCCCTACACACACACACAAAAAAAGAAAGATCTAAGCAAACAAAAGTGAGCAAGTTATATAACTGATATAATAAACAGTGATGGAATAGGAAATTATGTATAAATTCAGGCAATAGCAAAGAAGAAAATTTATGTAGCAACAGATAATTGAAGAAAGTTGATGTAGCAACAAATAATTGAATAAAGTTGATGTAGCAACAGATAATTGAAGAAAGTTGATGTCTCTCTCTCTCTCTCTCTCTGAACCTTAAGTGCTCAGGGCACATGGGGCTTCCATAAGGGTTTTCCACAAATGCCTGTCCTTTGTGTTTTTTTCTGCTCATGCCCAGGTGAGCCGTCTATTGCTCAACATCCTCTCTGTTGTTCTTCTCCGTGTCTCTTTTGGTCTACCCTTACTTTTGTTCCCTCATGGTGTCCATCGCCAGCGTCTTTCCTCTATAATTGTTGTCAGTGGCTTCATCTGCATTTCTGCTAACAAGATGTTATTTCTTATGGTGTTTGGCCAAATATTTTTCTAATTCTTTGTAAACATTTAGCCAGGAAAGAATTCAACTTGTTTTCTATGATTTTGGTGATTTTCCAGCACTCACTTCCATAGAGTAGTACACTTAGAACAATACTCTGGTTCTAAGGACTGTTATAGCCGGAGGTGGGGAGGAGGATACGCTCTCCACTCCAATTAAATGTCTCCATGATGTGCATCTCAAATAGCCTCTGACAGTCCAAGTCCAGCTCCTGGCCTTCTCGTGACGAAACTGTTCAAACTGACAGGAGAAGGGGTGACGGTGAATATCTGGCACCTGAAAACCAGATGCTTTGGGTAGATGAGAGTCATTTTTTGGTAGGTCATCTGAGAGAAGGAAAACTCTGATTTAAAACCCGTTGCTGGCGAGATTTTTGCCGTGCATAGAGTGGGGCTCCTGTTGGCCAGTGAAGAAAGGTGTGAATGGGGTTGCCGCACGGCGCCACCGTGGAAAAGGTGAAAGAAAGGATTAAGTGAAGTAATCACTAGTCTCAAGGTCAGGACTGCTCAAATCATGGCACCTCTGCTCTGGAGGTCAGCCACGTCCTATGTGCACCCATACAGACTGCCTGAACCGGCTTAACCAGGGGTTAAACTAAGCACACTACTGGCGAGATTCTTCGTCTGCCGTGTGTGGGGTGAAACTCCTCCCAGCCAATGAAGAAAATGCGAATAGGGTTGCTGAGCGGCGCCGCTGTGAAAAGGTGATGTAAAGGATAAAGTGAAGATTAATCGGTATATCCAGTAGTCTCACGATGAGCTACTCATACCACAGCACCTCTGCTCTAGGGGCCGGACACTTCCGATATACACCCATACTGGTGAAATATGCCTAAACCGCCTTAACCCAGGGGTGAAACTTGATGACCACTCATGTCATGGTACCTCTGCTCTAGAGGTCGAACACGTCCTAAATGCTCCCATACTGGGATAATACGCCTAAACCGGCTTGACTTAGGGTTGAAACCTACTAGTGGTGAGGATTCATCCTCCTGAACAAGAGCTCCGTCCTGGTCACAACTAGGAAGGATAGCGGCCAAAAACCACAAACTGCTGAAGTCAGAGACTCTGGACCAGTGCAGTCTAGATAGCCAACCACCTCTCACCCGACGGGGATATATGCGTATCCTAATCATGCTTAGGTTTTCTGGTGAGAAAGTCCAACTCTGGACCAGATGGGCAACCACCTCTCACCCGGTAGGGATATATGGATATCCAAAACACGTCGAGGTTTTCCAGTGAGAAAGTCCAACTCTAGATTAAACTGGTGCAACGAAAACCACGGTGTCATGCAATCCTGCTTCTGTGACCCACCGAGAATACAGGCCCAAGCCCCGTGATACTCTAAACCTCATGTGGTCCTGTGAGGGATCTCTTGTGGCCCTCTCGGAGATCTCTTGTGGCCCTCTTGGGGACCACAGGACCAATCAAGAACCACAGGAGTAAATTCAGTAGGATCACGGGGCGATCTTGGTGGTAGAAGCGAACGAAGAAGAAGAAGTAGAGAACATTAATCTTAAATATCCTGATTTTCGTCTTCATGCTTAGGTTTTCATATTTCCACAGTCTCCTCCTCATCATCATCATCATGTGCCATGCCGACTGGTGTTGGCTGTTATGCTTCTCCAGAGTACACGATCTTTTATGCAGGCCATCAGCTCAGTTGATGATCTCCTCTCACACCATCCTGTCACACTGTCCAGTATCATTTCTCTTGGTCTTCCTTTTAATCTTCTTCGTTCTATTTTTCCTGTTGTTATAATATTTTCAATGCCCCCTCTTCTCATTGCATATCCTATGAAAGTACATTGTCTCTCTCTTATTTTTTGACAAGATTTTTTTGTCTCTCCAACTCTTCTCATACATTCTTCATTAGTTATTTTTGCTGTCCAGGGGATTTGCAACATTCTTCTAATAAACCACATTTCTGCTGCTTCCAATGATTTTTGTGCAGACCTGCCTATTGTCCATGATTCACTTCCATATAACAGTATAGGTTCAGTATAACATTTTAGGACTTGCTTTCTAACATTCATTGATAAGGATGTGCTGGATAATAGTTTCTCATTCTCTGAAATGCAGTCTTTGCTTGGCCTATTCTGTTCAGCATTTCTCATCTGTATTTGAATAGTCTGCAGCATTGCAAAAGTCTGGTTTGCTCTAGTAAGTCTGCTGTTGATGTCCTCTGTGCTGTCTCAATTTTCTGCTACACTACCGCCAAGATATACAAATTCGTTGACCTCCTCCGCTAACTTGCTATCTATTTAGAGTACATTTCTGTTGTTCACCTTTTGCTTCATTAACTTTGTCTTTCCAACGTTGATCTTTAGTCCAATGTTGTTTGCATTCTGAATTAGCTTGTTTATTTTATCTTGCATATCTTTGTGGCTGCTTGATAGTAGATGAAGTTGATGTAGGAACAGATAATTGAAGAAAGTTGATGTAGCAACAGGTAATTACTTTACATCAGATGCTGGAGCTAATAGTAGTGCTTCGATAGATCTGGTGGCTGCACAAGTGCTGATGTTTGCTGATGCACTGTCAGTGATGTCTGTTCTGAAGAGTGAAGGAATTAATGAGCTAAGTAAGCTAATAGCAGCATTCAGCAGTGTGATCTTTAATTTACAAAATACAGTACATCCATGGGTGTTATCAAACCACACAACTTCAGGATGTGAAGAAACTAATAGATGTATAAAAGTGGAGGGAAATAAGAAAGCCAGCCATAAAGGATCATCTGAGAGAAAAATGGTTAGTGCGCTAGTCTGTCATGATGAAGGTCAGTGGTTTGAATCTGGTTGGAGGCACCCCAATCTCCCGGTTGTAGAAATGGGTACTCAGTTTTATCCGAAGCTGGGGAAGGAAAGATGGTTAGACCTAAGGCTGACCGAATCACTGTCTTGTTGTCAACAGGTCAAGGAAAATGTGGGCACTGACACCATACTGGATACTTTAATAAAGGGGCTGAAAACCATTTAATGTGTAGTAGATCATACATCTGCTCCAAATATGTGACAAAGATTGGATTCTGGAATGTAATAACAATGGCAGCATCATCAAAAACTGCTCAAGTAATCTGAGAAATGGATAGATGGCACCTATATGCACTGGGCATCAGTGAAACACTGTGGCCAGGTGCAGGAAAAGAGTAGAGGAAAGCCATAAGCTGATAATACATTCAGGCAGAGATGACGGAAAGTATCAAGAAGGTGTATGTATAGTTAAGTCAAATGCAGCAGCGAAGAGCCTTATAGAATGGGAACCTGTCAACATTTATCAAGACAAAGAAGACAGGCAGTCATACAGTGTTATGCCCCCACAGACATTGGAGATGATGAAATTAAAGATGATTTCTGCCTTCAACTACAGCTCATGAACAGAGTCCTTAAACATCTGACATCCTTCCTGTGCCGTTAAACGTCAGATAGGGCTCACATGGTAGTTCGCCAGGTTTTCCTGTTTTCTGCGAGCTTTTCAACCTCATCAAGGGATTTTATGCCTACTAATTTGGCCTCTCTTAACAGTGTCCTCTTTAGAGTTTCACGTGGTCGACCTCTTTTTCTTCGGCCTGTTGTGCTCCACTTGATAGCTTGTTTTGGTAGTCTCTGATTGTTTCTTCTCATCACATGGCCTACGTATGTCCATCTTCTTTTTCTGATCATCCATGAGGCAGGTTGTTGTTTGTTCATCTGTCTTATATCTGTGTTCTTAAATTCATTCCACTTTATACCAAGTATTTTCCTGAGGCATTTGTTTTAAAAAAAGTATAATTTCTTGTCTATTTCTTTAGTTGATTTCCAGCTTTTGCATGCATAAATGAGGGTGGATATCACATTTGAATTGAGTAATCTGAACTTGTTTTTTGTGCTTTTAACTTTTAAAATCCATATGTTCTGAAGATTTTGGAAGGACAGTGCTGGTTTTGCAATTTTAACTTCCTTCCTGGTGTCACCATCCTGGTCTATGTAGCTGCCAAGGTATGCAAATTGGTTTACTTCATCAACTGCTGGTTCCTTCTATGTATATTTTTCCTTCTTGATTAATGAGAAATTTCATAATTTTTGTTTTGTCTTTGTTAATTTCAAGACCAGTTTTGCTAGCCAAGGAATACAGGGAATCTGTTTTTTCCTGCATTGGTTTCACATTGTCACTGATAAGAGTTATGTCATCTGCAAAATCAAGATCTTCTATTTGGGTCCCATGTACCCATTCAATGCCGGTTTTACCTGTACAGCATCTTTTCAGTATAAAGTCTATAGCTATTCCAAAGAGCAAGGAAGATAATATACATCCTTGCTTCACGCCTGTTTCAATCTGACACCATTTGCATGTTCCTTCTTCTGTTTTGACTGCACAAACATATCCGTTGTAGAGATCTCTAATGATGTTGACAGTTTTAGATGGTCTTAAAGTTCTCCACAATGAATCTCTGTCTGTATGCTATCAAATGCCTTTTTAAGTTCAGTATTAAAACAAGGCAACTGAAATATGTATCAATGAGGAAAAACTGGAAGAAGTGGAGAGTTTTGAATATCTTGGATCACTACTAACTAATAATGGAGATACAATGAGGGAAATTAAAAGGAGGACATCTATTGCTCTTCAGAAAGTAAAACAAATAAAGAATCTGTGGAGAGGAGCAGACAGAACCACAAAAATAAGATTTTTAAGGGCATGCATCTTTCCTATCGCAACATATGCCTGTGAGACCTGGACACTTAACAAAACAGCTGAGAAGCACATAAATGCCTTTGAATGTAAATGCTATAGAAGAGTTCTCCAAATATCGTGGACACAAAAAAGAACAAATATATCTATACTACAAGAGCTTAATATTGAAGAAGGCTGGCTAGTAAAGAGGATTAAAGAGAGAAAACTTAAATATTTTGGCCACATTAAACGTCATGATAATTTAGAGAAGACCGTATTGGAAGGATACATAATGGGAAAAAGAAAAAGAGGAAGACCGAAACGAAGATGGCTGCAAGACATCGTTGATGATCTGGAAATGGATGCAGCAGCAGCAGGCCATCTTGCTCACAACCGAGAGGCCTACAGGAGTGCTGTTTGGGAGGCAAAGTTCCGCAAGGGACATGCAAAGGAATGAATGAATGAATTAATGGTTTTTGCTTTTCAGTATGTTCTTCAAGTATTATTCTCAGAGTAATGATCTCGCTGAGACAGCTTCTCCCTTTTTAAAATCCTGCCTGTTCTTCTCTCATTGCAGTATCCACTGTATCCTTAATTCTATTCAGAATCACTTTACAAAACACCTTTGACGCAACTGATAGTAAGGTTACACCCCTCCAGTTATTGCAGTCAACTGAGATTGTCTTTTTTAGGTATTTTAACAATGATTGCTTTTTTCCATTTAGAAGGGACCTTTTCTTCTTTCCAGATTTTATTAAACATTCTTTGTAGCTGGTTCATGTTGTCGCTTTTAACATTTAAACTGTTTTTAGCCATTAGATTCACTCACTGAAAAACTCACTGAAAAAAAAAAAAAAAGCATGGTGACCAACAGTGCGAGCCCAGTGTGGCATTTAACAGCACAGGTAGGATGTAAGATGAAAGATTAAGTATATGTATGATGAAAGATTAAGTATATGTATGATGAAAGATTAAGTAGCTATCCATATGTATATTTATTCTGTGTTTTCATGAAGTGTGCCAAACGTTATCACATGTTTTCTTAATTGCCTCTGCCTTCTGTCATAGTCTGAATTCTCAACAATTGTGTCCACAATCTGAAGTATCAAGAACTTTAGAGAACTTGTCATACCCTCAAACCACATGTCTTAGTTTGTCATGAAAATCTGAAGTATCAAGAACTTTAGAGAACTTGTCATACCCTCAAACCACATCTTAGTAAAGCAGGATTCTCGGGTGATTCAGTCTTCTGCTCTTCTATGTGTAGAATGTAAACTGTAGATGTATTGCTATTCATCTCTGTGTATATTTCCACTATTGTCCACTGGAATAATGTTCTTTCCGCTTACAACGTCAAGTGTTGACTTTATCAATTACTGTTAAGATTTTATCTCAAATAAGAGCAAGAAAAAAAGGCGAAAGACAGGCATTTGTGGAAAACCCTTGCGGAAGCCCCATGTGCCCTGGGCACTTAAGGTTCAGAGAGAGAGAGAGAGATTCTACGTTGTTTTGCGTCTGTTTTGTTACTCACTTCACAGACTTACTTGCTCCCAGGTTCATTCTGTCTCAGTGGAAATAGTAATACAGAAGCAGCAACTTTACAGTTGAAATGTCTTTAATGATGCACGGGGTGACGATGAGTCGATGAGCGATATGACGAGAACGACAAAAGCATCAACAAAATCCATGGGCACAAGACTGGACATCTCCACGATATATGTTCCCGGCAGACTACTGTCGCCATCAGAACAACCTACCACACTCTGTTCTACATCTATTTCTTAAACAACATTTCTAACACTAATCTACGTCTAACTCAGACGATACATAAAACACAACTGTCCCTCAGTCACATGATTTCTCTCTCACCTGACCTTTTTCCTATCATTCCCCATCCGTGACCCTCGTGCAACCCGAGACAAAGGAGATGGACTCCACTCACAAACAGCTGATTACTTTAGAAGATAACTCATTTTGTACAAATGTTCCAATTCTCAGATGAGTTATCTATCCTACATCCTAACATTCAGTATACTGCTATATTAGTTTGTCATGAAAATCTGAAGTATCAAGAACTTTAGAGAACTCGTCATGCCCTCAAACCACATTTCTTAGTTTGTCAATAAAAAAAAAATTGTTGCCATTTGCAGAATGAACATCTTAAATGCCAAGTTTGAAGAGGTGAAGATGTCTGGTAATATGCTGCCAACTGCAGATGTTGGTGAGTACAGGATGTTTTTCTGTGGCATTACATATTGTATTTCTCCATCAGCAGCAAGTGTTTGTAGCAGGGGAAAAAACATTACTTTTACTTGAGACAGTCATGTCTGGAGTGGGCTTTGAGTGATGAATTGGCTAATGCACTGATCTCTCATGGCGAAATGGCGAAGGTCGGGGGGGGGGGGGGGGTTGAATCCGGCTGTGGAAATTGACACCTGACTTCTTCGGGAGTTGGGGAAGGAAAGGCAGCCAGGCGTGGAGATGCTGACCACATCACTCTCTAGTGTGCTGACAGGTCAAGGAAAATATGGGCACTAACACCATATCCCTATGTCGCTCTAAGGCATATTTACCTTTAGACATTTACCATGAGAATACTGATTAACTTTTACACATCATGTTGTTTAAATAGCATTCATGGGCTGTTGTTGAAGTTTGTTCTAGAGAAATGTAGATCTTTGTGTTGTTTAATTAGCATTCATGGGCTGTTGTTGAAGTTTGTTCTAGCTAAATAGACTTCTGTGTTTTCTGTTCCCTGCTTGATCTAATTTGTGTGTGTGTGTGTGTGTGTGTGTGTGTTTATGTGTGTATTTTTGGAAAGAGGTGGAAGTTGGGGTGGGGGAAGAGATGTTACACTTCATGTTAACTTTCATATTTGGAAATGGGTTGTAACTGCTCATATTTCTTTCTTTTCCATGTTACATTTATGTAACTTTTGTTTCCAATTTCTGAGTTAGGAAAAAACAAATAAAATTCCTGTTTCCATGCCATTAAGGCATATTGGGGATACCATGTTAAGACTTTTTATTTCTAAGGACCTGGCCACATTTATCTTTCCAGATTTTTTTAGTACCCATCTTTAGAGGCTCCAGGCCCGTTTTGGTATGTTGGTGCCGGGGAAAAAAAAAACTGCTGCTGGGATCTGAACCCCGTAGCACTGGATTAGTGGATCGATCACCTAACGACTCAGCCAGCCAGGCCGTTTATGTTTTTTTTTTTTAAATGTAGTTCTGAATATTCAGCGGAGACGAGCATGCGGGCGAGTTGGATATCTGTGGCATTGTCGGAGAATTTGCTGGGGAATAAGTTATTCAGTTTATACTAATCGATCTGAGCGTGCATATGCACACTAATTATTAGGGCTGATCAGGGGCTTGTGGAAACCTGTACACTGAGGTTTATACTCGTGGGTTAGGTTTGTTTCAGTAGTCAGTTACTTACATTTTAAAAAATTTTGTATGGGAAATATGGAAGGAACATGGAAGGCCGTGGAAATGTGGTTCATAAAAAGGATGTTAAAGGTACCATGGGCAGCTAAGAAAACCAACGAAGAAGTCTTAAGAGAGGCTGGAGTTACAAGGCAAATTACAGCAAAGATCAGAGGCAGACAAGCGAGATTTGTAGGACATTTTCTGAGAACACATTGTGGCAACTGGAAAAATTGAGGGAAGAAGAGACAGAGGAAGACAGAGAGAAGTTACTGGATGGGCTGTCAGTGTGGCTAGGAAGAAAGTCACCGTTGGATCTCATAATCAAGTCTAAAGACAGGGAATTTTGGAGGGAGATGATCGCCTACGTCACGCGACTTGGCACTTGATTGATTGATGGGAAATAGAGAACTGATGTAAAACCTGGTTATTTTAAAGGAGTAGGGCCCCCCCTCCCCCCAATCCTTTTTTTTTCACTTCGAACCCTGAATCAGCAGTGACACGTGACTCGTAAGCCAGAAAAACTTAGGAAGAAAATAACAATGAAAAGAAAAAAAAATATTTTAAATGAATAATGGAGAGTCTGGTTGTATGTTTAGGTCTATCAAATATGAAGTAATAGTGTTTACCTAAAATTCTATCTCTCCCCCCCCCCCCAGTTTTAGCATTTTTTTTTTTCAAACACTAGATAATATCGTGTTGTGTCTACACCCCGGACTCCAGCCACCCTACTGTGGGTTGCGACCTGGGGTTGTTTTAAGGAAGTGAGCGTCACGGGTACATTGTTGGAAACGCTTTATCTAGCTCCACCATCGGCGTGTATTCCTCACTACCTGTTGTGATCAAGAGTCAGTGCTGCAAAAATTTCAATTATTCTTTCTTTCTTTCCACTCCTGTTACGTTACTGCTCCACTACCAACTCCATCCACAGTTATTTTCTGATCCAGCGCTCTGTCTGCTATATATTTCTACGGCCTGACAGTGTGTATCTTCGTAGATAATCATCATCATCATGTGCCATGCCGACTGGCGTTGGCTATTATGCTTCTCCAGAGTATCCGATCCTTCATGCAGGCCATCAGTTCAGTTGGTGATCTCCTCTCACACCATCCCGTCAGACTGTCCAGTACCATTTCTCTTGGTCTTCCTCTTGATCTTCTTCCTTCTATTTTTCCTGTTGTTATAATATTTTCAGTGCCCCCTCTTCTTATGATAATACATTTCTTCAAAACCCGTCGCAGAGTTCATCACAAATTCCTACCCCGCCACCGACTGAGAGCTAGAACCAGGTGCCGACAACATGCCAACAGCGCTCAGAGAATCTAGGGGACGGGGCGTGTTGATCGCGTATGAAATGTTGTTTCTTTTGTTTACTGTTTTCTCAGGTTTCATAACAAATGTCTGTTTTCAGAGCGTTAAAAACAGACCAATACCTAGTAGGGGAACAGGTTGGGAGGGGGAACAGGTTGTGAATTATCGAGGACGCGTCTTCCGGTTGACCCAGATACCTTTAAATTGTACAGTTAAGCAGTTTATCGCCGGGAGAACAAATATCTATCTAGCACTGCAGTAAAGGGCAGCATCACAGATACCAGGGGCATCCAGCCTCTCTCTCTCTCTCTCTCTCTCTCTCTCTCTCTTCCAACCTCGTTGTCAATTTGCGTTGGAGTTCGCCACTTTTCACGCCTGTCTCGACCAAGAGAATGGAAGAATGACTTGGCTGTATGTGTGCGGAAAGCGTGTTAATGAAGATGTTCAGTGCGTAAATATGTACGAGATATGCTTGCTGTGATTTATGGGTAATCTCGTAATGAGTGTGGTGTAAAATGATGATTATAACATGATTTAGTAATGAAAATACTGATAAAAGATATGATAATGAGTGTATTTCTCAGTTTTACGGAGTGTATTTATCTAGACGTTGATTACTAGGTTTCTGATATAGTTATTAGGTTTCTGGTATAGTTACTAGGTTTCTGATATAGTTACTAGGTT
This sequence comes from Achatina immaculata, assembly GCA_009760885.1. NCBI lineage: Eukaryota > Metazoa > Mollusca > Gastropoda > Stylommatophora > Achatinidae > Lissachatina > Lissachatina immaculata. The sequence continues at coordinate 20,374,196 of CM019694.1, forward strand.
TCTGATATAGTTACTAGGTTTCTGATATAGTATTGAGGTACGTTTGCCGCCGGAGAAAGTTTGAATTGAAGGAAAGGTTATATTTTTGTATGCAACAATTTTTGATGTGAAAACGAAATTATTTTTTTTTAGAAAAACAAATCAGCGAGTGCCAAATGTTTGATGTAGTTAACGTATTGGTTAGGTGGTGGTGTTTAGTGATTTAAGCAGTTTTTTTTTTTTTGGTGCCGTTCGTATCATCTTTTTAATTAACGGCGCTGTCGACATTTGGTCTAGGTCCCAGCCGGAAGATGTTTTCTAGAAATGAATGGCTGTTAAAAAAAAGTACAACCCTTTTCCCCCGTAAAATTTGCCAGAATTTCTCTTATTATTTTGACGAAAAAGGGTTGTTGGGAAGTAAAGGAAGAGAAGAGAAGAGATCAGACACAGTTGGTATTCCTTGTGGTTTTGATTAGTTTTCTGTCGAGGTTTGGCAAATTCTGTTGTTCTTTTTTTTTTTGCATTTTTGACAATGAAAGGTAAGTTGCATCTTTCTGTCCCAGAACCCAAGTTTCAGTTGCTTCAGTTTGTGTGTTTTCTGTTTGCTTAATGTCAGTGTCTCACAGATATAGAGCGATAATGCTGGACGTGTGAATTGAAAATAGCAGTCCTGCTTTGGTTGTTGAACTTTTGAATTCGCCACTGTGTTGTCTGACTTCACCGACCGCCATCAATGGCAAATGCTTGCGTGTTTTAGTGGAACACTTACATCTTACATCTCTTACCTCCTTCACGTGCCGTTAGTGTCACATAGGGCTCACATGGTAGTCCGCCAAGTTATGGAAACTCGCAACAAGTGGAACACTACGGGAGATAATTTGTTGGTTTCACATAAAGGGGAATAAACGACCGCCGGATAATCACATTTGAGATCTGTGTGTTTTCTCCCTTCGATAAGTACTGCTGCATGTTTGTACACGAATCCGTTTTCAACGCTTTTCTGAGCAGTTTTTATTTTCTTTATTCAGAAACGTCCTTTCTTTCTACATTTTTTTTTTTTTAGTTATGTTATACAGATTGATCTTTTGAGGGGTCTTCGATATATGTCGTAATGTTCATAAAAGGGTCCTCGATATATGTCGTAATGTTCATAAAGGGGTCTTCGATATATGTCGTAATGTTCATAAAGGGGTCTTCGATATATGTCGTAATGTTCATAAAGGGGTCTTCGATATATGTCGTAATGTTCATAAAGGGGTCTTCGATATATGTCGTAATGTTCATAAAGACAACGTATAACGAGACGACTTAAATAGAGCATGAATTTCCCATTGAACTTAAGTAATTTTTTTGGGAGACGCGTTCCAGAATAAAAAAAAAAGTTAATATGAAAGTGTACAGGCATATGAATAGAGAATACGTATTTCATTGTACACTAAACTGTAAAATATGATTTTATTTGTTTGTAATTGCTAAGTAATAATTAGAAACACTAGGAAATTATTAAGTAATAATTAGAAACACTAGGAAATTATTAATACGTTTACAAATAACAGTTTTAAAAATGAATTATTCCTACTGCAATTAATTGCTCCTCAGAATGTTAAATTGTTGCACCTGTAACTAAATCCTGCTGATTCTACAACCAGCCTTTCTTGAAAACAGGGAGTCTTTAACTTCATCTGATTGACAGTGCTAAGCTTAACACCAGAAACCTCATCGTAGCCAGACCAAGTTTTATATATAAGTCATGTGACCTTAACACTAGAAACCTCATCGTAGCCAGACCAAGTTTTATATATAAGTCATGTGACCTTAACACCAGAAACCTCATCGTAGCCAGACCAAGTTTTATATATAAGTCATGTGACCTTAACACTAGAAACCTCATCGTAGCCAGACCAACTTTTATAAGTCATGTGACCTTAACACCAGAAACCTCATCGTAGCCAGACCAAGTTTTATATATAAGTCATGTGACCTTAACACTAGAAACCTCATCGTAGCGAGACCAACTTTTATAAGTCATGTGACCTTAACACCAGAAACCTCATCGTAGCCAGACCAAGTTTTATATATAAGTCATGTGACCTTAACACTAGAAACCTCATCGTAGCCAGACCAACTTTTATAAGTCATGTGACCTTAACACCAGAAACCTCATCGTAGCCAGACCAAGTTTTATATATAAGTCATGTGACCTTAACACCAGAAACCTCATCGTAGCCAGACCAAGTTTTATATATAAGTCATGTGACCTTAACACTAGAAACCTCATCGTAGCCAGACCAAGTTTTATATATAAGTCATGTGACCTTAACACTAGAAACCTCATCGTAGCGAGACCAACTTTTATAAGTCATGTGACCTTAACACCAGAAACCTCATCGTAGCCAGACCAAGTTTTATATATAAGTCATGTGACCTTAACACTAGAAACCTCATCGTAGCGAGACCAACTTTTATAAGTCATGTGACCTTAACACCAGAAACCTCATCGTAGCCAGACCAAGTTTTATATAAGTCATGTGACCTTAACACTAGAAACCTCATCGTAGCGAGACCAACTTTTATAAGTCATGTGACCTTAACACCAGAAACCTCATCGTAGCCAGACCAAGTTTTATATATAAGTCATGTGACCTTAACACTAGAAACCTCACCGTAGAGAGGCCAACTTCCAAATCAACGACCTAGGTGTGAAAGTTAGAGTTTACTACTGCTAAGTAATCAACGACCTAAGTGTGAAGGTTTTTGCTGCACATAGAGTTTACCGTTACTTATTAATCGGCGACGAAAGTACGGGATGGTTATATCGTAATATCCCTTGAACATTGAACCAGGTCTCCGTTCACTGCATGAGGCAGAGTTTGTTGCCTAGAGCGGAATATGACAAGAAAAACGTTATAAAGCACGGAAAGTTATCTTAAGCGGGCGGGCTTTCTAGCGAGCACTCATAGCCGCATCAAGTGGCCTGCTGAGTTTGATTCTCATATAATCACCTGGCGTTTCTTTGTCTGTTTCGTCCTCTTTACATCTTATCTCGTGCATAGGCCATCAACAAGGGCTCTCTGTTGATTTCTATCTTGTGCTGTTTCTTCTGCCCGTCTCCAAGTGTGTTCTGCTTTAAGATTCTTTGGTCAGGTGTTTCTAGGTCTTCCTTGTTTCCACCTTCTCTGGGGATTTCAGGTGAGAGCTTGTCTGGTTATGTTTGTGGTACATGCAGTTCTATGTACTAATTGTAAAGGCAGCGTGTTTTTTAAAACCCGTTCTATATACAATATACACAGTTCAGCTGTTTGTTCCAGGCGACCGCCCTAGTGAGGGGAAAGATGGCTAAGTTGTCCTACCAACATGTCATGCAAGGAGACAGCATAGATCGCCAGGAACTTGTGGCGGGCGCCAGCATTTGAAAATTGCTGTCATAAAGTAATCGACTGTTTCCGGAGTTTCAGAGTTGAGTTCCGGCTTTATGATTTGTTTGAAGTTAAACTTTGCCTCAACCGTCCTTTTTAAAAAAAAAACAATATTTTAAACGCATTCTCAGATGTTGTAGACAGAAGACGCCTTGACATGACAAAAAGCGATTCCTCTGTGGGTCTTTAAAGAACTACAGGATCCACAAATAGGTCTGCCGCTCAACAGATATTTTTAGTTTTCAAAGGTTTCTTCCTATCTCCTTTATGACGGTTAAAACATTCAGATCCAAACACTTTACCAACGAAATAAGCTGATAAGAGAGGTATAATTATTGTCGTTGTCACGTTAAGCGCCTGCTGTGTATCATGGCAGCCGCATTAGTTACTTGTACGAGGGGTGACTGATAAGTTCTTGGCATAAGGTACAATTACTTGAAACACACAGTTGATATTAGGTGCATTTGTAGATCAGGTTAAGATTAAACACCAAATTTGAAGAAATTAACTACAACCAATTTTTTTTTTTAGGCTACTGAAGAGGTAAGGGGTGGCAGAAATTGAGAAAATGGATAAAATTTTTCATCGAGCAGTCATTCGCGACCTCTGCATCAAGGTCTTATCATCGAAGAAAGTCCATGAGGATATGGTGGAGACTTTATGGGATAGTGTCCCTACTTAACAGCACAGTGAAGAAATGAGCAGCTCAATTCAAACATGGAAGAGAGAGTCCGGAAGATGATTCTCGTCCAGGAAGATCAAGAATGGTAACCGCCGATGAAACCACCGGCAGAATCCATGACATGATAATGGAAGATCGACGACTAACTGAGCGGTACATTGCTGCTGAGTTGGGCATCTCACAGGAACGTGTTCATGCCATTATTCACAATGATCTTAAAATGACAAAAGTCTTTGCTCGATGGGTCACGAAACTTCTTGGAGCTGATCACAAACGACAGCGTCTCAACATGTCAAGAGACAATCTTGGCCATTTTTCTGCAGATCCTGAACAGTTTCTTCAGCAATTTGTGACTATGGATGAGACTTGGGTTCATCATTTTCAACCAGAAAGCAAAAAACAGTCAAAGCAGTGGAAACATCATGGATCACCAGCTCCAAAGAAAGCAAGGGTGGTTCTGTCTGCAGGCAAAGTGATGGCTCCATATTTGGGATTCAGAAGGTGTGCTATTGGTAGACTATCTTCAAAATGGCAGAACGGTCGCCAGGGCCTATTGTGCTAATCTTGTGAAGTAACTGCGGGTCAGATTGAAGGAAAGGCTTCGAGGGAAATTGACGAGAGGAGTCATCTTTCATCAAGACAATGCTCCAGTTCACAAGTCGGCGGTGGCAGTGGCTGCCATTCATGAATTTTGCTTCGTTAACATAGTCACTCCTTTAGCCACATCAGCCGTCTTTAGCACATCTTTGTTCTTTAAGATCGTGCAGATCGTAGATTTAGCCATATCATACTGCTTGGCGAGATCAGAAACACGAACACCATTCTCATGTTTAGTTTTCAAAGGTTTCTTCCTATCTCCTTTATGACGGTTAAAACATTCAGATCCAAACACTTTACCAACGAAATAAGCTGATAAGAGAGGTATAATTATTGTCGTTGTCACGTTAAGCGCCTGCTGTGTATCATGGCAGCCGCATTAGTTACTTGTACGAGGGGTGACTGATAAGTTCTTGGCATAAGGTACAATTACTTGAAACACACAGTTGATATTAGGTGCATTTGTAGATCAGGTTAAGATTAAACACCAAATTTGAAGAAATTAACTACAACCAATTTTTTTTTTTAGGCTACTGAAGAGGTAAGGGGTGGCAGAAATTGAGAAAATGGATAAAATTTTTCATCGAGCAGTCATTCGCGACCTCTGCATCAAGGTCTTATCATCGAAGAAAGTCCATGAGGATATGGTGGAGACTTTATGGGATAGTGTCCCTACTTAACAGCACAGTGAAGAAATGAGCAGCTCAATTCAAACATGGAAGAGAGAGTCCGGAAGATGATTCTCGTCCAGGAAGATCAAGAATGGTAACCGCCGATGAAACCACCGGCAGAATCCATGACATGATAATGGAAGATCGACGACTAACTGAGCGGTACATTGCTGCTGAGTTGGGCATCTCACAGGAACGTGTTCATGCCATTATTCACAATGATCTTAAAATGACAAAAGTCTTTGCTCGATGGGTCACGAAACTTCTTGGAGCTGATCACAAACGACAGCGTCTCAACATGTCAAGAGACAATCTTGGCCATTTTTCTGCAGATCCTGAACAGTTTCTTCAGCAATTTGTGACTATGGATGAGACTTGGGTTCATCATTTTCAACCAGAAAGCAAAAAACAGTCAAAGCAGTGGAAACATCATGGATCACCAGCTCCAAAGAAAGCAAGGGTGGTTCTGTCTGCAGGCAAAGTGATGGCTCCATATTTGGGATTCAGAAGGTGTGCTATTGGTAGACTATCTTCAAAATGGCAGAACGGTCGCCAGGGCCTATTGTGCTAATCTTGTGAAGTAACTGCGGGTCAGATTGAAGGAAAGGCTTCGAGGGAAATTGACGAGAGGAGTCATCTTTCATCAAGACAATGCTCCAGTTCACAAGTCGGCGGTGGCAGTGGCTGCCATTCATGAATTTTGCTTCGTTAACATAGTCACTCCTTTAGCCACATCAGCCGTCTTTAGCACATCTTTGTTCTTTAAGATCGTGCAGATCGTAGATTTAGCCATATCATACTGCTTGGCGAGATCAGAAACACGAACACCATTCTCATGTTTAGTTATTATTTTCTTCTTTGTTTCTACTGTAATACACTTAGGTTTCTTTATACCACTGTCACTAACACTTTTCACTTTCTCGGGAGCCATAATGAGGGTTCATTTAACGCAAAATGCAAAAAAAAAAAATTGTATCAAGAACAACACAGTGACAAACAATGTTCACAGCGCGCAAATCTGAGTACAACTGATTCTGTTCACGAACCGAAAACATGACCCCAAAGCCATGTTTGTGCGTTCATGCGCCGAGGCATTGTTCGCGGGTCGAGTCAAAACTTGTTCGGAAATTGTGTCCGTGGGCCGATTTGTTCGTGACTAGAGGCGTTCGTGACCCGAGGTACCATTGTATTTAAGATAAGAAGATTGAATTTCTCTCATGCTATACTTTTCAGTAATAGAAACGGTCCCATACCTCAGCGCAGACAAGAGAAAGGATAAAATAGAAGTATTTTCTAGGAGCTCAGATAGAAACAACGTAGCAGGTCAAGTGTAAGTGCGAACACAATTGTTTTACCTGAAGAGGTCCAAATAAGTATTAAGTTAACCTATTCAGCCAGGCACAAAAAGGCACAAAATTCCAGATAGAAAAGCGTCAGAAGCCGTACAGGCAGCAGGATACTAGATGAAGTATTGGACCGCAGTTCCTGAGGTAAAAATAGTGTCTAGTTTATTTGTTGGTAACTGCCAGCGACCTGGAGTTCTCGGGAGCTGATGCTTGTAGTAACAATCTTGAGAGCACATTGGAAGTGGGTTATTATTGCCGCTGTCATAATTCCACTAATGGACCTGGCTATGGTGCTTTCCCGGGGAGTGGGGGAGGGAACGACGATCAGTGACACATAATGCTATCGTCAGCTGATATGCTGTCGTCAGTTTAGCGAACCATAACTGATATGCTGTCGTCAGGTTAGCGAACCATAGCTGATATGCTGTCGTCAGGTTAGCGAACCATAGCTGATATGCTGTCATCAGGTTAGCGAACCATAGCTGATATGCTGTCGTCAGGTTAGCGAACCATAGCTGATATGATATCGTCAGGTTAGCGAACCATAGCTGATGTACTGTCGTCAGATTAGCGAACCATAGCTGATATGCTAGCGCCAGGGTTAGCGAACCATAGCTGACATGCTAGCGTCAGGGTTAGCGAACCATAGCTAATATGCTAGCGTCAGGGTTAGCGAACCATAGCTGACCAAGACCCTGTCCCACCTCTCCGTTGCTACCCCCAGTAACAGGCCTAGCCTGGCTAACAGGGCAGGGATTGCCATACTCCCCATGGTGGTGGAATTATTGCACATCGCCCTGCTTTTTAGCTGCACTCAGAGGCTAAAAAAATAGCTGCCATGACCCGTCCCCGAACCGATATGATGCTGTGCCTTAACATATTTACTGCACCGGCTGGCAGTTACATGGGAGACTGAAGAAAATGATGCAGAAGAAGAAGGTTTCTAGTAAGTTCCACTACTTTTTTTTGGGAAGACATCCTCATCATTTGACCTGGATGACGTTACAAGATAGTGTCTGACAGGTGTAACATAGAATTCTTATTTACGAAAAATAGCAGGATACTTTCTCTCGCAGGGTTCATGGTACCTGCATGTGGGGCGATACAGGTTCTTCGGTCAGCAGTCATTTTGGTGGTTGATAACTAGGGCTTGTGTTAATGGAGTAGGGTGCAGTTTTGAATGTGGTCGTAGTCTTTGAAATGTATCGTTCATAAAGAAACTGGAGTTTGATAGGACAACAGAAAATTAATACATTGCCATGCCTGGCAACTCCACAGTCCTGCGATCAGTGTTCTTACGTAGGAGTAATAGTATATTAAGAGTCGCAAGACTGTAACATTATGATATCTTAATGAAAGTAATGGTATATTAAGAATCGCAAGACTGTAACATTATGATATCTTAATGAAAGTAATGGTATATTAAGAATCGCAAGACTGTAACATTATGATATCTTAATGAAAGTAATAGTATATTAAGAGTCGCAAGACTGTAACATTATGATATCTTAATGAAAGTAATGGTATATTAAGAATCGCAAGACTGTAACATTATGATATCTTAATGAAAGTAATGGTATATTAAGAGTCGCAAGACTGTAACATTATGATATCTTAATGAAAGTAATGGTATATTAAGAATCGCAAGACTGTAACATTATGATATCTTAATGAAAGTAATAGTATATTAAGAGTCGCAAGACTGTAACATTATGATATCTTAATGAAAGTAATGGTATATTAAGAATCGCAAGACTGTAACATTATGATATCTTAATGAAAGTAATGGTATATTAAGAGTCGCAAGACTGTAACATTATGATATCTTAATGAAAGTAATGGTATATTAAGAATCGCAAGACTGTAACATTATGATATCTTAATGAAAGTAATGGTATATTAAGAATCGCAAGACTGTAACATTATGATATCTTAATGAAAGTAATAGTATATTAAGAGTCGCAAGACTGTAACATTATGATATCTTAATGAAAGTAATGGTATATTAAGAATCGCAAGACTGTAACATTATGATATCTTAATGAAAGTAATGGTATATTAAGAATCGCAAGACTGTAACATTATGATATCCTAATGAAAGTAATGGTATATTAAGAATCGCAAGACTGTAACATTATGATATCCTAATGAAAGTAATAGTTTATTAAGAATTGCAGTACTGTAACATTATGATATCTTAATGAAAGTATGGTATATTAAGAATCGCAAGACTGTAACATTATGATATCTTAATGAAAGTAATGGTATATTAAGAATCGCAAGACTGTAACATTATGATATCTTAATGAAAGTAATAGTATATTAAGAGTCGCAAGACTGTAACATTATGATATCTTAATGAAAGTAATGGTATATTAAGAATCGCAAGACTGTAACATTATATCTTAATGAAAGTAATGGTATATTAAGAGTCGCAAGACTGTAACTTATGATATCTTAATGAAAGTAATGGTATATTAAGAATCGCAAGACTGTAACATTATGATATCTTAATGAAAGTAATGGTATATTAAGAATCGCAAGACTGTAACATTATGATATCTTAATGAAAGTAATAGTATATTAAGAGTCGCAAGACTGTAACATTATGATATCTTAATGAAAGTAATGGTATATTAAGAATCGCAAGACTGTAACATTATGATATCTTAATGAAAGTAATGGTATATTAAGAATCGCAAGACTGTAACATTATGATATCCTAATGAAAGTAATGGTATATTAAGAATCGCAAGACTGTAACATTATGATATCCTAATGAAAGTAATAGTTTATTAAGAATTGCAGTACTGTAACATTATGATATCTTAATGAAAGTAATAGTATATTAAGAATCGCAAGACTGTAACATTATGATATCCTAATGAAAGTAATAGTTTATTAAGAATTGCAGTACTGTAACATTATGATATCTTAATGAAAGTAATAGTATATTAAGAATCGCAAGACTGTAACATTATGATATCTTAATGAAAGTAATAGTATATTAAGAATCGCAAGACTGTAACATTATGATATATTAATGAAAGTAATGGTATATTAAGAATCGCAAGACTGTAACATTATGATATCTTAATGAAAGTAATGGTATATTAAGAATCGCAAGACTGTAACATTATGATATCTTAATGAAAGTAATGGTATATTAAGAATCGCAGTACTGTAATATTATCATCTTAATAAAAGTGATGGCGTCAATGATAATGGTTTATTACTAAAGACGCATGTGTGTATTCTACTAAACACATGTTTTGCCACACACTCTACTGTACTCTGTGTGTGCGCGCGCGCAGCTTCCGTCTTGAATTAATGAATTGAGTATTCTTCATTTACTATTAGAAACGTTACTATTTACTGAGCAGATTTTCATTCGTGCTCTCTCTCTCTCACACTCTTTCTCTCTTCTCTCTTTTTCTCTCTTTTCTCTTTCTCTCTTTCTCTACTTCTCTCTCTCTCTCTCTGTCTTTCCTCTCTCTTTCTCTCCTTCTCTCTCTGTGTCTTTCTCTCCTCTCTTTTTCTCTTTCTCTCGTTTCTCTCTCTCTCGTTCTCTCTCTCTCGTTCTCTCTCTCTCTTTCTCTCTCTCTCTCTTCTTTTCTCTCTTCCTCTTTGTCTTTCCTCTCTCTTTTTTCTATTTCTTTCTCTTCTCTCTCCCTCTCTCTGTGTTTACCCACCGTTCATTTGACCATAACGGAGACCACATTACCGAGTTGCCGTGGGGCTGGTAGTAGGAAGGTAATTTTGTGATAGTTGTTATGGCACACAAGCATGTTTATGGCCGATTGTCTCCGTGCTTATATACGATCTTATCAAAGCTCTGCGAGGACAGGCATGTAAACTGAGTCATAATCTCTGTCACACTTAATGAGTTATTCAGCACGCGGTGTACATTATTGTCAGGTGAAGTATAAGGAAGATACGCGCTTTATAATTTATACCTGTATTGGTGTCATGTGACGCATAGAGACAGAACAGGGACTTTATATTTTATACCTGTATTGGTTTCACTTGACACATAGAGACAGAACAGGGACTTTATAATTTATACCTGTATTGGTTTAATGTAATGCATAGAGACAGAACAGGGACTTTATAATTTGTACCTGTATTGGTTTCACTTGACGCATAGAGACAGAACAGGGACTTTATAATTTATACCTGTATTGGTTTCAATTGACGCATAGAGACGGAATAGGGACTTTATAATTTATACCTGTATTGGTTTCACTTGACGCATAGAGACAGAACAGGGACTTTATAATTTATACCTGTATTGGTTTCACTTGACGCATAGAGACAGAACAGGGACTTTATAATTTATACCTGTATTGGTTTCACTTGACGCATAGAGACGGAACAGGGACTTTTGTAATTTATACCTGTATTGGTTTCACTTGACGCATAGAGACGGAATAGGGACTTTATAATTTATACATGTATTGGTTTCACTTGATGCATAGAGACAGAACAGGGACTTTATAATTTATACCTGTATTGGTTTCACTTGACGCATAGAGACAGAACAGGGACTTTATAATTTATACTTGTATTGGTTTCACTTGACGCATAGAGACAGAACAGGGACTTTATAATTTATACCTGTATTGGTTTCATGCGATGCATAGAGAAGAGAACTTTGAAAGTTGTACCCTAGATAAGGTGATGCATAGAAACAGAATTGAGCTTTATAGTTAGCAGCATATTGTGATGTTGGTGTTTCTGTATTATAAGTTTCAGTATCGGGAATTGTTGTTTTTTTTTTCAAAATTCTAAATGTGTCCAGTGTAAACTAGATAGATTATTGGAGTGTCTTTTTCTTGGCTGGACAGTTTATTCCAATATATTTCCTGCCGACTACAGCGAGAAATGGAGGCCATGCAAATGTGGTCCATAAGAGGGATGTTGAAGGTACCATGGACAGCTAAGAAAACCAACGAAGAAGTCTCAAGAGAGGCTGGAGTTTAAAAAAAAACGGCGAATTACAGCAAAGATCAGAGGCAGACAAGCGAGCTTTGTAGGACATTTTCTGAGAAGAGGAAAATTGGAACACGCTGTGGCAACTGGAAAAATTGAGGGAAGAAGAGACAGAGGAAGACAGAGAGAGAAGTTACTGGATGGGCTGCCAGTGTTGCTAGGAAGAAAGTCACCGGCGGATCTCATAATCAAGTCTAAAGACAGGGAATTGTGGAGAGAAATGATCGCCTACGCCACGCGGCATGGCACTTGATTTATTGATTGATTGATTAGTTTCCTGGCCATGTAGTTATTTGAAACGCCTTTCCTGCACATTCTGTAATGTTAGCTTCCCAGAGTTGGCAGTGGTTCCGTATTTCTTTTATCTCGCCCACCCCCCACATACACACACACATACATACACACCTTCCAGGGGTGGTAAGAGAAAAAGTAGTAGTAGTAGATGTATCAGAAACAGCTGAGAAACAACGGTTTTATTATGCTCAAAGACTGCCCAGAGTGACAAGGGGCACGAACCCGAGAAAAGTTTGGGAACCGCTACTCCAAGAATGTGACGAGAGCGACAAGGGGACATTATCGGGGAAAAACAATTAGAAACAAAGCCCAGTGAAGCATAGTGTACAGCGTGGTCTGTGTGTAACTGTGCTGGACTTTCTGTCTGCAGAAGATATTCAGTTTTACATCCAGGCGGCTTTATATATCAGTCAAAAATAACAAGACTCTTCATTATTTTCAGTCTATGTATTGTTTGTCCTTTTTGTTTTAGTAACATTTTTGGACAAATTATTAGTGTGAAAGTCGCGGGGGGGGGGGGGGGTGTTAGAAAATAAAACTGGAGAGAATAAGGAAGAGATGACAGGATGACGTGACCAAGTGTTATGAGAGGCTAAAGATAGCAGAATATGCTGGTGCTACTATAGATCATACTGACTGAAAAAATGATGATTGTCCACGCCTGTTTGTATGGCACATGATGATGTTTGGATGTGCATTTATGTCAGTTTACTTTTGTTTGTTGTTATGTTTCATAGCACTTGAATATTCCACAGGACAAACAGAAATTTGTTCATGCTAGTGATTCTTTTAGAGGTTTTATGATAATTTTTTTTTCATCTTGAAGGTCCTTACAGCCGGCTGGGCCTAGAGAACAAATATCAAAACATTATATAAAAAAGTAAGTGTGCAATGCTTTAAAAAGCACCATGAACGTGCTCATGTGATGACTGAAATAAAATTTGGCACACATTATGTTTGATTATCCAATAACAGATAAAATGATAACTTTCAGGCCAGTCACATGTCACAAAAAAGTAAAAAAAAAAAAGCTCACCTAATGTATCTCACCACCCCAAGAACAGAAAATCAAGGTTTCAGTATCGTGCGTGCCCTCCTCGGGCAGTTATCACTGCTTGACACCGCCTTCTCATCGAACCAATGACAAGTTGTATCAGTTGTTGAGGCATGTTAATTCATTCTTCTTGCAACGCTTGGGCTAATTCTTGGTGGTTTCTAGGACGATTGTGTCGTCTTCGCAACCTGCGGTCCAGTTCATCCCAAATGTGCTTGATAGGTGACATGTCCGGTGAAACTGCTGGCCATGGCAAGACAGTAATCTGATGCTGTTGAAAGTAGTCCCTGATCACACGTGCGACATGTGGACGAGCGTTAACCTGCTGTAGTATCAGGTCTTGTCCGTTAGCATCCAGAAAAGGCATTACGTGGCGTGTAATGATTTCGTCCCTATATCGTAAACCTGTAAGGTTGCCATTGAGGAAGACTAGGTTTGTTCGGCCAGCATAGGAAATTCCTCCCCAAACCATTACACTGCCTCCTCTTCTCCTATCCACCTCTAGCACACAGTTATTCGCAAAGCGTTCTCCTCTTGACCTGTACACTAAAGCATGCCCATCATGGCCTTGCCGACAGAATCTGGGCTCATCAGTGAATAGGATCCGTCTCCCGAACATGGTGCCTGGCCCAGTTCAAGCGGGTTTGTCTGTGGCGAACTGTCAGTACTGGTCTAACTGCAGGCCTGTGAGGTAAGAGATTTACCTCTCTGAGTCTGTTCCTCACTGTCCTGCCTGACACACGTCTTACACCTGGAATGTTGCAGGCAGTCCATGTTGCCTGGAGAAACCTGTTTACGAAGGTGCATGAGGTAGATGTAGCGGTCTTGTGCAAGGGTGGTAACTCGTGGTCTGCCGCTTCTATGGCGGTCAGCAACGGAACCATTTTGGTTAAAACGACTTTGAAGGCGTGATACTGTGTTTCTGTGAACATTAAAATATTGAGATACTGCTGCTA